>JAANIC010001256.1:5211870-5300383 GCA_017607545.1 Acromyrmex charruanus
GGGGTCGATTCTGTATCTTTAAAGGTGAAAATTACAAAAATGAGCAAATTTACTAGAGTCTGTATTTTCAAATAAGGTGAAAATTAGTGAGCAAATTTACTAGGTGTTGATCAATGAAATTATCAGTATTCTAATAAATTCGCTCACTTTTGTAATTTCATCTCGTTTCAAGATACAGATTTGATTCCTAGGTGTTGACCAATTAAATTATCAGTATTCTAGTAAATTCGCTCACTTTTATAATTTTCACCTTGTTTCAAGAATCGATCCCCAGAAGCACCATGTGACTTTAAAATTAAAGCATCGGATTGGCTGAAGCAACAAGCTTGTGACTTGCGATCTACGGTACGAGCAATGTAGAATGATCTTAACGTAAACTATAGATTTTCAACGCTGACAGTGAATTTTGGAACACAGCCTTATAAGTATACGGTCCAACTCAGTCCAACTCGTTACTTGTTACTTCGTGATCAGTAGGCGGGGAATTGATAGAATTTTATGTTTACTAAAATTTCGTAAGATAGTTCATCAAGTACTAAAACGATTTTTAAAATGGTATGTATAAAAATATTTAATTTCAAATGAGATTGATAGCTTTCATTAGAGCCGATAAAAATACATAAAAGGAATACATACTCTAAAAGTATAATTTTTCTTATCATTCTGTAATTGACATTTGATTCTGTCAGGTGGTTGAACTACTATTTTGACAAACAGCTGTAATATGTGATGTTTGATTATTAAAAAATCAAAATAGATTATAGTATCATCTTTACTTATAAAATTTACCTATCGAAAAATAAAGAAATATATTAACAATTATTTTACTTTCACATTTAATGCAAATGATTAAACAATATCTAGGTAACAGAAGTAAGTATATTAAGCTTTGAATGCTTGTTCTTTATAGATACGATTTATCCTTATACAAAATAGGGCCGGTAAGACTAGGTTAGCAAAGTGGTACATGAATTTTGACGATGATGAAAAGCAGAAGTTAATAGAGGAAGTTCATGCTGTGGTTACTGTCAGAGATGCTAAGCATACCAATTTTGTTGAGGTTGGCTTGACATAATGCAATGTTCTTACATTTACATGCAATGTTATTAAACATTAAATATATTCCAGTTTCGCAATTTCAAGATAGTTTACAGACGATACGCAGGATTATATTTCTGCATCTGCGTCGATGTTAACGACAATAATCTCTGTTACTTGGAAGCGATACATAATTTCGTAGAGGTGTTGAACGAATACTTTCACAATGTATGCGAGTTGGATTTAGTCTTTAATTTTTACAAGGTACTTTTTTCTTTCTCCAGTGACACATTTTTAATCTAGTTGAATGAAATTTGAGAATTATTAATTTCATTATCTTATGACTTTTGTACACTGGACATAGAAATGCTTGCAGCACAGCAAGATAACATAATAATAGCCAATAACCTTACAACTAAGGAACAGATTGACTACTGCATTTGCTGTATAACAAGCATTGCCACATCCAGTATAAAGAATCCATTAATTGATTAACATAGTTTTACTTTATTACCTTATCATTATTTAACTGTATATTTGATGGTATGTTATGACATCTGTATATTTTAGGTATACACTGTTGTGGACGAAATGTTTTTAGCTGGCGAGATCAGAGAGACAAGCCAAACTAAAGTGCTAAAGCAACTCTTGATGTTAAATTCCTTGGAATAAGGCTCTCACTTTTATGTATTAATAAATGCTCTAAATAAGTGTCCGACTGAATATACATCCATATTATGTAGATGTCGCGTAAGACATGCATATAAATACTTCACGTAAAAACACAATTTGTTTCACGAAAAGAACGCTAGATGTACAATATTTACATAATTTTTTTGCGTTATGACTTGCAAAAAGGTAACAGTGCTCAAAACATGACAAACATGTAGACATAAAAAAAGGTAGAAAGGTAGAAAGTATATCCTCTGTGTTTTAAACATGTAATAAATCTTGTAAATATGTGCTAAAGGATATGAAAATGCCTCTCTTTATTGTTACATATGTATGTATGTGTGTGTGTGTGTGTGTGTGTGTGTGTGTGTGTGTGTGTGTATATACATATCTCACAACAGTATAGAAAATATTAATTTGTTTTTTCATTATAGAAATTGTTTTTGTCTCTATAAAGATAAAAAGGGACGTAGGGACATAGTATATACATTTTTGTAATTATATTTAAATTCAAAATAAATATGCACGCAATACCCTCATATATATAATATATGATAATTATAAGGAAAGTATTAGATACAGAGAAACAATATTAATTGATAATTTTGTATACATCTGACAAACGATCGAATAATACAGTCATTAATGCTACAAAATGTTTCAAAGATATTTTTAATTCGTATACGATTAAAAAAAGTAGCTTAAAAAATTGAAAAGTCATTTTACAATGATAGATAAGTAATACAGATTTATGTATGTACAAATAATACAAGTCGTAATTTAGTAAACTCGGGATTGTAATATAGCTTTCTGCAATAACGTGCAAAATGTCGCGTTCACTTCTTGACATAACAGATCCGCTGCTTTATCACCTAGTGCTGCTTGAGCCGTGCTAACTCTGCCAAGCTGCAGTAACAATCCCGTGATGTCCTCTGCCAATGGAGGAAAAGCTAAGCATATCCGTGTCAATGACGATAATACTGGCACGAAGAGAATAACTCGATCTTCAGCAGATAACACGCCCAAAAGTGTTATCAGTGTATTAATCGCTAATCGAGATACGCTTAAAGCTTTCGGCAGAGCGTACTGAATCGCCAGATGTGAAGCCAAGTCAACGGCGAATACTTGTTTCTCTGATTCGGGTTGTGACAATAATTCTGGGATCCAGTCAAGGCATATGTGCATAGATGGAATTCCGGAAACCGTGATCGGGAGCAATTCTCGAGGATAACCCTGTAGAAAAAAATATCCATCATGAGAATCATACATAAAATTAATTAGAATTAATAATATTTGGATGAATTGACGATTAAACTAAGATTATACATGTGAGTATACAACCAATAGAAAATCAATGCCTTTAATACTTTAATGAGCTTCTAGCTAGGTCTTAAGTACTTGTATACTTTTATGTGAATTTATATATTAGGTACGTAATTCTTCAAACTGCATGCCGAAATGAATTTTTTCATCAAATTTTTAATCAAAATCAAAAGCACTTCCCTATGCCTTCTTATAAAATATTTTTTGTAGTTTATTATTATGAATACCTGAAAGTGGACTAATTTGGCCAAAGACGGATCAGCTATGAATACTTGATGTAAGTACGAGCATACGACACTCCGTATTTCCCGGAGGGACCACATTTGTCCAGGAGTTTTCTTGTCTTCTTCTGTCTCGAGACAAGCTTCTAATAAAATCTGTACTGCTGCGCTTTCTTGACCTGCCACCAAGGCTATCCTCAAATCCTCTCTTTCTGTTTCACTCGTCAATTGTCCGATTTTTTCGGTCAGAGGTTTATCCAGCATATGTCTGGCTAATTGAGATCGCGACGCAGCTAATGTAGCTTGTAAAATTCTACAAACAGTTACATTTGATATTATTTTTATGAAAATTTTAAAAAGTTGGTTTTACTTTATTTAAAAGAATTTTTTCAACTTACCTCAAGATTACAGATAAAATCGGGGCGCATCTAAAAACTCTTGTATCACATCTCAATACTTGCAATGGATCTAATACGATATTGTCCTGTGTCAAAAAAACATTTTTCACTATTGAATTTTCTATTAGCAACGCATTTATGGAAAGAACCCATAGACAACGCGGTAATACAGTATTGAGTCTGAGCCACACTTGTTTATAAAGTTCTGAAATTAAAAAACCCTCTTGTGAGTGTTCTTCATTAATCATATGCAAATCCCTCTTATACGGATTAATTAACATTAATGTATAATTTGTCAACTTGTTATTAATAATTAGTTATTAAGACAATATACCTTGTATATATCTAGGAACTTGCTCGTCAAGAATGTCCTTGAAATAATGTATTATCAATTCTGCGTAAGGCCAGATTTCAGTCGGTTTCAGCGTCATCAATTGTCTCAATAATCTACCGGTCCTTGATGGACAAGTTTTGGCGTGGCTGAATGCCTCAACGATCGCAATATCGCTGATTTTCATGCTTTCGTAGCTCGCAATGACAGAATCTATGTTAATCATCTCATCATCGAGCCAGTCATCCACCAGAGACAGATGAGGAAAATGTGTGGCTAGTAACCGAAGAAGTGGTGAGAATAAACTGGCATAGTTCATCTGATCCCGCTGGACTAATTGCAATAAATATTTGATTGGTAATTCAGAGAGAAACTCTGTAGAATACGACTTGACTTTTCTGCCTTGTGACATGAAAGTGTGCATATTGGACAATCTCACGTCCTCGTAGAGCAGGAGGTAATAGAGCAGTAGTAACTGGGAGGTGAGCGAAGGTTTTGATGTGTCGATGTCCATATTGTCAGCGTCTATCTGCATGGTGTTGACGGGATTTTTTTTAAAGTCAAAATTTGCTCCGAACACACTGTTTTGAAACACTCGACAGATCTCGTTCTCAGTAATAGGCTTGTTTGTATGCTCGGACGTCTTGTTGTTTGTCATCAGGATAGAATTCACGTAGACCTCAACCAGAGCCGGTAGAACTGGATGCAACGGTGGTACACTGGCACAGATCTGCCGGTATATCCAGTTCTTGATGGGTACCCGGTGTTTCGCGAACGCCCGTGATTTCAGCAGTTGATGGATACAATGCACTGGTAGGAAGCCGGGGATATTGGCGTTCAAATTCGCCGTAACTGGTACCTTAACGGCATGCGCAGTGACCACCTGTTCCGTGAAAATCTCCTGCATGAAGATTTGCTTGATCCGCGTGAGATTGTTAGGCCTGATCGGTATCTTCATCCCGAGTGTAGCACAGACCAGTTCGCAGATCGCTGATAACTGATTGCTGTGGAAGTGAATTGCCATCAGCAACAACATTTCGCCAAAACTGGCAGTAACGCCACTTGCGCTTTCGAAATAGGCTTCTTCTCGTACCAGCCATTGCACCCATTCGATGCTGCGTTTCTCTAGATTGTGATGCCCGATCAGGGAAGGGCATGCTATCAACATGCACAAGCCAAGCGACACGAATCTAACACCAGCGGGTGATGGCGGTGGATGCGACGTCAGAAGCTGAACGATCATTGCAACTTCATCATCTTGAAACTTGATACCACCGATACCTCGCAGAGCACAATAGAGCCTGAGCAACGCGCTCGCTTGCACGACTTGCGACTCCGCTAATTGACTGTCTGTACTCTGTGACGCGATCGTTTGCAATCGTTTGAGCAACTCCTCCCGTAATGATTGCAGAGCTGTTTGTGATTCCCACTTGCGTTTCTGTCCATTTCTAATGAACATAGCGATCCACGATCGTACTTGCTGATCGCTACCAAGTAACAAACCAGATACAAAGGCAACCACATCGCTCTCGGGCTGCAAGCTATTTGCGTTTTCATGCTCCAAGCTCAGAGTGATAGCCAAAGCGGGCATCCGACATAATTCCACGCATTTAGCTCTAATTGCCAGTGCTTGACTTGGATTCATCTGACAGAGCATCGTAATTGCTTGTGTCCTAATCCTGCCTAACGCAGATTCTTCTTGTCGTTCCCCGTTAGCAATCAGATGTGCACATACCTCCGAAAAACTGTCTGGACTATTGGCGACAATCCAACAAATAATATCAGGGCCATGCTTAACATGCAGGAGGGTCTCTGCTATGTCCAAGATAGATAACAATGTTGGTAGTTCTGCAAGAGCAATGCAGATAACATAGCTTATCTCTTCCATGTAAACCGCATTGTCGAACAGATCTGACTGTTTGACCTGGAACTCTTGATTCTTCTGCAATTCCTGTATCTGAGATGCTATGAATAAGATCTCGCTGAGCACTAATCTGATTCTACGAATAGACTCACTACGTTCAAACTCTAGCGCTAAACCACTCTGCAGGGACTGAGCCAGTACACTATCTCGTTGAACACTGCCGAGCTTTTGTCTAAAAAAGAAATAAATGAATGTTAACATATAATCATTACACTTCAAAATATAAAAATTATATAACAATGTGAATCTGAAAATCATTGTAATATAAAGGATTCAATAAAGAAGAGCAATCTTTCAGTGATCCAGGAATAGTCACTCTGATTTTTACACCTCAAAATTAAACTCAATAGTAATTTTCTATTTGAAAATTCATACTAATCTTCTTTAGAGCTTTTTTTCTTTAGAAAATATTAAATATAAATCTAAATACACAAATACACACACACACACACACACCCACATATATATATATATATATATATATATGTACATATATATGTACAGGGTGAATCAAAGTACTTAAATCAGTTTTTTACCCTATGAGAAAATTGTCGACCTCATACCTAATTATTGACTTAGGGATACAGATCAGATATGTGGACATCATGTGAATTGCCGGACGTACTAAAAAAGGAGCATTTTTAATATCTTGTAACAATTTTTATAATTCAACCTCGAATGTGCATACATGTATATAATAATCTAACACTAATTGTAGGATATTTAATAGTACACAATGCAATAACATACTGATTTACAAGATTTGGATTAATATCTCTCTTTAAATCAGTTTACAAATTATTGAATTGCAGCATAATTGATACTAATTCCGTAATGATATAAATAAGGATTTTATTAACTTTATTTCCTCAATTTTTCCTTGACTGTAGCGTCATTATTATAATAAATTTTCATGAAAAAAAATCCATTTAAAAATGTAGAAATAAAACAAATGGTCGTGAAAAAAATTTACTCTCCTTTGTTGTTCAATATAATGACTTTTAAATAAGGTGTAAAAATTAATACAATAAAAGACTAGATGATCATTCCTGGGTTAAATTCGTCATCGATATATTATATATATATTATAAAAAAAAAAACGAAACAGAGCGTAAGTATCTTAACCTCAACTGCTGTTCCTGTCGGACATCGGTCTCGAGGGCATGGAAATCGATCGATAACAGGGCGATAATAGAATTGACAGACTCAATGCCAGATAATATCGTCAGGACTTGCTTTCTACCTTCCACGCAATCCTTCGTTATGTCCAACGGTGAGATGAGGCTCATCCTAACCAAACACGGTAGAATAGGCCTAATCTCTTTGTGCGAGCACAACGATAACTCTTTGATATCAACATTCTGTATTGCCGTAAATACTCGCGGCGATACGCGCGTATTTTCATACATTTCGCCTCCACTTTTCTCTTAATTCTTTTGCGGACTGATCTGGATTGGCCTCAAACAGAAGAACAAGACCATACGGCACCAGTATCATCATCATAACAGCCTTCGTACTAGAAGTTTGTTTTCTGAGGCTGAACTAGTGTACACTTTTGGAACTTGAAGTGAGATAAGGTATATGTTTGATATTTGTTGAAAGTGAGAAAGAAAGTGCTAGTGCAGAAGTCTAGTGCAGGAACAGAAAACCTACAGGCTCTTGCGTATATATCCGAAAGTGCCAATCAGGGACTTTGTTCAAGCTACATCACATTAAGCGGCAAATTTGAACGACTCTATTGCCCGTATTCATAGTCAGACCTTATACTTAAGGCTTCCTTAAATTTATCTTTAGATGCTCAGCAGCCTATGAAATAATTCGTAAAGTATCTAAAGATAAATTTAAATAAAGGAAGCCTTAAATATAAGGCTTGACTATGAATACGAGTATATAACTCACTTATAGCGTATTCAACCCGAGCGGGTTTGCACCAATCTAGATTGGATTAATGACGTTTTATGCTCTCTTATTGATGGAACGTGTAACGTCAACCAATAGTAGAACAATATCCAACCCAAATTGGGGCAAATCCGCTCGGCTCGAAAACGCTATTATAAAAGTATTTTGAATAAATATATTATTTAAATTATTACAGAAACAAAATTTTTTAAATATTAATTTAATTATTACTTAAATTTCATAGAAACAGTCGAAAAACTTATGTCGCATTAAATCGTAGTCAATTTGTTTCGACTCTACATGTATAACGTAGCTTAGACAAAAGTGGGAATACGCAGTGATCTAATTCAATACGAGCGTACATTTATATTTATATCAATTTAATAACAAAAAGCTGTCGATGACTTGTTGTTATAATAACTTGTTATTCTGCTAGTCTTAAAAAATGCAACTTTCTTATTAATTATTTATATTTGCGTTACTAAATTTATGTGAAGAGGACCCCGAAACGAGGGTCGAAGGTCGATTAACGTATATCAAGATTTTTGTTTAATAAAGTTTTGATTATTTCACATATTAACATCCAATATTGGCTCATATATAGGCATTATATACATTATTAGATTTAATCTCTTGAGCCTACGATTACCTGCACTTATTCTTTTACGTAAAATATTGCGAATGTATGAGTATAATTGTACTTTATATAATTTTATATTTTATCAAATTTTAAAAAAATGTAATAAAATATATTGTACCAAAAATAATTAATAAAATAATTGAAAAGAGGTCGATCCCTAGCAGCAGAATTCATTGGCGAAATGTTGGTTGAACATTGGCATATATTGGGGATATGTTGGACCAATATTGCGCCGATGAATTATGCTGTTAGGGATTATAATCGGCGGGGGTTGTGGAGGTCCTCTACGAGATTGACCCGTTTTTGTTTATTTGAAAACTCTATTTCAAATTAAAAATAATTCAGATATTAATCATATCACACACACACACAGGTCAGGTGTGATGTACGTTCGTGAGATCAATGATAGAAAATGATATAAACTTATAGAAAACGACATAAACTATTAGAAATTCTGTTGTTCTCAATTGATCTCTATCAATTATTTTTTCCAACGATACATTTTAAAAAAATAAGAATTTAGAGAAAGATTTTTTTATTACAACTTGTAGATATATTTAGAAAAAAATCTTCTCTCTGAATTTATACATGACATCATAATATAAATTGAATATATATCTTATTTTTAAAATATATATGTAGTTTTTCAATCTTGAAGATACACAACGCCCAATTGTCTACGCAACTCATCCTCCAGCTTCGCCAGCAATAAGGATGTGTCATGCGATATCTTTGGACTTTCTATCAAACCTGCAAAATTAAACATAATAATTAAACATAAAATATTCAATATTATAATTATCGATATTATGATTATGTGATTTTATAATAATAACAAAAATCAATTTTGTTATTATTATAAAAACATTTCCCGATAAGGACAGCATTTATTAAGTTATATGACAAAATGTTGCATAAATTCGGTAATCTGTAATTATACAGACGATATACTAACAAAAACAAATGCAAAAACTTGACCTTCTAAAATATTAATAACTGTTGCTTAATTAATTTCGACATGCATCATTTAGAAATTTCTGACAAAGCTGTTGCGTTATGGCGCATCATCTTAGCGCAATTATTGCAAAATTATCGTTAATTCAAGAAACCATAATTGTACAATATTTTCATAATTTGTCTCTTGAGATTATTAAAGTAACTCATAAAAGATGAGAGACTCGACCGGCGGATTAGAATACTGACAGGTTTACCTTTTAAAATGCAGTTACGAGCTTCGACAGCTTCATAGGAAAGTCCGGCGGAATTTATGTAGTTAACCTCGTGCTTTAATTTCGGTAGCGACGTCTGTACAGTACCGCTCGGCAATTCCACCTTTGTCGGACACCAAAAACTAGGCACTTTTATCATACCCTTGGTACCGCAAATGTACGCCTCATTCGGCACTTCAACCAGCGCATTTGTCGTGATTGTTGCGGTGCGATTTCCTTTGTAGATCAAAGTAGCCGACATGCACATATCGACGCCGTTCTCATTCAGAATTCCAGCCGCCTTAATACTCTCCGGCATTTCGTTATTATATGCCAAGCAGGCAAATTGCAAACAGTAAATGCCAAGATCAAGAATTGATCCGCCGCCTAACTCTTTCAAGCTGTAAATTGATTGATTAATTAATTAATTGCTTTGCTTCTTTTAGACGCTAAAACAGTTAATAAACATTACATTATCCGATCCACATCAGGCATTTGAAAACCGAAGGAAACGATCACTTGATGAATATCGCCTATGTTACCAGACGCGATTTCCTTTCTAACAATATCATACACGGGAAAACAACAGCTCCACACGGCTTCCATTAGGAACAGATTTTTACTTTTCGCGTAATTAATCAATTCAGTGGTCTGCTTTAGGTTCATCGTCAATGGCTTTTCGCACAGGACATGCTTGCCATGTTTCAGCATAAACATCGCGATGTCGAAGTGTTGAGGATGAATCGCTCCGATATATACGATGTCTTGAAACATATACACGAAATATGACAAATACAAGTATATTAAATTTAATTTAAAACAATTTTTATGGAGACATACAAATACGTCATAAATTTAAAATATAGAAAAATTTCGTTTAATATTATAAGAAAACATTATGAGAATTCTTTTTACTAGAGAATTCAAAAATATCTTAAGATTTCTCATTCTATTTTAATTTCCAATAAAAGCATAAAATCCAAAAAAATTTTAGGATATTTTTCAAAAAATATAAATTTAAAGTATGAAAAATTCTAAAAAATATTATATTATGAAATTTTTCTTCATTATGATATCACAATGAAATTTTATTATAATTGCATAAAATTAATACAATTCGCAATTATCATGTACCGATATCCTTGTTCAATCCTAGCTTCTCATAATCGTCGTAAACCGTCTTAATTTCGTGCAACTTTGCAAAATCCTTCGCACGCGACAACTGTCGCGCTGCAACGGCGATGACATTATGCTCATCAGCTGGTAAAGATTGCAATGCCGTTACAAAATCATGCGAAATCTTTCCTGCGCTAGCGATGCCCCATCGTAAAGTCATCATCTAAATTTTTCGAAAAAGAAAAAGCTTTATCAGTTTAACATTGACCTAGATCTAGTTTACAATGTGCGCTTGATACGGATACTAATTATAATAACTTTCTATTGATTTTATCTTAATTTCGGCGATATGTGTAATATATATATATATATATATGATGTACGTGTATTTAATTATAATCATTATTTTGATGTATACTCCGGGAGAAATGCAAGATCGGATAGACATCTATTAGACGTCAGAGATATCTATATATACATCTAAAATAACGTTTAAAAATATTAATTTTAGACGCCATGTGATTTTGTATTATTTTTTTTATTATTGTGTTATATTAGGCATGCAAAAACCTAATATTTATACAACAGCAGATCTTTATGAAATACTCTTTTGAGCTGCAAGCAGGACCGCGATATTTAGAAAATTAGCGCCCAAAAGTTTATCCGAAAGCTTTTCTTTCTCTGCCTATAGTGAATAAATGTACTTATTAATTATAAAACAAGGATAAATAATTAAATATCCCAGTAAAAAATTTTTCATACATGAATATGGGTGCATTCAGCAGACTCAACTGGGCTGCGTTCAAAATCATTGTCCAGATGCACCCAAATGTAGTTTTATCCTTGTTGTTCACGAATGTTAAACAAAGATAAAAGAACATCTGGGTGCATCCAGATGATAATTCTGAAGGCAGTCCTGTTGTGTAATCGTTTTATGCTTCACTTTGATTTCTAATCGGACGAGGTCATGATACTTTCGGGTCAAACACGGATTAACTGGACTGGGTCGGGTTCAAACCCACTGCACTTGAAAATGCTATAAAAATATGTTGAGTTACAATCAGTTCCAAAACGTGTTGGATAAAATGGTTGCGTCCAAAGTGCCAATATTTAAAGGACATTATGGCCCGTATTCAGAACGCGTTTACAACGATGTTAGCGCGCTAACATACTATACTTTACGTTATAGAATTTCAAAGATAAAAGCGCGTTCTGAATATGGAACTATATATGTAAACAGGTAACTTATAACGTAAAGCCAGTTCTACATTTTGAAATCAACGCTTCATATTGGCTGTCGCAACAAACTCACGATCGACTTGCAACCAATGTAGAACCGGCTTAATAGAAACATTTGAGATCATTTGAGATTGACTTATCAAAAGTGAAAACGGTATGTAGATCGATTTTTGGAGATCGAATCAGCAATCAAGAAGCAACTATAAATTCTAACTACATATTCATGCTCAACATTATTAATTTAAAATGCAATCGAATATAAAGGAATTAGCACTCACGTTACAGAAACGAAGTAGTCACCACGACGTCCTGGAGTATACTAACTGTTTCGCAAGCAAACGCTGCTTATGTCGAGATAAAATTGTTCATCGACTTTCAAGTAACCTTGTAATGTAACATGCCACACAGAGTGATAAAGAACATTTTTATTACGCTATATCTTTCCGCGCACTATTTTTGTAAGTTTTAATTATTTTCACTATTGATAATACGATCAGTTTATTTGTTACAATCATGCGAAGCATTTAGAATTTTACAGATAATCATTTATATATTAAGACCCGTATTCAGAACGCGCTTTTATTTCTGAAATTCTATAGTATGCGTAATGTAAATTATAGCATGTTAGTGCGCTAACATTGTTGTAAGCGCGTTCTGAATACAGGACTATCTCTCGTCTGCATCATGAGTCTTTTAAGGAATAGTCAATTTCAATAGTTAAAGTTTTCCTCTATTTTGCTATATAAAAAAATATATTAGGTGTAGTAAAAAGAAATCCATTATTTTTCCAATAGATGGCTTTAGTAATCTGTATCTCGCAACGCGACCTAATATTTAAGTTTAAAACACTTAGAATACAGGTAGAGATATAAAGTAATAAAAAAAGTACAACTATATTTATATAATATACTGTTTTATATATATATATATAAAAAATACTGTTTTTGTTTTTTTCAAAAACGACGCTTTTATGCCACTAATTGCATATAATACATCAGGAATTTTTTATTTTTTTAAATCTAGTCTAAATCAAATATAACTAAGTAAATATTCTTGCAATCTTCAATTAATACAAATACCTATTAAATATAAAAAATAATTTAAGTTGCATATTTGGTTGTAAACATAGTTATATCTCTCAAAGGAAGTATTTTACATAAAGCTCGCCCACGTAACAATCCATGAGGTACTGGTCCATATATTCGTGAATCTGTAGAATTATTTCTGTTGTCACCTTCCAGCCAAACGTGTCCGTAAGGTATCTATAAGAAAATAATTTATCAGTACATTTATCAATGTGTTTTTCTCTATAATTCATGCAAAATTATTAACCAAAGAAATAAGATATATGCAATGTAATTCTCTAGAGACCAAAAACATTATCAAAACCTGTCTCGATAACTTAAAATTTACCGTAGTTACGCTGAAGCCATTCCTTATTTTATCGCCAGGCAGGCCTATGATTCGCTTGCATATATTCTGCTCCGGATTGTTGGGACATTTGGAAATGACAATGTCTCCCTTCTCAAGCCTTTGCAATCTAACTGATATTCGTTCCAGAAGTAAGACATCATTAGTGTACAAAGTGGGCTCCATGGATGGACCACTGCACTGTAGTTACATCAGCAATAATTATGTTATCAAAATGCATCGGATCTGATAATGACAAATAAGAAAAAATGTGTAATCGCGTCCTTACCACGACAATATCGCCTACATACTCGTACACGCAATATGTCACACATGCACATTGCACGAAGCCACGAACAACCTTAGCCACAAATTTGTTCAACTTTAGCATTATGACGAAGGATCGACGAGAAGAGAGATCACTTCTTCTCGTCTGATCTATCGGAATCACATATGTACATAACGTTCGTACCGGAATGCGTAATTCGCTCCGTTCGTTTACTCATATATGTAAGTATATACATAATATGTTCGATAATTGTTTAAAAAACCTCCTTCCACTTCGATTTTAATGAAATTGGATTCATTCGACGCGTTTTTGCGAAATGAAAGAATCTGGCAGAAAAAGGAGTGTTATTCTGCTCCGTAAACTGAGATACGTTAAAATTGACAACTATTGAGGTTAGGAAGTCCATGTTAGATCTGTTTTTATTGCAACACTTTCTGCACTAGTACACATAGTGCAATAAGTTGAAGTAAAACAAATATACATTTGTTTCACTTTAACTTATTGCATCGGTTCAGAGCGCAGCAATAAAAAAACAGACCTAATACCTATAGTATTAGAACATAAAGCCGGAAATACAATGAAAAGCACAGGCAATAGGAACAAAACCCTTAGGGTAAAATCACATAGTGCGGAAAACGACTGCGGAATAGAAAATGCGTCATAAAAGCAACCAATCAGCGTCATTTTTCTACGTTATTCCGAATAGCGCTAATTGGTTGTTTCAATGACGCATTCTCTATTCCGCAGTCCTTTTCCGCACCATGTGATTTCACCTTTATTCTCGAAAAAAAGTATACGAAAAATTAGGAAAATACTATAGTATACGTTACGTATACTACAGTCTTTCGTATATATTTTGATTAATCACAGTCGAGTATTTCCCTCTCATTCGACGGTAAGAAGGGAATACTCGAAGGTAATTAGTTAATTTTTACAGATTACAGCATACGACATACGGTTACGACTAATATAAGCGCTCCCCAAGGAATAACGATTCCAACCTATCAGAAACCGTACATTCCGATATATCCGATTTCTGATAGGTTGAAATCTTTCTTAAGGCTTAAATACAATAGGCACAGGCAACAAAGAATAATGAACTATCCAATTAGAGCTCTAGGATATAATATCGAACTTAGAGCTCTGATTGGATTGCTCGTTATTCTCTGTTGCCTGTGCTTATTGCCTATGCCTATTGTGTTTAAGCTTTTATTCTTTCTATTGTATCTGTACCAACAACGTATATACATAAACCAAGCATTCCCGTGCTTTTTGGTGGTGGAGGTTAAAGCCAGAAATTACAGTTTATGTGACGTTTTAGGACCCATGCTATTTCACTCTATCGCACTGCTCTCATCAAAATAGAAAATATCACGAGTCCTAAAAGCCACATGAAATGTCAATTTCTGGCTTCAAGCTATGGTCAGAGTATCGATTCTGTATCTCGAAATGAGATGAAAATTGTAAAAGTGAGCGAATTTACTAGAATACTGATTATTTCATTGGTCAACATCTAGTAAATTTACTCGCTTTTGTAATTTTCATCTTATTTGAAGCAACAGAACCGACCTCCAGAATGTTTTCTATATATATATGTCGTTGAATTACATCTTTAGACTGCCAGAAACTTGGACATTAATGTTGGGTTTCTTCAGAAGCTTTCCAACAAGAGACAACATGTTGGATTCACACACAATCCTTTTTCCAGGGGCTCTATTCTTGAAAAGAAATAGGGAAATGCTACAGTATACGTTACGTATACTATAGTATTTCCTTAGACTTTCGTATACATTTCTTTTCAAGAATAGAGCTCCAGATTGGTTGTAGAGCGTCGTACGATACATAAGAAATCCTAAAGCCGTGATCAGACTATGTATTGGAGATTGAGATTGAGATTAAAATTGATGTTCGACCAATGAGAACAGAGGCCGAGATTGAGATTGCAGATTGAAATATAGGGCTCTGTCTATTTTTTCAATCTTCAATTTCAATCTCAACTGATAAGCTTTCAGTATTCAAGTCATATGACTATCCTCACGTGACTAACCTCACCAAATGTATTGTGTATGTATAAAATAATAAGTTATAAAGAGTTATAAAAAGTACAAACACAGCACAATTAAAACGTGTGAGTGCATTTAAATGCGTATTCAATAATTTTTATTATGTGTGATTCTAGCTATCCGATTCTTACTAATCTCAATTTCCAATGCATAATTTGATCACGGCTTAAAAAGAGATCGGCCAATGCTAACTCGATCCGCGATTGGCTCTGCCACGTTGTTGTGAAACCGGAGGTGAGAGAGAGAGAGAGAGAGAGAGAAGCAAATATGTGAGAAAGACAAGCGATACCAGCTTGCTGTCAAAATTCTCATCGAGAATTAAAATATTAAATAAATATGATATATAATATTTTTACCTCCTGTTCAGGATGTTTAATAAACATATTAATATTTATACTTTAAATAAACTATGAAAATTGTATTTATAACATTCTGTTTTTATATGAACATCTTTTTATAATTTATTTATTTTATTAGTCATCATTTTTATTGCTATAAGCTACAATTTTTAAAATAATAATAAAAATCTTAATGTTTAGTACAAAAACTTTAGTATTCGAAATAATTCATACAAAGTTTATTTATTGCGATTCACCGATTAATTACAAAGATTTAGAATAAATAAAAATTAATTACAAAGATTTAAAACAAATTAATATTTTGTTTATTTACTGAATTAATGTTTGCATCGCAATATATATAACTTTACACAAATAATCTTAAATACATAAAGTACTTGTATTAAAAAGTTGAAAAAAAATTTGGTCATTTATTTCATAAATACATTTCCATACATTTGTATTGGAGCACAGATTACAAAATATTATTTTTTATTTTGAAAAAACTTATTTATGATCTAAGTGATAAATCGTCAATACAAAAAATTTGTCGTATTACTTTTAAATATGATTCAGAATAATTTATAATTCATAATTTATGTATTGAAATATTTATCGAACGACCTTCAGCGGGTTCTCGCGAAAGAATCGGAAAGAATATGAATTCTCGTGAAAAAGCACTCTGCGGAGTGCAAAGTGCGAATACTGCGATGGGCGCGTTTGCACGGTACGCTTGCGCGAATCGGAGCAATCGCAGCGCGGTCCATCCCGACCGCCGTCCGGCTAGAACGGTGCGACTGCGATATATATCACGAGAATCACCCCTTTAATCGGCGCGGTAATCGGGCGCCGTCGGCGAATCTCGGGTTTACGCTCGGTTCCGTCGTGCTCCGCGGTCGTGGAGTCGTGGTGCGTGTATGAAAATCTCGTTTAGTTTGATATCTTTGGCAGGTTACGATTGACTGATCGAAAGATCGCCCGCCAAGCCCGCCGATCAACTTGCCGACCGACCCGACCGTCTGCGAAGAGCGAATATCACGGTGCACGATATCGCGACAAGTGCCGAGAGCCCCGGATAGACTACTGTGGCACGAGGGAGGAGGCCGGACAACGCGCGCGCGCGCGCGCGCGAGAGCGACACAGGGAGTGACACGCGACGTGGTGCGTCCGTCCGTCTGTCCACCCGCCCGCTCGCTCGCCCGCTCGCACGACTGTCCGACTGTCCGTCCGTTCGTCCGTCCGTCCGTTTGTTCGTCCGTCCGTCCGTCCGCTCGCCCGCCCACCCGTTTGTCCACGACCGCTCATACGCACGACACGGTACGGCACATACGACGCACGCACGCACGCACGCACGCACGGCGTCGGAAACGCGCGCGCGCGCGCGGGCGCACACACACACACACACACTTACACAAACACACACACTCACATTCACACTCACACTTGTACAAACACATACGAACGCACGGAGGAGACCAAAGAGAGTCCCCCCGTCCAACGGCGCCAATTTAATGGATCCGACCATCGGTTGGTACCAACCGGAGCAGTACGGCCCTGCTAAGGACCTTTGGTTACACATTTGGGAGGCCGAGAAGGGTCTTGACGTTCTGACCCTGCGTAACGACGCGAATACAAGTAATGCGATGGGCGTACGGCTGCAGCAGGACTTTCTCGCGCTGGACACGAGCCCGGCGGCAGCGACGACGACGGCGACGGCGACGGCAACGACTGCGGCCGGCATCACGTCGTTATCCAACAGCACCGGCACCGGCAACGCTGTCGGTGTCGGCTTCGGCGCTGGTAACAACGGCAACGGCAACGGCAACGGTAATGGCAATGGCAATGGCAATGCCAATGCCAATGCCAATGCCGGCAACAGTAGCAACGGTAGTAACGGCCGGCCTACATCCGCCGCCGTTCACAGCAGTGCCACTGGCAATGGCAATGGCGAGCACCGCGTGCCCCACAACGCCTGCAACTATTATTACAACCCGTCCCGCAGGAAAGGCGAAAATCGGGCGAGCACCTACGGCATGAACTACAATTACGACGCCCTTGTGGGCGAGTACGGCGGCTGTCCGTGGCGTGTGACCAATAAGCATTACTCCATGGGGACAATCGGGTGAGTATATCCGACTCCATATCATTGACCTAGAGGTGGGAGAGATTACGCCACGCGGTCCATATGGCTGTCTGTTAGGTTATGTTGGCCACCCGCTTGAACAAAATGCCTACAATGTCTTCAGGTGATATTGAGGATTTGGCAGGATGTTGAAGGAAGAGAAGAAGAGAAATAACCGGGGATAATAGCAATCTTTTGGGATTTAAAATTGTCATTTCGGAGAAAGAGGAGAGCCTTTCTGTACATGACGTTTTACACACACACACACTCTCTCTTTCTCTCTCTCTCTCTCTCTCTCTCTCTCTCTCTCTCTCTCTCTTTCTCTTTCTACAGTAGATTTACAAATAAAGCTCGTAAACAGCTGCAAAAAAATTTTTGTCGTCAAGTATTGTTGGCTGACATAAGAAATTGTAAACATATCTCGTGTATCTATCCAAGAGATACATTATAAACTCAAGGACAAGACATGCCGAGTATCTTTTACAAAGATGTCTCAAATTCAGATGAAAATTCTATTTCTTAAATTTTTTTGTGATTTGTCAGGAATTGTTTTATATTTGCATATTTTATTCCTACACATCATTTTAAAGATATTGATACTGGACATTGAACAGGTTTATATTTCTGTTTAGATTACATGAGGAAATAGAAGATTTTTTTTCATACATGTGTCCCTCGCACGAAGAGCATGTATTAAGATTGAGAGTTGTAAAAAGGATAGAAAATGTAATTTATGATCTCTGGCCAGACTCTAAAGTCGAAGTATTTGGTAGCTTTCGCACTGGTTTATATTTGCCTACAAGGTAGGTATTTTTATGCATTTGTAAATAAATCTGAGGGCCGATTGTTCCACCTTTGGATAAACTAAGTAATAATTTATCTAATGGATAAATAAGTGAGTTTTAGCGAAAGATGGAATAATCTAATCTGAGAAGAATATTTGTTTACCAAAGACTCGCGTGCCAAGTACTCTCAAATATATGTATAGAGACTTTCCTATTATTACAGTGATATAGATTTGGTAGTGATAGGGATGTGGACAAATCTCCCTTTGCGTACTTTGGAACGTGCTTTATTAGATCGAAATATCGCTGAGCCATCTTCTATTAAAGTGTTGGATAAGGCCAGTGTACCAATCGTCAAACTGACCGATAAGGAAAGTGAAATTAAGGTGGACATTAGTTTCAACATGAATAACGGCGTCAAATCTGCAGAGTTGATAAATTCCTATAAGAGGCAATATCCGGTTCTGGAGAAGTTAGTCATGGTGTTAAAGCAATTTCTACTACAAAGAGATCTTAATGAAGTGTTCACTGGCGGTATATCTTCATACAGTTTAATACTCATGACCATCAGTTTTTTACAGGTGAGTACAATTGTTGCTAACAATTGTCTACTGAAATCACATTTATTATTGTCAACTTTCTCGTGAAATCAATTGCTGTTGTCGAATCAAAATTTTGATTTATTACAGTTACATCCGAGAAAGGATATTCATTGTCCAAATACCAATCTGGGAGTGTTATTGATTGAATTTCTGGAGCTGTATGGGAGAAAGTTCAATTATGTTAAGACTGGCATTCGCATAAAGGATGGTGGTCAATATATATCGAAAGAAGAGGTCTAATTTATATTTGTGTTACATTATAGAAGCTCTATATCAGTTAGTATTTTTGATATTAATTATACATATTGATTAATAGATTCAACGAGATATGATAGATGGTCATCGACCATCTCTATTATGCATAGAAGACCCACTCACACCTGGGAATGATATCGGCCGTAGTAGTTACGGTGCTTTGTATGTAAAGAGTGCATTTAATTGGGCCTATTGTATTCTCTCTCAAGCGGCCAATCCCTCAAATATATTAATCAATGACGCTAGTAAAGTAAGGTAAGATATTTATCATTTGTTTCTTCTATTCCATTTTATCCTGTATAACATGTAAATTATAATAAACGATACTTTTATTATATGCAGCATACTGGGAAGAATAATCCGTGTGACCGATGAAGTAATATACTATCGTAGGTGGATCAAAGAAACATTCCTCTTACCCGTAGGCGAAGGAGACTCTCTGTCAAGCTCAACTGGTTCTGATGCATCCACTCTTTCAGCTCCCGCTAGTGATACGGTACATGATAAATGTATTAGAAAAATGTCTTTGTCGTCATTATTATTTTATACACATTAATTTCTTTTGTATATATAATATTTTAATTTAGTTGTTTTCACATCCTATAATATATTGAAAAGAGTTCGAAGCCCCCCCTCCTATGATATACTGCTGTTTAATTTTATATAGAATCGCTATTAATTCTGAATTTATTTACATGTTTTTTTAAGGACTCTGAGTGTAGTCGTGGCAATTCTCCGAATACTGGTGGGAAGAGCGAAAACGACAAAAACAAAGATAGGCACTTTTATAATAGTCATCAAATCCACAATTATTCTGGAAGAAAAGCATTCAAAGCAACCATTCATGGTACGACAATTAATCGATATTATTTGCTACTTGTGTATATTATTAAGTTGTTGCAACAGATTTCGATTACACGAATACATAATGTTCGATGATATCTTTCGCATTTGACGTGTGCTATTTTTTTGTTGATGTTTCTTTGTTGCAGCCAATCACCAACAGAGTTTCAAAGGCAATTATCATCGCATCAACAACAATATAGTCGGTCAGAACAAAGCCAAGCATGCACTCCACAGTAATGGAAACAACAACAATAATAATAATAACAATACTAGTCACAGTCCAAGCTCTAGGCCACATTCGATAAAGAGGAAAAAACAATGCACAATGCAACGTGGAACCGGAGATTGTGTACGGTGATGAAATGTACACAATAATTTCAGATATTACTTCCGTCACTTAAGTAGCGAGCTCAATATCATAACTGTGTGATAGAAAGACAGCGATTAATGGTCGGTTATCGCAATAACTGAATCATACGCGAGTTCTCTTCGCTTTCAATTTCAGTTCAATGTACAGAAGGGCACAACGTTTACGGTTCTGAAAGAACCAACAGTTTGGAAATTTAACGATTCTTGCGCAGAACAAGAATGCCCAAGCAGTAGCTATACATATATACATATATATACATTTCTTTTTTCCTCCCCATTTGCCAGAACTATATATTTTGCTCTGTACGCAAAAGGTTATACATTAAAGATGTACAGAATTCCTAATGGAAATTTGAGATAAGATCTATTTATATTTCACTTTCGTTGCACAGATTACAAACGGTACCCGGTGTAATAACACTTTATTATCGTTATCTATAAAAAAAATTGCAAAATTTATCATTACCATCGTCGAATAGTAATTGTGTTCACAGCCATGATAAGTAACATATTGTAATATATTCAAAGTACGAATAGTATACAGACGATAATAAGTTATATACGTTTTTCTCAACACATAAAACTATAAAACACGCCGATATTGACTAAAAACTTAGTTTTCTATATGAAACTATATTCTTATAAAAAGAGAGTGACAGCAAATTGGTGATATTGGCACTTATCTAATGTACATATTGTAATATACATCTCATCAAACATAGAGAAGTAAGTCTAAGAGTTACCTACTAAATTTTTTTAACTTATAAATATCTAAAATAGTGTTTATTATAGTGATTTTATCATAAAAATTCGTGGATGAAGCCATATCTATTTAAAAGTATACTATTTTTTTTGTTTTTTTTTCTCTACAAAGCATAAATATATCGTTGTTGAAAGATTTTGGTATGTTTTTCAGATTTTAATAAAATTTCAGGTTTACGCGCGAATAATACGATGGTAGAAAAAAATTTTGAATATAACAATATTTTTTAAAAGTAGCTTATTATCGAGACAAAGTGATGACAACGCTTCGAATCTTTGCAGTCTATTTCGTAGCAACAATTTTTTTTGCAAATTAGCTTTATCTATTTTCTTTTGTACAGAGACGCCAGTTTCTTAATGTTAGCTCATAATCCTTAGTATCCTCTGAACAATGATGTATTATTTTTATATCAGATAATTGAAATAAAAAATACGTTTGTATTATACAAAGGGAAAAAACGAAGAATCTGATATTTATGAATCTTACATTGCATTTGATGAAACTTGTGTATATGACAATACGCGAAAAGGCCTTGACATTACTTAAAAAGCTCCGTATGTTACGTTCTTTGATCGTGATAGATATAGTTCACTATCAAACATTACATTCCGTTGACGCAATAATTATTAAGACAGAAGTGTTTACCGCAAGCAAATCTTTTCAATTAGATCAAAATTCTTTCTGGTGCTACTGCATTTTTGTGTTCAACGACTTTTAATGTGCGATGTAAAGATTTATCCTTGTAACATGTTTAATTTAGTCACGTAAATTGAGGATGTTTAGAGCTTTGATATCTTTTTAAATTATATATAACATCCAATATTCCGTGTATATTAATTATTATTTAACTTAAAAAAAAGCTCTTTCATATGTAATATTGTAAGCTGTGATTGAATTTAATAATTAAATTGTCAATTGCTTAAAGATATATATAAATATATATAAATATATAATTTAAATGTTATTGTAAAGCATTATATAAAGCCATACTACATTTTTAAAAACTGTAAACTATTATATCTTAGTGATCCTCAACAAATTACGTGTTTTTTTATAAATATCAGAATTTCGTAATCATTGAAGGTTTGATAACGAAACTTCGTGATCACTCATATTTATCGAATTTCCCGGACCGTCTGTAAAAAACGCAAAAAAAAAAGAAATGAAAAGTTTAATAAATATGAATGATGCCGATATCTGATCTTAAATTATTTCTTGTTTGTATATTTTTAATTAAGGGAAGCGATTTTACCTCGTATATAGCCATCATTTAAGACCAGCTATAGACCGTTTGTAAACTTCTCTCGATAGCAATATAATACTCTGTATTTTCCAAAAATTTTGATAGTCATGTATATTTATATTTGTGTGAGTATATTTTTAAATAAGCAATAATGTGTAACGAATATAACGCGATCAGTGATGCCATTTTATCTTTGCAGAACTGTACTGTCGTTTCACAGCCGTTACGTACAGATTGTAAAAAAAATATTTAACTGGCGTATATACATTACTGAAAGTTCGTAACTGTGTAACTGCGAATTTTCAAAAGTGCAGGCAACAGTACAGTTACCCGTGCTTTGGTAATGTCTTTTTTTTTTAATAAAAAAAAAAGCTTTCGCGAGGAGAAAGGAAAGTGAGATAGCAACTATGCGAATACTAAATCGTTATGAATTTAGCAGTCGTCGAGCCGGCAGCGATTTGTACTTAACAATTGTCTACTTGTAAGTTTGTACACATATGTTTAATCCGAGATATGTGAAAAATGTACAGAAATGAAATAAATCTTACTTACCTTTTTCTTCAATCAAGTTTTACATTTGAGCGATTTTTGCATTTAATTCTTAATAATTTAACATGCACTAATTTATATATCTACTTATATCTCACATATAATTTAATATATTATTAAGACTATAAATTGATAGCAACGTACTTTTAATATATTGATAGCGCTCTAATGTAACCATATGACGTTTATTAAAATTTCGCCACTTGTACATTACATATGTACATATATATATATATATATACATACACACACACAAAAGCGCTCAGAGAACGAGATACTGTACATGATGACTAAGTAATTAGTAGCAGGATAAATTTAATTAATTTATTTTCGAGCGCAGAAACCGTCGATTGGATTCATGTCGAGTTTCTTTATGCGATCCAATTGCGCCAATCGTCTTTCCAGCGAAAATGTTTCAGGCAAAGGCGAATAAGCTGGAAGAAGAAGTAACGTTGCATTAAAGCAGCGATTTCTCGATGACGCAATTCGAGTCACATTGGAACACAAAAACATACCGAATGCCTTGAAATACAAATACAGCCATATGGCAGCGCTCGATACCAGCAAGGACAATCCTATGATGCCTTTCCATTCTCCTGTTGGTGCATTCATCTCGCTAAATGTTTGGCGGAAACTGGCACGATACAATATCTTTTTCTCCTCGATTGATAGCTTCTTCCAATCTCCCTTCTCCTTCTCTCTCAGTGCCTGACAAAAAAAACATGGTATAATTTGACAATTGTTATCTAGTAATGATTGATAGGTCTATGCTTTGTGGTTGAACTTGCGTACATACATTTGTATTTAAAATAAAATAAATTTACAGAGTAGTCTTCGAGTATTCTGAAAGATTTTAAAAGATGATTCTTCACATTAATTGAAGGCGAAAATATTGTGTGACTATATGTCTGAAACTGCTTAGTTTAAAAAATATGGATGTCAAATAAGGATGTCAAAATTGAAGTGGAAAACATATTTTTTAAAATTTCGTTTTTTTTCGAAAATTTTGAAAACTAAATTATTTCGTGAAACTTTATGTATATTTAAAGTTTTATTAAAATAATATGGTTTTCAAAATTTTTGGAAAAAATAAATTTTTCTTCCAATTTTGACAACCTGTATCTTTGAAATTAAACGTTTTGGATATGTAGTCATGTGAAGTTTTCTTGAATTAATATCAGGAATCATTCTTTAAGACTAATATTCACTCACCACTACTATCTCAGATTTTGACATCAGAGACGAGAAAACGCACAATAAACATTCTTCCAAATTATAGTTGAATTACATGGGGATAGCTAAGGAGAGGGAGGCAAAGTGACAATGGTTTCCTCTTCTAAATTTTATAAAACCAAAATAATAAAAACTGCTTAAATATTTACAAGAAATTAATTTTGGAAAATAAAAGAGAATCGGAGATGAAAGTTATAGAAAGATTTTCCAAGAAAAGATTTGAGAAAGATTTTCTGAAAATCCAAGACAGCTAGTGTTATAAATTTAAGTTTTTCTAATTTGAAGAATGGTTTACAATTTTAAGAGAAAAATAAATTAAATATATGTGATTTTGTGATTTACCTGCTAGTGATTAATTAAAAATAATAATATAAAATATTTAAAAAATCCAATCACCAACTGTATCACTTGATTACCCTTACTTCCTCCGAATTAAAAAATTTGAATTCAATTCTTCTAAATTGACCTCCTCCCTCTAAAAAATTCTGAATATGCCCATGTTTGAATATAGAAATATTTTTCAATTGATAAATTGAGAATAGATTTATATATTTATATATTTATTATATATTTTTTTACTTCTGATACACTCTGAAACAGTGGTGAGTGAACAAGAGCCTTAAAATTTTTTAAAATACTTAAGAATCATTTTGCATATTTAAAATTTGGCCAAAACTCAAGCTAGAAAATTTTAGTATAGTTTAATGCAATGACAAAGAACAGACCCTATGAGAGAGCTTTAGCTCTATTGTCTTTCTCTTACCATGATATCAGCGGTGTTTTCTTTCCAGCGTATCGCAGGATAGGGGAAATCTACTCTATCCAAGTAAGCAGGTTCACCATTATATCCGTAGCCTACTACATCCCTATTACCAACTTTGTCCATTGTCATCATTCCACATCTTTGGATTTGAATAACAGGTCGTAAGTAACTCACAAATAGTCTACTTGCCATTGCTCACTATAAAAATACAGAAAATGAAATATCAAGGTACTGACACTTATTCCATGCAAAATTAGATATCTTATTATTAAATAAAATACATGGAGATTTATATAACATTTACAAGATTGACGACGATGATAAAATATGTATAATAAAACTGGATAAAATTAAGTTTTTGTTATCGACTCGAGATTTAATCGGCCATATCGCGAATCATATTAAATTTTAATGAATATATCTTTGAGTTATCTGCCAATTCAGCGCAATTATACGCATTAGTATTCCGCAAGATTTATTTATATACGTGTTACATTAATTGTATCGTAGAATTATTTATCATACGATACAATCAATGAAAATATCCGCCTTCTTGTCGTGTTAATGAAGTCTTCGCAGAAACGTCAATATTCGGAAGAATACCTTGCTCCGAGATCAAACACAATGCATATGAGTTACCTAACTGATAGCTCTGGATAGCTCTCGGAAATGCGAGATGGCAGAAGGCCTCCTGCACTGCACGGAGCTTGAGGGAAATTACGTAATCGCGTTGAGAGTGCCGAGACTGTCCAGTATCCAGTTATATCGTTGTGAGAAATTAACGTTAATCAACTAGTACCAACTGATTCACTGATGTTTGTGACAGTTTTTTGTCGTGAAGGGGGAGTAATTAGTAAAATGTAAGGGATTCCGCACAATAAAAGGAATAGGGAACAGAGAATAAGAATTTCAACCTATCAAAAATCATGCATTGTGGAATACACAGTTTCTGATAGGTTGAAATTCTTATTCTCTGTTCTCTGTTCCCCGTTCCTTTTATTGGCAGAGCCTCTAACATATGTATATGTGTTTCAGAATTCACTGCTAGTATTGAAAATGTATAACATACGTGACAAAAAATGTACAACATACGTGACTAAATTGTAGATTTTCAGCGCTGGCTGAATTTTGGAGCTTCACTGTCCTAGAATCCTAAATTAATAAGACAAGCGCGAGTTAATGAAAGAATTGGTGTTAGGTGATTTCTGATTGGTCATTGCAATTACGTGATTAGCAGCCATTAGCCAATGATGAACTTGGAAGAATCCCGTTTGACAACAATCCCTCACACACTACTTATATCAGCTGGGGAGGGGGGGGGGGGGGAAGGGNTAATTTTTCATCGTATTATCAATGAAAAAATATTTTTTTAAATTAGCCAATTGACGATATATGTACGATGTAAACAATCGGAACTTTTCTGATGAACTTATGACTTCTGGATATCAATCGTGAAACTTTATCCCTAGGATGGAAAATTTTCTCTATTAATATCAATGGTAAAAATTTTTACTTTTCACTTTCCATCCTAGGGATAAAGTTCCATGATTGATCTAAGCACTAACAAGATACTATTAAAGACTGTCAAGCTTGGGCAAATTTTCGACGGTATAAAAAGGGTCCCAAGGACCCAAAGGTAATTGAAGAACGCTAACTTTATCGACAATTAATACAAATTTATTATTATTAACATAAATATTTGGCTCATACATTATTAAATTCATGATTTTTTATTACATAAATGTTCCATAAATAAATATACATATAATATACTTGTAAAGCTATAATATTCTATATATTGCAGAAAAATTACAATTTTTTCTCTGCATTTCTGTTGATAATCAAACTTTGACAATAATACTAAAATCACAATTTTAAAGAAAAATCGAATATTATTGAGTTATACATGCATAATTACGTCTACTAAACTAATAAATCATGAAATTACTACAATATTATTAGTTTTTAACTTTTAATCACTTTAATATCACAAAGACGCAAATTCTCGTAAGGATGTCGGTCTTTAAAGGTCGTCTACATAAGTCGCAAATGCAGAACGCAATTCGCAAACACATTTGCGACAGCCAATCAGAAGGGCCAATAATACTAATAACAGCTTTTGATTGGTTGTCACAAATGCATCTGCAATGCCTTTGATAGTATCTCCTAGGGATTCTGTATCTTGAAATGAGGTGAAAATTATAAAAATGAGCGAATTTACTAGAATATTGATTGTTTCATTGGTCAACTAGTAAATTTACTCGCTTTTGTAATTTTCATCTTGTTTGAAGAAACAGAATCGACCTCCTGGTTTCCATCGAGGGTTTAAACCAAAAATATCAGAATGTAAGAACCAACCAACTGCAATCGAGTATTCCTCTGTTACAATCGAACGACAGGAAAATGCTCGACTGTAGTTGGTTGGTTCTTACATTGGCTGCGTTCAACGGACTCAACAGTTGAGTGAGCGCTCGTTGCTATTGATATATTCTTCCAGATCTAAAATGCTGATTGGATGATCTAAAAGAATACATCAATAACAGCGAGCGCTCACTCAACTGTTGAGTCCGCTAAACGCAGCCATTCTGATCCGGATTAAACTCTCGGTGGAAACTAGGCCAGTGTGCAGTGTGCAGGAGCCATTATTTTAAAATGCTGTATTGGCACTGTATGATGCGGCGAGACGTCCACCTCTCTGGTGGAGTGTCTGTGTCTACGGCTATGGGTACGTCGTAGACATTGTCTATCGTCTAAATCCCGGGCGGGATCGCATTTCGTCAAAGTCGACCAAGATCCTGGGGAGTGGGGCATCTCATCATCGTGTCGTACGACATATATCGTCGCTTGTGTTAAGTCAAGCTGATCAGGCACAGGCGTATCCAAAATTCTGAATAGTAACGGTTATAATTTTTCGGGCATACGATACAACTGTAAAAAAGTATTATCACCGCGCAGTAGAAACGCACCAAGATCAGCCAAGACGCACTTTTGGATATTGAAATTCCATCGAGCATCATCGCCGGGAAGAGAGAAAGCGAGAGATCAAAAAAGAAAAGTACGCGAGGACGCCGTTCTCGCAGCGCTTCCACATCTTTCCGAAGTCACTTCCGATCCCAGTGAAGTGGCGCCAAGGACTATGTTCTGTGATAAACTGTGGTAGGTTAGGCACAAATTGGCTCGAGATATCTAGTCGAGATCTTGACTGTGCACTTTCGCAAATGAAGATGAGCGGGGATATGTTCGAGGGGAAGGATTATCCGACTCAGTGGGCGCTCAATCCTTCCGCTTATCAAAACATGAGTAACGATCAAGGTGAGCCATCGCCCAGGGTGGCAAATCTTCAGCCTTATATATATGTACTGATTCTGCTCTTCTGGTGTTACAAAGGCATAGAAATGTGTATGCAGGATGATGTTTGATGTATGAAATATTTCCTTGTAATTATCTAATTTTCAGTCTTCAATAATTCTATATCAGTTCTGTATCAATTTTGTTACAATAACAATAATTATATTAGGACTCTCGAATTTTAAACAATACAAAAAGATAAATATAATAGGCTAATGAGAGTTAGCAACAATAAACGGCGCAATTATTTAGTGAACAATCAATAATCAGATATTGGATTGATGTCTTCTTTATTTTGAACATTTCGACTCTCTTTGGAGTCCTCCTCAGCAAGAATGATACAAATATAATTAGCTCACATGTCCATAATGTTTAAGTCACTCGCAAATTGACAAAGATATATTTTTGTTAATTCTTTAAGGCTCGATTGCATCAAGATACTTTGATTTTAAGCAAAGACTTAAAACTCCTTTTTTCTCTTTAAAGATGAAGATATGATAGAGAGGAAGAGATAGAAAGTTTTCAGCCTCGCTTAAAATTAAAGTAACGTTCGTACAATCGGCTTAAAACTTTTAAAATGTATCTGTCTCTTAAAGATTGAAAATTGAGCACTTTTTATATTATTGCCAATATAGTATAGAATACATATAGTATATACATAATGGGAACTATAGATTTTCAGTAGTGGTCGTCAACTTGACAGTGATATAGGAATATGGCATTTCAAGACTGGCTCTAAAGAATTTAGAAAGATAAATATATTAACTAAATGTTACAACATTTCATGTGCTATGCTATTATGTAAAAGTGGGATATAAACATGAACAACATATAGTAGTTTGATAAAAATAAATTCACAATGTAGTACGTTCGAACGATCAACATTAGATGTTTTACACATTTGTATTATGGATTTATTGATTAATAATTTTATATATAATAATCTTTGAAACATTTGAACATATTATCGTAGAGTTATATAACAAACTAAAATCATTATTATTAATTTATTAAACAATAAAGAAAAAGAGCCAAAAATTATTTTATAAAATTAAACATCGTTAATATAAAAGTTTGAACATAAGTAAAAGAAACAATATCCTTTAGTTAGGATTTAATACAATGTGCTAGCAATAAACAAATAAACGTTTTGATCGCGATCGGATCATTATCAATGTTAAAAACATATAATATTACAAACGGTAAAAACAAAACATAATATAAATTTATACTTCACTCTCTCTAATAAACGCTGGTAATATAAAAACAATTATCATCCTGTTCATAGTTATAATGTATAGCTTGGAAAAAGTCGTCGCATGACAATAGCTAATTGCAGTCAATCATTGAATTGCTTGAATAATTATTTGATATAATGTAAATAGAGAATATAACGCATGAAGATGAATTTAGTCTTGTAGATAAAATATAATATACAAGAATTATGTCAGCGCAAGATTATTGTTATAGTAAAAGAAAGAAATTGATGAATAGCAAACCAAACAATATAATATATTGAGATGATACATGCAAAAATTAATAAAAGTCAAACTTGTAAAATGTATATCGATATATTATATGAGTTTATAATTTAGTAACAGCTAAAATTAATACGAATAAATACCTTTAATGTAAAAAACCAAAATTTCTTTAGTCAACAATTAAAAGTGTTTCTGGCAAGTTCTGTTTTTGCCTTTTTACGTGAATCATTTCAGATATCAATCTCTTATTACAGAAGGATTCATTGTCCAAAATCTTCACTTCATCCATGTACCATCTGAAATTGTGGTTGAAATTGATACGGTGGTCAGATATGACAGATGGAGAATCCGTTTTCTTGTTGATATCTGAAATATGTTCACGTATTCTCATACTCATACTCACTTTTCTTTTTGTTTGGCCAATATAGCTGACCTCACAATCACCACATTTTGATTGGAAATTCTAACTTGTTCTTTCCTCTCTTTATAAAACTTTTTAAAGTGCTGATAATGGAGAATAAGTAAACGTATGAATTTGTTATTATCTGGAATAGTGGATTGGGCTGCTCTGGCACAGCAATGGATAAAGATGAAAGAAACTGTCGTGCCACCAGCTCCACCACCACCCAGCATAAATCCTGTATGTGCGAATGATGGTAGTGGAGAGGTACCAATGGACATGGATACTAAGGACGATGATGTTCCTCCAGCACCACCTGCACCGACCATCAGTGGATCCGGTGAAAAAAGAATATCTGATTTGGATGATTTAACTTCTGTTCAAAATTTTCATAATGACAATGAAACTATGTATTGTCACTACTAGGGACAACTGGACACCTATCATGGAACAAGTCAGAATGGATTCCGATCGGAATTGTTTAATTAGTCTTTAAATTCTTATTGTTTTCTAAAAAAAATGGAATAATTCTGATCGGAATCCATTTCAAACATTTTCATACTAGATGCCTTGATTCAATTCTTCTTGAAATATATTGTTAAATATCAAACTCTGAGATACATGTATTTTTTTGAAAACTCTAGATACACAGTTATAAAATATATTAAAAAATTATACAAGTTTTGTCTAAAACATATTTTTATTTAGTTATTTTGTTGATAATAATTGAAATTAGATATAAGCGTTAGTTTTGAGAAATTGTTTCAGCTTTTAAATCACAAATTGAGTCGATATAAAAAAATGTCCTTTAGGTTTTTGTGTTGAACAACATATTTCAAGGATAATCAATTCTAACAGATCGATTTAGATTTCAGTTGTGACAGGCCAGTATTAGTTTCGATTTAGATCTCTTCTTACAAGTACCCTTCTACATATGCACACGCACACATACATACACTTTCCATAATTTTCGCAACGATGCTATACTTGCAAAATAAGTCTTTGGCTTTGATGTATTGGAGCTATTGCTTGATGAAAATCCTTTGATGAAAATCCTCGACCATTTCTGACTTTTCATACACTACTCATGTACTTGAGATCTGAAAAGAATATTATTATCGCCAAAACTATGGATTTGCAAATGCCGTAACATTTCTGAAAGCTTAATTTCTTCTTTAATCAAAAATTTGAGGATACAATGCTGCTCTTATATTAACTCTATTCATATTTGTCACCATTATTTTACAATTTTGTGTGCCTCTGATTGCTCTCATTTTATAGCAGAGAGAAATTACCTACTATTATGAAAGATATTTAAAGATAGGCATTTTATTGTTTCTCGGAGAAATTGAAAATCTTGGACAGAAATTGAATCATCCATGTTAACATTAATAATGAATGGTTACTATTGAAATTGGTAACAAGAGAGATTTCCTTATTGCGATATAATATTGACGGGAATAGAAGCCTGGACTCAGTGGAACCAATGGGGTCACTGGAACGCCTCAACATCTGGAACTGGGAATTGGGAATGGAGTGGCGTTCCTCCCCCGGGTGTTACCGTAGATCCCGATGGCAAACCAATTGGACTTCCAGCTGTACCAGTTATTCCACCTGCACCAACGATATCTACCACTACTGATTTCAACACACCTCCCCCTGCGCCGTCGCTGTACTCGTATAATTCGGTGCCACCTGGACAACCATATAATCAGGTAAAGAAATGAAGGAAAGTGAAATCTCTGTTCTAGAATGGCATAGAATAGTTAAGGTTGAAAGAGGAGAGCAGAAGGTTTTCGAATGATCCATTCTCAAATTAAATATTTTCTTATTTTATATCTAGTTGAAATTGAGAAAAACGATGACCAAGAACGATGAGAAATTAAAAATGGTAAAATTATAAGTATTAGCAATAAATAATTTATTCTCTAATTTAGAAAGACAAATGGACATTTTAATATAGTCCTTAGCAAGATAAATCATCAAAATAATAATAAAAAGTATTAACATTGTAAAGGTAAATTGAGTAATATAAAAAAAATTATTAAAAATTGTAATCTGAAAGAGAGAGAGAGGCGGGTACTATTGTTCACAAACCTCAATTACATAATTCTTTAATCAATTTCTTATAAAGTCAAGACATGATATAAGAATCGAGATCGAACTCGGAACTTACTGACTGTGAACCAACTGCTTTTATATGGACGCCACATGTTGCATTAAGTTCCTTAATAAATATGTTTATCAGGTTTCTAACTATTGGTCTGGTGAGCCACCTAATGCAATATCACCACAGCCGCTTCCTTTTATGAAGGGCATGAGGCATACAAGTAGAGGACCTCACATGAGAGCGATGGATTCTATTCGTGGTCGAGATGACAGAGAAAAGACACCGGAGGAAGATACTACTACAACTATAGGTAAAAATTATAACGGATAATAATAATAGCTTGTAATCGTTGAAACTGATTCAGCTGATTTGGCAATTATGAAATTCCAACACATCGTCAGTTATACATTTTTGTTAATCCGTTTTGTGTAGACGCCGCAAAACGAAGACAGTTGCCGGCATGGATCCGCGAAGGTCTGGAGAAAATGGAGAAGGAGAAACAGAAAGCTATGGAGAAAGAAAGACTAGAGATACTGAGAAAGCAGGAATTAGAAGCTCGCAAGCAAGCAGAGGATGAGGCGCGTGCAGTGCTCAATCCGAGCAAGAGTAAATTTGTAAGTGATAAAACTCTCGTTCACTCAATTACTATCTCAGATAATGACATTAGAAACAAGAAAACAATAAAATTTTCAAATTATATTTAAACAGAAATATTTTTAAATAAAATATTTACAATTTATAGAATAGATTTGTAAAATATAGCGAAAATTATCTTTTTATTTTGAGAAAAAATTAAATCATATTTGTTTTTATATTACAAAACAAAGAGTAACTCCCGAGAATGTCGAATAAGATAAAAATAAATCGGGCTAATGAGAGTTTTTGCGCGGTAATTAGTACGAAGACGATTATGAAAATTTTCAATTTATGAACTTTTAATCAATATAACGCGAATAATAATAATTAGACATTTCGGCTTTATTTCAAGTCATCTTCAGTGTGTTGAGCTTAAAAATTAATTCCTACTTTATAGCCAAACCGGAAGAGTGACGATTCATTTTCATCCTCATTGCAAATTCAGCCGTCGTGTAACTATGTATAAACGTGTTCTTTCATCTTATGAAGGTGCATCGTACAACAATGTTGCAGTGTCAATTGTCATATTGTAAATTATGTAGAACAAGAATTTCCAGATTCTAATTTAAAAAATTAACCTATCATTAATATCTTCTAGTTGATTGAGAATTGAATCGTTACATGTTTTACAGAAAAAATGATGAGCACTTCCTTTACGTAGATAGAAATTCGTCGTGACATTGTATATTATTATTTGTCATATCATATATGTTACCACTATTTATATCTATATATATATATATATATATATATATATCAAAAGTTTAGATTGTTCTAGAATTATTATTTATTAAGTGTGAGAGAGATTTTTCTTTAGAAAAGTCAGATAAATATCGGGTAAACCTTTCGTGTCACTTTGCTTATTGATGAATAATAATACAGGACGAATTTTCATCTGCGTAAAGGAAGTGCTTAAGATTCATCATTTTTTCTGTAAAACAGGTAACGATTCAATTCTCATACAATTTAATGTCAGATATATGTAATTCTGCGTTTTAAGAATATTTGTGAAATTTACTGAAGATAGCCAGATTGTGGCCGAAACGTCTAAAAAATGTTTTATTAATGTAGTGACATATTAAATATCACAAACAATATCTTGTGCTGTAGTTTTATGCTCTTCTTTTTGTATGTTTTGATTTATAAACCACGTTCGTTTTAATTATATATTATAATTGATAGGTCAAGTGGCAAAAAATGACATGAAAATTCCACATATTTGTTCAAACTTTAAAGATCAAATCCGCTGAGTTTTCATATTGTACCGATATTATCCATTCTTCGTGAATTTTAAAACATGAAATTATCCATTGTCACACTTGCTCCTACAGGATTCGGATTCGGAAAAGGAAATTGAGCAGGATTTCGATACGAGTAATACACGCGGACAACAATCCGTGGAAAAGAGCTACGATCGCACCCCGGATATCATTGTTCGGCCGCGAAAATCACGATTCAGGGACGCTGATTCACCCGAGTCTCATACGGGACCCGATGAGAGTCCGACTGCTGCGGTTAGTATGGTTCCGATTGTGCAGAAACGGTCTCGAGAGGAAATTTTACAGGATGTGGTAAGTATAAAGATGAAAATGACTAAACAAAAACTAGAAATTAGGAATAAAGGACTTGGTAAAAAGTAGTTTTTTTTATTTCGGCCCTCAAAAAGTTTTTTACTCGGATATATTCTTTTGGAGCATTTGATTTTGTACTATTGTTCTGGAATCCAATTTTTGCATTCATCTAGAAGATTTCCCTGTAAAATTATAACATTCAAAATGTAGTACAACGGCTAAGCGGCGATGGTCATAGATATATACTACCGTTTATAACACTGGAAAATATTTATGAATTTTGCTATTTTTAACGAGCAAATGTTAATATTATATTATTAACATTTTATAACAATATAATTTCTTTACTCCTTACATGTTCTTTGCATTAACGGCTCTTAATTTTCAATCTATAGTCTAAAAGGGCAAGATTTAGGTTTTCGTTTCATCCCAATTAGAAGCAGCGGCAAGTGTTTACTTATTTAATTTTTTGTAGCAAATACTTGAATAAACAAGGTAACGTAATTTTGTACTAACGTTTTGAATATTTTGAAGGAGAATTAAACAACTACTATTTACAATTAGGTTGGAAGAGAAAATGTCTTTAAATTATCATATAAAAATTTTATATAAAAAGAATTAAAGCCATTTGGATCGGAATAGGAAGATCCTTTAATAGGAATACAAAGATATATCCTTAGGTTTCATTGTATTAAAGATTAAAGATAGTACCACGTGGATTATATTTTTTATTTAATTTAGCATGGATGGTTTGGGATTTAACTTGGCGTCAATATACTATTTTTACTAAGTGATATGTCATATATTTTTTTGTATTCTCAATGAAAGTTTTTTATTCCAACCTCGCAAAAAAATAATAGTAACTTCAACTTAAAAAATTATTACATAGAAATAAAAGATACGATATCAACAACTGATATTAAACAAAGATCTAAAATAATTTAAATTAATATCCAATATATATTTAATTAATTTAATAATATGAATTTAATAATATCCGAGTGGATTGCATTATGTCTTCTATTACGCAGATGTTGAAAGTGAGGAGATCATTGACGGAAATACTTCTGGAAGTGACGAACGAAGAAATTGGTGCGGTATGCAGGGAGGTTTGGAGCCGCGCACGTGCCAAAGGTACCCTCCCAGATACACACGATAGAACTAACCAATTGAATTTCCGTGCTTTCGCCCATCGGGGCACAGAATCCGAGTCAATGAGTCTACTCGCGACATCACGCTGCGACGAAGCTGTGCGATTGTGTAATACAAAGTTTGAGAGCATTAAACAGAGATACCTTAACATGTAGACTTAATTATTCGGCAATTTCAGGACATCCTATGTTTTGCGTTTTCAGAGATTTGCGTGTAGCGTAAGACACATTTCTCTCTGTCTTTCTCTCTCTCTCTCTCTCTCTCTCTCTCGCTCGCTTTTAATCACGTAATCGTCCCGTGATTACGTGTCGCAGATTTTTAAGACATTTTTACATTACCGGCATCTTTATGTCCGGTAATGATCTTTTTCGCGATATATCTCTATGATAAAGGCACTCTAAAATATTATACTTTTATATCATAGTGTAAATAGTATTGTAACAATCTGAAATTGTTTTAATAAGGACGTCTAGATAGTATAATTTAATAATATTTAATGTGTGTATAATTAATGAAAAATACGTGTTATATCTGTCATACCCATCTATGCATGGGCATGTTTTATCATTTGATTTGTAAACATTTTAAAGACATTTATCTGAATTTTTATAAGTATCTCTAACAAACTTCGTTTCATGCATTGCGAACTTTATCCTTCGAAGTTCCGGCAATAAAAGTTACAAGCTGCGTAGCAAACCGCGCGATGTAGATGTCATTTTCCTTTAGGGCATTAGAATATTATAGTTTGACTTATAAGTGTGGAATAATGCTATTAAAGATTTCTTAAGGTACATAAAAGGAAGCGAAGGGATGATTCGCCCCCCCTTGCGCGAATGGGCTGATCAGAGCCATTCGGTATTATCGGGGGCGTTATCCGTATGCGGTACTGCATACTTTTAGCGATTGATTACTAAATGCGTGTGTATTGTAAGTCCCTGCAGGAGAGACCCCCGTCGCATCCCTCAACATGGCCCCTCTTGCTCAGATCACTCACGAATCACTCGGTGAGTACGCTTTGACGCTCTATTATAACGCACGGCGATATCTGTAGGGAACGGCCGTGAAACAGTGACGCAGTGACTCGTGAGAAAGGAGAGAAAGAAAAGGGACACTGCGTAATTACGCACAAGTTCAAGTTTAACTTGATGTTAAACTCGGCCGTTCTCTCGTAGAAATTATTTATCGCTGCAACCGAAAGAGAGGTGTTCCCCCTCTCCTCTCTCTCTCTCTCTCTCTCTCTCTCTCTCTCGTGCTCTTTCTCAGGACGTTTCTTGATGAGAGTAACGGCTGCGTAAAGCCAGAGCCGAGCATATATTTTTTACCTTTTTTTTTTATTTGTTTTTCTGTCGCTCCGACATTGAGAGAGTGTCGCGTGCGTACTAAACGGATGTAATTCCTGGCTCTTGTCTGCCGTAGGTCTGAGCATCTATAACGACAGTAACAGCGAATCCGAGGAGGAACAGAGTGAACACGCGCAGATTCAGAATGATGATAGCGATGAAGAGTTGAAGGTAGGAATTTTCTTACATGAGGAAATACTGCGAAATTTTTTATTTGGATCAATTTTTATGGATATGTAAAGTGACTCAATCTATAAATAATGATATGCATGTTATTCGTGCTCTATGACTTTTCAAAAATATGATTTTCAATCTTAAGGGGTAAGATTTTGCTCAATAAGATCTAAATTGTGTTTATTTATTTTTTTTTTCTGAATATGTTCGCAAATGTTGCTTTGGATTGGGCTGTATATAATCTCCCGTTTTCTCTTTCTAAAAAAGATCTTTCTAAAAAAATTTTTAATTTTCTGTTTCAAAAGCACTTTTGCTTTTAAAGTAAAAAATCTTACTAAAGAATGATGTGGTATGAATAATTGCTATATTAAATCACTTTACATATTTATAAAAGTTAAAAAAATTCAAATAGATTTTAGTTTCGCAGTACTGTTAGATTAATCATTCGTCGCGATTAATTCAACTTGCAAAGGTGACACCGTTTTATTTCACGAGTCAATTTCGCAGGAAACGCTGAGACGACGACAGCAGGCATTTCGCAAAACGGAGGAGGAGATCGAGGCACGGCTCGCTGAGGAAGAGGAGGAGGAGGAGCAGCGTAGCGAAGAGCAGTACAGTAATAAGCAACAGGAAAATCATACCGGTAATACTAGCTGCCGAGAGTCAGGTATGTTTCGACAGACAACCCATCCGCATGTGGCTGCTGGGAAATTAAGTGTAACTTCCTGACGTCATACTTTAGTTGATGAAAAAGAAACGGTAGATAATCAGAGAGAAGCGTCCGAGACTTTGTCGAGCGGCGGTCAAAGCCCAACAGCGGCGGTGCCGCAGAACGCGCCGGCGGCCGACGGCCAGCAGGTAGCGAAGCCGAGCAGCACCGTATCGGGATCCGCCGATTCAGAGTCGAGCAGCACTGAGTCCACGAGCAGCTTGTCTGAGTCGAGCCGCGAATCCGCGCCCAAGAAGCATCACGAGAAAGCGCGCAAACAACAGTCGCAGCAGCAACAGCATAAACAGCGTTACAATCGACGGCGGAAGTCTAAGAGCAGGAGCAAGTCACGAAGTGGTAGACGGTCCACCAGATCGTCGCGCTCATCCGAACGTGGTGGCGGTGGCGGCGGCGGTGGCAGCGGCGGCGGCGGTGGCGGTGGTGGCGGCGGGAGCGGGAATGGCGGTGGTGGTAGTGGTAGCCACAAGCGCCGATCGCGTTCGAGATCAGCGAAATCACGGAAGGACTATCGCTCGCGATCCTCCAGCGGTCACAGATCCAGCAGAAAGCGTCGCACGCGGTCGCGCGACAGGAAACGTGTGAGATCACGTTCGCGCAGCTACCGTCGTTCCAGATCGACGTCCACTAACAGAAAGTGGTCTTCGCGGTCGCACTCTCGTAGATGGAAATCGCGTTCACATTCCAGAGAAAGGCGACGAGGTAGTCGGTCGCGCAGCAAATCGCGCGGAACTAAACGCGGAAGATCGCGCTCGAGAACGCGTAGCCGCTCGCGGGATCACAGACGGTCAAGATCCTACGTTTCTGGGAGGAGCCAACGGCGGGGCAGTCGATCCAGATCGCGAGACCGAAGTAGAAAGTCACGGTCCAAGTCGAGCTATCGTGATGGTAAGAAGTCGTCGCATCGATACAGGAATTGAGGTCAGGATCCGCTCCTAGCCAAGGTTGTATATTCATTCTGTACCTTTTAACAGAACAATATGAGAAAAGCAGTGATATTATATTATTCTTAACAAGAGTCCGCGGCTTGTTACATAGACTAATCAAAGATCGTTTCTTAGAGTCTTTCTCTTGCTTTTTTTTGTTACATCTCTCATTCAACTCTCAATTTATTATAGTGTTTATATGTTATCTGATGCAATAATTGAAAAATATATATTATATATAAATATATATATATTATATATAAATGACACCGTTTTAACGCGATGTAGAAATCTGAGATGCTTAACAAGGAATTTTTTTATTTGCTCTTTACTTGGATATATTAAATATTTTCTTATAACTGGACCGAGTTCTGAATTGTCGTGCAGATGCAGATGTTGTTTCAATCTTGTTTATCGAATAAACAAAGATAAAACAACATCTGGGAGCACTCGGATTTTGAATGCAGCCCAGCACATGCACACATGCACATGAGATGATTATAGATTGCAATAGACGTTATATATTTTCGTTTTTTCATTATATAGTTTTGCATTGATTGAAGTTTGTGTTGGAAAAGTTGAGCTACATATAAAAAATATAATTTGTCATTATGCAATAAAAAAGCAGTGAAAGTTTTGCTCAATCTTTGTTTTGAGTCATATAACGATAAGTATTATATGCAATAAAATTACTTGATAACTTTGTAAATTTTCTGTAGATATGTTATGATAAAAGTTTTTGTTATTAGATTTAGTTATAATATAAGAAATAAAATGAGGGAACCTATCACGGAACAAGTCGAAATGGATCAAAATTATCCGATCAAAATTATTTAATTATTCCCTACATTTCTATTGTGTTTTCTAGGGAAAACGAAATAATTCCGATCGGAAATTCATTCCGACATGTTCCATCATAAGAATCGAGAATTAAAGTGATTCAAGATTTGTCAAGATTAGACATTCAAAATGAGTAAGCATTAATTGTGCATTCCTATCCATTGAATATTTTCAGAATATTCGAATTTCCTTGGAAAATCTTTTTCTCTCAAGTAGATATTTTATTAATATGAAATTATTTTTTTTTTACCATTTAATCTGAATACTTTTAATATCTAGAATTCTTATCTTGTTTCAAAATTACGTATTTATTAATATTACATATCTTTAAGTAAGTCTTGTTAACTAGTCACGCATTTTCTATGCTTAATAATTTCACATAATTCATATATAACAAGATGCAATGTCAAAAAATTTGTGTATAGTTATTAGGCAATTATTATTTTACTGTCGATGAAAAAATGAAGTATTGGTTCATTGAGAGAATCTATTAGGATATAAATCTTAGAATGAGATGAGTAAAGTATAACATAAATGAATATGATTTTTTTATTCAGAACGTTAAAAAAGAATATCCCACACAAAATGTAATTACTGAATAATTATTTGTTAATTAATAAAGTGCAGTTATTTCACGCGAAAATATAGCAATTTAAAGCAAGACTATGATTTAATTGTTTAATTATTTTTTTAGACGGAATTATGAGACTCGCAATTTGTAAAAATACGCGCATCTTAATACAGTGAAGACTACTTTTGTATTAATAAATAAATATTATCGATATAGTATTATGGATTCTTATTTACAGGAAGTGATAAATAGGGAATAATAAATTCGTATACTTCGTTATTTTCAGAATAATTTTGCACACAAAAGGAAAATATTGCTGCAATGTATTTTATTCGATTTATTGCTGCAAATAAAAATTTTGATAGAAATTACTTTGCAGTAATGTCTTTCTTTATTTCGTATAAAATTATTCCAAACAAGATTGTGCGCGCAAATATCTTTTTATTAACTATATATCAAAATTATCATGTTACATCTATATGTTAATTATGTACATGTATATAAATAAATGTAGCAATTATACAAATGAATTCGATAAACACTTCAATAACGTATGATTTGTATACGAATGGAAATATATTTGAATTTTGATAAGAAAATGGAATGCTTTATGTGGACTTTGTAAAGAGTATTATACATTATTAGGCTGAAGTATAACGAATCAATAATCTTGTAGAATTATACGACGGGATTTCGACACGAGTCCTAGAAATCTTATTTTGTTTCAGCATCTTCTACTGGCTTCTACTGGACTGCAACGTTTTACTATGATTCGGTTCGTCAACATACACAGCATTGTGGTACAGTTGCAATTTTGAATACGCGTTCTCAATCTTTTATCTCAGATAGTATACTAAAAAAGTCATAATACTACGTAATAAATAGTAGGTACTGATAGCTTTATGTTATAGACTCGTCTAATATTACTTGCTCTAATGTACAAAAGTCTATCTTTCTTTCCTAAAAAAGGAACACGTAATCAAAATTTATACGATTACGAGAAAGACGAACGTGAAATAAAATTAATGCAAAATTAATTGAAGTTTTCGTGTCTTCCCTGAAGCAACTCCTAGTCACGTTAAAATTGCAAAGGATACCAGGCATTTAATCAAATTAATTAGATATCTAAAATGCATAAACCATAATTAATCCAAATCGTTTGTAAGGATCGTTTGTAATTAATTTTCAAGAATTTGCGTTTTACCTTTACGGTATGGAATTCATTCTTTCCATAAGATGATCGTAAACGAGCTGTCGTACGTGCAAACCGTATACGAAATCGAAGTGATTCAATCTCTTTAGCGTCACCGTATATTTTTCCAAAATATTCGGCAATTTTCCGTTTAATATCTCAACATCCTAAAATATTACAAAATGATAAAATGTTATTTGATATTTTATGCAAGATTGAAAAGACAGTATCTTCCTTTCGTTCATTTATATACACAACGGCAAATTAGTGATGCATTTAATTACATTTGGAGTAGCCAAAATATCATTCAAGCCGTTATACAAAATTACGGGAGCCGTGATTTTTTTCACGGGATACTCCGGCGGAACGAATCGCTTGTAAAACTTGAGATTTTGTAATGTGCCATAATCGTAAGGCCGAAAATGTCCTGCAAGAGAAGCGACTCGGTTATAAAGGTGTAATTGATGTTAGCACGTACAGGAGATAGATAAAATAAAATCTGAACATCTAGGAAATACACATCACTTGTGTTATAATATCACTGGCCTATCATTTGTCTTTAATATATATGGTCTGTTTTCTGCTCTTGCATTAGAACTCTTGCTTTCGACAAATATCAAACATATCTATTTCACTTTCAGTTCCAAAAGTATTCAATCACCTTTATACTGGAATAGAATTGTACAATGCTCGAACACATCAGTGCAATGTAATACCAATCTTCTAACAGAATTTTCCAATTCAGCAGAATACTGCTTAAAAGATATTGGAGGAAAAATTTTTATTCTACTCTTCAAATTTTTATTCTACACTTCAATCTTTTCTCTTTCTTATTTTGCTCACAATGATTCGATGATATTTAGATCAGGTCATTGCGCTGGCCAGGAAAAACTGAAATTTTGAAGCACAAAAAATAATTTTGGAAAATAAAGTGAAAGGTAAATTTTTTTTCTTCGACATTACGTATGTAAGCATTTGAAAAATTCTAGAAGAGAATAATATGTGACAAGAATGATTTTGTTGAAGGATCTAAAAACTTGGATCTGAAAATGATAATTTTATTTGGACTGTCGAAGTAATTATGTAGGAAATACAAGTATGATACGCAATACGTTTTGACATTCTAAACATGCTTGACCAGCTTGAATATCCTACATAATTATTTGAATGATTTAACAAAATTATTTTCAGATCTGTATTTAGCTAAATTTTCAAATACTTCAACAAAAATTGTTCCTTTCGTTTACAACATTCCATTCATGACTATTCATGCATTGTATAATTATTCAACAAGGATAGAATCTATATTAAAGGCAAATTATTGGCGACCTCTTATTAATAAAACAAGCAATTTTCTAAGTGTTTATATTATTTTGTTTCTTCTCTGTATTTAAAAGAAAAAAAATTCGTAATCCCACAAATCCATAATTTAAAAAATCGGACTCTGAAAACCCGATACCTGGATTCTGAATGCCCAATGCGTAGTGAACCAATTGCTTGAACGAGCATCCTGCTGGTGCAAATTGCAGGTAATCCTCCAAGTGTGCCTGAAAATAATGTCATCTCATATAAGCGAATCGGAGTCACATTTAATCTCAATCAATAGGTGTTTACGGCGATAACTTACGTAATCCGTCTCTCCGATGCTAAAACCTCCGATCATGGACACTAACAGCTGGCACAATGGTTGAGTAAGAACGTCTTTCTGGCATAAGATGTGCGTTACGAATTTCTCTAATTTCGTATTCGCGAACATTTCAAAATATCCAGTGTACTTGTAAAATCCCTGTCGAATTGAGCAGGTATAATAATCAATACAGAGTAGATTTGCGAGAAAAATCTGCTTTTTTTTTTAAATAGAATTATCCTTTGGAACTAGTCTAGAGATGTGCAAATCAAGGTTTTTTGGTTCCGAATCGAATCCAATTTTTCTTTTTCCGAATACGAATCGAACCGAATTGAATCTGAGAATTGATTGCGTATCTTGAAATGAGATGAATAAAAGTGAGTAAATTCACTAGAACATTTATAATTTCATTGATCAACACCTAGTGTATGTATATTGAATGAGCTAATTAAATGAGCTAAAAGTCTAAAATCTTACTTGATTCGTTTCGAATAATTCGCATATCTCTGTAAAGTACTTTGCAAATGTTTCTTAACGAAAAAAATCCAGCTTGCGCGCGCGCGCGTGTGTGTATATAAATATAAGTAAGATTTTATTTTACATAAGTATAATGATATAGTTTTATTTGTAATGATAAAGTTGCAGATAGATCTAATTATATTCTGTAATTTAAACTGAAGTTGGAAGAATGACTTCCGTAAGTTATTTATATTTTTTCTTAAAATTTCAGAAAATATTTTAATGGATTACTACCCGAGTAGCTACCTAATACTTACCTTAAAATAATTCGCGAAATAACTCAAAGGTTTCAGCAAACCACCAACGTGTCCGGTGTAAGCCACAGGGGCTAGAGCGGACATAAGTTTGATTTTCTTATTGTATTCTGGCCTGAGGGACGTAAGGATCCAAAATTGCGTTGTTCCTTGAGAAAAGCCTACGTAGAACAGCTGCTTTTGACCAGTTTGATATAATATATAGTCTATCATAGCCGGCAAATCATATATACCCATCTCATGCCAGCTAAATAGAGAACGCGCAGGAGAATTACAATTGATTAATAATTAGAATGTACAATGTGCATATAGACATCATTATAAAATTATATAGGATTATATAAATTCTGTTATAAAGAAAAAACATGCACAAAAAAGATTCCATTACTTTGATCAAAATTGACCTATTTTATTCATTGTCCAGAACATTGAATAAAATGATCAATTTTATCCTATATGAGTAATAGAATCTTTCTTATGTATATTTTTTATAATACATATTTCACATTCAAAAGATTGCACATGATTACGTAAATTACGTAATTAGGTAAATCGATACATATGAAAGGTTTCAGAAATATTTCTGTTGTGATTTCAAATGGTATATTGCAGAATTTTTTTCAGAATTGTTCCTCATAAAATGTAAAATATTAAAATGATTTTGAAATATCTTTCTAGTACTGCGTTTATGTGTTTGCACCTATATAAGGGGATCATGATTCTTTATTACCAAGCGCCCAATGTAGCCTTCAATTTCCTCATAATGAATATAACTTTTTTTGTCTATTATAGATACACAAATACATATATACATAAAGAAAATGATCCAATCGCATTCTATATGTGTCTTCTTTATAATATTAGGAGTATACAGACAGTTTTAGTCTTTTTTTTTTCAACGTGCATGCAAATATTATTTTTGTCGTTTTAAAATAATTTTGACATGAAGATCCTTTTGTGCATCCGATGTGATGTGAAAGGTGTGAAAAAGGTCTCTTATTAAATCGAGTAAAATTGTTAATGCCAAATACTACAATCGTCAATAAACGATTTGGCCGAAAAAGTATTTCTATTATATGTAAATAAAAGAAAATAAAGAAAAGACTGAAATTTATGCATATCCCTAATATAAATATATAATTATAACAACCGTGGTTTATAAATTAAAAATTAACAAAAAGAAGAGCATAAAACTACAGCACAAGATATTCTTTGTGATATTATAATTACATTTATAAATAATTTAGACGTTTCGGCCACAATCTGGCCATCTTCAATAAAATTACAAATATCCGTAAAACACAGAATTTACATAAATTAACATTAAATTCAGCGGTCATAAATATTCATCAATACATTCTTGTAAGAGTACATCGATAAAATAATCATTAGATCTCAAAAGAAGAATTTCTATATGGACAAATAATAATACACAATGTCACGACGATCTGCGTGAAAAAAGTGCTTAAGATTCATCATTTTGTCTGAAAAACAAGATAACGAATTGTTAATCCTTATCAAATTGATTAGATATTAACGATATTATAATTTTTTAAATTAGAATCTGGCAATTCTTGTTCTACATAATTTGCAATATGATATTTGGCGCTGCAACCACGTTTTACGATGCATCCTTACAAGAATGCATTGATGTATATTTATATTTATGACCGCTGAATTTAATGTTAATTTATATAAATTCTGTGTTTGTAATTTTACTGAAGATGGCCAGATTGTCGAAACGTCTAAATTATTTATAAACGTAATTATATATTAAATATCACAAAGAATATTTTGTGCTGTGGGTTTTATGCTCTTCTTTTTGTTAATCCCTATATAACTTTATGGTTACGTTTACGCAAGTTTATCTGGATAGAACAAAACCCACTTTACAACTTGACTCTAAAGCCTTTTCTACAATGTGCTTTTTGTTTCTTGTTTCTTTTTATTATTTTTTATATCTTGTTTTCTTGCTTCTTATCCGATTTTATATTTTATGTCGAGATAAAAATTAACGAACTTCGAAAGAAACAAGAAATACGTAGCAAGAAATATAATTGTTTATAAAACGGTTGCAAAGGAGAAAAAAGCAAAAGGTAAAAAGTAAGAAAACAAAGAGTAGCATTGTAGAATAGGCTTAAGAGCACGCGTAGCGATATCATAGGATGAGATCGAATCATGTATCTTTTAAATATTATTAAATTATCACAAGCATCGAATTGGAAAAGTGTTTGCCCTAAATAATCAGAAGTTTCAGGTTCAAACCATGATATAGAGTAATATTTTTTGCAATAAATTCTTCACAGTGTTGATGTATGAGGATCGTTTGAAAAGTTTGAAGTCTCAAAACATGAAGATGGCATTACTTATTAAAACTATTCTGATACTACAATCGTACATGCTTTGAAATATATCTATGAAAATTATAGCCATTGTGGACGTTCAGTTGTTGTTTGATAGTCATTTGTGCCAGTCGATGTCAGTGTTTTTGTAAAAATGGAAAGAATCGAATATCGTGCCGTGATTAAGTTCTTGCATTTGAAAAACAATACGATGGGGCAGAATCCTCGTAAACAGCGTCCAACTTTCAAAGCATGTACGATTGAAGTACCAGAAATGGTTTTGACTTTTGACGAGTAATTCTATTTTCATGTTGAGGCTCAAAACTTTTCGAACAACCCTCATATATTAGCATCATTAGATTGATGCTAATATCCATTTTATTGGTGACATTATTTCAGCTTCAACTTATGATTATGTTTTTCAAGTCGGACAATAATTAACATGCAGTTTATATAACGAGATGTATTTAAAATCGCTGAAATTGAACTGAAACTTTTTTGAAATTTTGTTGAAAATGAATTTTTCAACTAAATATTGCTGAAATTAAACTAGGATTTTTCTGAAATGCTGAAATTTTGCTGAAAAGTGTGATATAATTTCAGCGAAATTTTTCCACCAGGAGAATGTCAGATTTTAACGTTCGAGGTTTAGGATTTCTTGTATTTTTCTAGTTCGTAAAGAGTGTGGTACCGCATAAATAGGACGGCATTTCGAAGTTTCGCGATACCTGAAATCCCAGAATTTAGCGCTGCTTATGGAAAGATTCGTGTGGTTCTTCGAATTGGTGGTTCCACGGGAATTACCGAGCCATACATCATAGCCATCGTCAGCCAGGAGATAAGCTAATAGATGATATTATAAAGGGTAATTCTTTAATGTATTAAAATATATAAACTAAAGAGGAGGGGAAAACAGTAAGGAGGAAAACTGATCTGATACCGAGTGATCGATTCGGACCCGTTATCAGCCAATCCATCGAACATCCCAACAATCCGTGCATGATCAATACTACTCGATTATTCTCAATAGTTGTATTCGAGCGATTAGGTATCCGATGAACAGCCAATATGTATCCGTCATCAGTTGTTACATGGTGAAGTTCAAAGGGGTAACCATTCTGTTTTACTCTATCTTCCTAAAGTAACAACAAATAATTTGTTGAGGTATAATTGAAGGTTAATTATTTCTAATATTTATTATATATTAAACAATAATAAGGAACTAAAGGCTTTGATGAAGAAATCAATAAAAAAGAATGCCATTAAAATACCAGATAGTGATGTGTGTGTGCGTGCGTGTGTGTGTGTATCTAATTTATTCAATATATATAATAATCAATCTTAATACTACATACGTTTCGATCTCCAGGTCCTCTTTGTATATATAATTAAACATAATTTAAATTTAACGTATAGGCATACCGAATTCTATTACTGAGATTACATGTAAAGATTGTGTTAACGTTTCGTTAAAAGTAATATTACTGAGGATCGATAAATTAAATACATCACTATTTGATGTCGGCTATTAAAATGGTATTCTTATCTAAAAATTTGTGTAAATAATAAAGATAATTATATCTTTATTGTTATATTATGTATTATAATAATTTGAGTTAACTTCTATCAATGTAGATTGACTTTTAATCTCAGTTTAACTTTTACTTTTCATCTTTTTCGAGTTTTTAAAGTTGGAATAAGATGAAGAACCGAATTGAACCGAGATTAAAGTTAATCTACATTGGTAAAAATGGCCATAATTAATTAAGTATAATTGTACTTTGAGTATAATTGACTTATGCTTAAATTATAATATTTAGATTATAATATTTATTTGTATGTACTAGTATAAAACCTGTAAATAATTAATTCTTATTTCGAAAAATATTATCTTGTACGGAATGCAAGAAATCTGGAATCGACTCCTCCAGTCAAGGTAATGTTTTTCGCAATAAGAATTACTTATATTTACCGGTTTTAATATGTTACTCAACATTATTAAGATCGTTTCGAAGATGGGAATAAACATAAAAAAATTTCAATTTAACTCGTGATATTATTGCGGCAGTTAAGTAGAGTTAGCGTTTTCAAGACCGAAAAATCATTTCGGCGCACGTTTCTGGAGACTACATACGTAGTATATAAATTCACACAAGAATTATACAAGCATTTAAGATTCAGCTAGACCGTTTAAGACTTTGATTTCTATAGTTCGTGTTATCGCACATATACGGTCCTATAATATATTATATTGTTATAATATTTAATTCGATAATTAATTGATAATTAACTATTGATTATACTTAAAATTAAAATGACAATTAAAAGTTTGAAATTTTAATATTTAAATTTATTAGTTTATGATTATAAATAGAGTAGTGATGAAAGTTTTTTTGAGAATTTTGTGTGAGTTCTAATGTTATTAAAATTTCCGTTTTAATTTGTAATACGTTTATGATTTCAAACTTGACAAATAAATTCTCATGTTACTTATATACTTTATTATAAAAACAGTTCTAGATCATTTTACTTACGACCAATAGATTGGAGTCGGTTCTCGGAGAGAATATTCCGCGGGTGCGAAATAGACCCGAATTTATTTGAACGACGAATCCATAACATAGCAGCGAGACAAAACACCAGTGCGCAATCATTTCTTCGAAAGACAGTCACTTTTATTAAAGCGATGTATGCAGTGTATGCACCTCGGTATAACAATATCTTTTACTTAATCCAACTTCTCGTTACTGGGTTTAAAATTTAAACGAAATAAACACACCTTGCACTAATTTTTACAATATTATATCGAGCAGTTAAACGAATTTTCATATTATCGAGACTAAACAATTCATCAAGTTTTTCTTCTAAGAAATGTAAATTTATATAAGAGGTGACAAATATCGTATGTATTTAAGAGATTGAAAGTAAAAAGTACGATGCGAGGAGGACGGTCCTATAAACTAAATGGTTACACGATTCTCTCACGCACCTTTATTTATCTTGGATTTCCCACCCTTCGTCTTTCCGAAATGGTGATTATCGGTTTCGAGTCATAGCGCGAACTGAGACCAATAAATTTTAGTAGATTTACTTCCATGACACGAGTCCCGTGTCTGTTTTTCGTAAATTGCAACCCCCCCGCCGGCTTCGTCTCGCATTTATCCGGTTTTGTCGCTCACGTATTTCGAGGCCGCAATTGTTTTTATTAATGACACGAATCACCGAAAGCCACGGCGGCGATACCATTATTGGGTAGAGGAGGTGACGGCCGGAGGACGACGCGCGATTATGGTAGTCACTGACGTTATTGTATGCATCTTTTTGCGAAAAGGTTCCCGTTTGTCGCGCGTGTGTAATATTTCGCGATATCACCGAATCCTCGACAATTACGTCAGGTGCCAGCCAGTTGATAACATTAAAACGTGATAGTCGTGAAAATGCATTGTGATGATTAGCTACGTCAGAAATTTTTCGGCGCTCGCCGAAATCAAGAATTAGACAATCTTACCGGAAATATTTCTGTACGGTATAATCGCTTGGCGCAAAAATCTGTTCTACAGCGCCCGCCAAAAGAAATGCCATGATAAAGAAAAAAAGTTAAGAGATTAGTCGAAATGTTCAAGATATATATATACTTAGTCTTGATGAGTAAATCAGTACTTTATTTCGTATGCATAAATCGGACATAAATTTACATGAGAATATCAATTACTTTCTAAAAGCAATTCCATACCATTTGAACGGTTGGATGCAAAACTATATTGATCGATCTTTAAAATATACAATGAGTATTATAAATAAATGAGATTACTGTGCAAAAAGCGATTAACTTATCTCAATGCTGCAAAATTCAAATTTTAAGATGGTACATATCAATTGTCAATGTTCATCTTATACACGATGGTATGTTTTTAAACACCCCTTACAATTGATTAATGGACTGATTCGATACGTGAAAAAAAAGTTTGAAAATATAAAGATTTGTTTATTTAAGATTTAATTTAATTTTAATTTTATTTTAGATTTAACATCCTATCTCGTAAAATCTCTCTCGAATTGATCGAATTTAAAAAATAAAATGTAAGAATATAGGGAATTGAAAGATGTTTCTAATGCTGTATCATTGATCCCCTCTTCCCATTTGAATTTTTTTGAAGCATTGGCACTCCGCTTAGGAAAAAATAAAAGAAGGATACGTTAGATGTCCTCCCAATAAAAAGCGAGCTATTTTTGCGTTTTTTCGAAAAATCATTTTTGTATAAGTTATTTAATTTATTTCGATTTCCCACTTTATATATGTATATATAGAATAATACATGTATAAACTGTTGAATTTATTTTTTAAATTTATTCTTAAAAAAAGAAGTCCAGGCTTTTTGCTTGCAATGAGATATAAGATACGCACGAGATTTATACACAGAGTCCGCAGATCAACTATAGTTTCGTTTCAATAAAAGAATATTTAAATGCCATAAAGTCTTTATTTCACATGCGAAGTAACGGACTGAAAAAAAAAGATAAGGGACACTCGAAGAATAATGTAAATGAACATGTTGTGAACTGTATAATCAATCGGTTCTACATAATTACTTGATCTTCGCGTCTATCAAAATTGATGATTTTGTAAGCATGCATACATAAACGTATTTAGTTCATTTGTTTCATTAAGCGTAAAAGATATCGTTTCAATCATTCTCTTAATAATCTTCTACGGCTCTTTTCAACATATAACATCGCATATGTTGTGAAGTTACAAAATTGTAAAAAAATACATGTAAGAAAACGATAACGTATAATGAGATTATAAATAAAAAATGTATCACGTTGAAATTATACGACGTATCGATTGAAATACGCTTGAAAAATTAATCATCGTAATTTTCGATTTTTGTTACGTTTCTTCATGTAAACATGCTTTATGATTAACAGCATGATTGTGTTCGCATAAATAACTACGATTCATCAAAGACAATGATTTCACAATTTTAGCTAAGATTACATAAAATGTTTACTTACACATATACTACAATGTTTAAGTCCAGCTTTTGATAACGAGTTTCAACATATCATTTAAACAAATTCTTATACAAATATACAATAATGTTATTTCAATTCGGATTGCACATGATGTCTGTTTATTTGTATGAATTTATCTATATTTCCAAAATGATCAGAGATTAAGCAACAGTTAGAAAATACATGTCTTCCGAAAATCTCTCAAAAATCATCTTTTAGGAGAGTATTTATCGCTAAAAAGTTACGCGTTAAGAATTAGCGCAAATTAATCCAATTTCGTGCCTTTTTAAAATTGATGAAATTGAACCAATTTCAGATTGGGTTGTTTCACCATTCGATAAATCTCAGCTTACTTGTTCTCTCGCTTTCGGTCTCTTTCTTCCCTTATTTCTTTTATTAAATAAATAATAAGCAGGGGCGTTCTTAACATCGGTGCAACTGGTGCGACGCACCAACGGGCCCCAGAATCCGCGGGTCCTCGTAAGCTTCAGGATCTACGGGCTCCTGTAGGCTCCGGTGCGTAGTAAACATTTATGAATTTTTTGTTGCAATATTACAGATCTATGCTGAATTGTCTTGAATTAATAGTAATGCTCCTCTCAACTTTATCTTTGCACTGAATCTTTAGCAATTTTAAAAACACCACTGATTATAAGTAGTTTATTCAAAGGTAGAATAATCGGTCTTCAAGAGAGTTGGCAAAACCAACTTAAGGAAAATTGATAAAACAATTAATTTTAGCAGAGCGTAAAATTTAAACTGGGATTTAGTTCGTGCCACTTCTCACGATTTTTTATCGTGTATTCTCTTAATAATTTTGACAATTTTACAAAGCTATCGACAGATATATGCGTTATAATTCTCTGTCTTTTACTTATTACCTACCTAATTATTGAAAATATATCTTGAAAAAAAAAGTAAAATATATAAAATAAGTAAATACAGATATCTTAAAGTACAAATCGACATGAAATAATAATATAGTTGCAAAAAGATATTGTATATTATATTATACATACACACACAACTTATAAACACATACAACTTATAAATAAATGTTACTTTAATTATTAGAAACGCTAAATTTGACGTGATAATCAAATATTTTACGTAATTTTATATCGTAATGACATGAAAAAAGTCAACGTATATAGCTCTATAATACTAGCATCAAATCAGCAGAATCAAATTGGACTTATCGGAATTTTTAGTACTTATTTTGTATTAAATTGTACTATTGATAATTTTGTGCCATTTCGAAAAAAATCGTAGTGATGCTAGCTTAATATTAAAGCTGGCAGGACCAATTCAAAATAAAAGAAAAAGGGAAAATAATATCAGAAATCAATACGATTGAATTTGTACTATTTTATTAAGGAGAAAACATATAAAATATTAACTTACTTTCAGTGGAAGTACAAATTAGTATAAATTCATGTGTTAATTTTTGCCCTATGTTGTTTTTTTTATGGTTCTACTAGCTTAAATATTAAATTATCAGCGCTACTGTTTTCTTGGAAATGACACATAATATAGAATTGTTTTTGGCAGTACAAAATAGTACAAATTCAATCGTATTGATTTCTGATATATTTTTTTTATTTTGAATTTTTTCTGCCAGCTTAATATTAAGTCAGCAGCGCCACGATTTTTTTCGAAATGGCACGGTACAAAATTATCATTAATGGTACAATTTAGTACAAAATGAGTACTAAAAATTCTGATAGGTTCGATTTGAGCCTGCTGATTTGGCCCTGCTAGCTTTATAGAGCTAACATATATCTGTAAACAATGATTTAATGAGGGACATTTATTTGCGACAGTTTTCTCCTTTTATTTAAATCTTAACATAGATAAACATAGATAAAAAAAATGAGATAAATAATTCCAATTATAACTCTAGGATATTCTATTTATAATAGATGTGTGACCAAATAAGAAATTGTCTCAATTTGAAAGCATTAAACGATATTAATTTACAAGTGATGTGAGCAATTGAAAGATACTTCTGCATGTATACGCTTTTTTTCTACCGTACTTCAATAGATATTCAATACATAATTCGTGCGTCAAGACGTTCAACAAGACAAGTTTTTTAACATCCTAGATTCGCGAACGGATTACTATGTGTCGTAATCCTCGTCAATATTGGCGGTGCGAGCAAAGTTTGACGTTGGCTGATCGCTCACACTCGGGTTAAGCTCCGTATAAAAATTTGGTCGACTAATTTGAAAGGCCGTAGGTACAGACATGTGGAATTCCGGAATTTGCGAGTGCCCACCCACTGTCGTCGCGGCCCTTTGATTAGCGGGATTCAAATTGCTTGGAATTATGCTCGATCCGTTATCTCTTGTGCTCTTGTGGTTTACATTCATTTCGGTGCTAACTGGTAATCCCAGATACTTTTGATATCTAGAGAAATACGAATCGTGACTGTTGGAAAAATTCTTATAAAAGGGCAAATCAAACACAGAAACTCACTCTAATGGATCGAAATGCTGCATCATCGTTGAACACGCAGTGGCTGTATTTGGCGTATTGCTTTGCGATGTTTCTGGTGACATAGGTACTTCGTCATCAGGTCCCGATATATCAGGTAGAGATTTCACTAGATCTTTTAGAAAGTCGAATCGGCTTTCCGATAGGATACACTGTTTCCTACAAACAATAAGTTACAGCAGATGCTATGCAAAATTCTTTTACTTATCCAAGTTATTTGTGATTAAAATAGTTTTTTCATCAGCTCACCAAGGGTCGCATTCATAGTCGTGATTCATCCAATTTGAACTAGGTTTCAGACTTTCATTTGAAAAACGCTTCTCTAATCACGTTTTAATAAATATGATTGGTTCAAACTTTGGCTCAAACTTACCTGTGGGCCTACTCTGTAACTTTTAACGGTAGTTCGGTATCATTATATTATCGTTGCGCAGCTTTTTCACCATGTAAAATACCTGTGCAACAACATCTCTAGCCAGTAAAATTGTTGTTAAAAAGTTACAGAATAAACCCCTACTGAAATGAGGATCAATCGTGGATCGATCTACGACTATGAATACGGATCCAAGAGATATACATATTATCCGTAAAATAATACAGACACATTATCCGTATTCATAGTCAGACCTTATACTTAAGGCTTCCTTAAAGGTGCTCAGTAGCCAATAAAGTAATTCTTAGAGTATCTGAAGATAAACTTAAGGAAGTCTTAAATATAGGGGCTGACTATGAATACGAGCAATAGAGAAACATTCATTGTATTGTATGCATTGTGAACAATATTTTAGAATTACAGCATCATGAATATAACATCCATTTGCTACAATAACAAAAACTTAAAAAAATAAATGAAAATCGACCGATAAAAAAAGTTTTCCAAAACAGTTTGTTTTCCAAAACAGTGAGTTTGAATTCGTTAAAATTTATATTATTTTTAAATGTAATTTTGTTGTAATAATTGATTGTAGAAAAATAAAAGTTTTCTTTCCTTTGCAAATAATTAAAAAATAATTGTTGAGTTATTACTGCAGTAAATGAGCGATAGGACAAACTTTGACAGATCTGGACAACGATATTGCTGTTTACTCACATATGAGACGGACTTAGAGTCTTGGCGTTTTTGGCACTCGTGATCTGCATGGTCTTGGTTAATAAGGAGTGCACAAATAGTTCTAAAGTCCTAGGTAAGCTCCATTAAGGAATAATCCAACTCTGACAAACATGGTAAATAAAGCTAATATATTCTCTATTGTTATCTCTCTATATGAGAATTCATGCTTATGAGAGAAAGAAAATAAATGAACTGTTATTTATTAAACAATATATCCTCCAAAACAAAATACCCTCAAAGATAAAGAATATTATAGACAATACAAGAAATCAAAGTATTCCTTAATACTGTCAGGGTACTTCAATCTAAGCCTTTCTTGAGTTTCTTGGAGAATTATTCTGCAACTGAGCCACAACAGTTTTTTGTGATATTTCTGTGTTTGGCCTATATGTTTTGCGGTTAGGCCAGCCTAATAATGTTTATCATATCACTAATGGCTTTTCATTTCAAAACCTTCAGATTCTCTGATTTCCTTCTGTCAACAATGTATTTTACTATATCTTACGCATGTTTTAGTTAACATAATTCTTTTTCTAGGCCTCTTGTCACTTAAGCAAATCTAATCCCACTTTTGAAAACTGACAATAATATGAGAAAAATATCAGGATGCTTTAAGATATTGCTAAAATTCAAAATCTGTCGAGATAAAAGATTTCTTTTTTTCCTTCTCTAGCAATCACTCTGTCAACTAACTGTCTTTTTTTAATATTTCTGTTTCATCCATTATATCATACAATGTTATATAGTATTACCTTTGATGGCTTTGACATATGGATACAAACACTGTCACAGCCAAGGTACAAAATACACAAAGAGAGAGAGAGAGAGAGAGAGAGAGAGAGAGAGAGAGAGAGAGAGAGAGAGTTATAGGAAAAGGATATAGATTATGATTGGCACCGCCTGAGCGACCTTTCCAACCTCCTCATCTGTCTGCATGATCTTCTTGATACGACCCTGACAACAGACATGCGGGATTTAGGTTTAGGTTATGTCGCTGATATATATCTGATTAGCGGATCGCGACATTCATAAAAAAGCAAAGCACGTTTTTCCATTGCGGTAATAGGCATCGGAGACGCGAGTCGAGACGACGAGCAGGCTCCAGATTCGGAGTCCACGTTCACTCTCTTTCTCTTCCCGTTTCTTCGCGTCATCGACGCGCGTTCCACGACGGAATGGGACCGGACGGAATGGGGAGGATAAAACGGAGAGGATTCGCTTACCGCTGGAAAACGAGCGTTGTATTTTTTCTTCTTGCTGGGCATGCCGTTATCGCGATACGTTATGACGCGATACGGCACGGTATTGACGGTATTGCACGAGCAACCACCGTAGAGTCGCAAGTCGCAACACGCACGCACGCACGCGACACGACGCGATCTCGTGCGTAAACAAACGGGACGAGGAGGGGAGGAGGAGAGTAGGAGACGGCCGCGTCACGGGCATGGTGAATTATGGAATAAGAAAGGTGAGTCATTCCCACGCAGTTTCGCCAACTCACTGATAGAAAAAATGGATGGCACGCTGTCAGTTGTCATTGCTTATGGAGCAGGATTAGATTTGGATTAGACTAGAGTTCTATAACGTATTCGACCCGAGCGGGTTTGCACCAATCTAAGTTCGATTAATGACATTGTATGCTCTCCTATTAGTGGAATATGTAACCAATAGTAGAACATTGTCCAACCCAAATGGAAGCAAATCCGCTCGGGGCTCCTATTCTTGAAAATTATCGCATACGAAAAACTATAGTATAGCGTTAGGAAATATAGTACGCGTTATACTATAGCGTTACATAGACTGTAGCATTTTCCATGTTTTTTGTATGGTCGAAACGCTATAATTTGAATGCTACTCGCAGAACTATTTAGTAGATTTTGGTAGGATTTGAGGGTATCAATCACGAAACTTTTTTCTAGGATAAAAATAAAAAATAAAAAATTTCTCCATTATCTTCAAAATGGTTAAAATTTTCACTTTTTACTTTCCATCCTAGGAATAAAGTTTCAGGATTGATACTCAACATGCTCGTGTAGGAAAATTTCCTTCAAAAGTTGGTAACTCTGCTGAAGCGTGAGCGCTTACGTTTCAAAGGATTCAAAGGCTGTGGTCAAAGTCTCGCTACAAATGCTTTGAAGACTATTTGATGCACCAATTAGAAGAAAGAATTTTACAAACTGACCAATTAAAAAACGCTTCAAAATATCGCGTTGACCGTACCCATAGGAACGTGTAAAAGCATATGAAAACATAAAAGCAATTGAAAATATGGATTCTGACGAAATGAAAAAAACTATTTTTCTTAAAAATATAGAAAACGATGAAATTTACACTATTTTATTGACTGAAGAAGAAGCAAAATGTTTAGGAGCAGGTAAATTTATTCATTTTTTTAGTGTTTTTTTCGGAATTATTATTGCAAAATATTTAAGGTTATCAATTGTTGTCATTTTCCAGAATTATCGGTTAATAATGACCGAAGAGCGCATGATTACGCATGATCTTCGCGTGATGTATTATTTCACCTTATTATTTACTGAATGTTAAAGAAAAAATGGTCCATCACGCGCAATATGCGCTTTATGGATTCAAGGGAATATTTTCTAATTTCTGTGTTTTTAAATTTTATTTTTTCTTATTTTTAAATCCTTGTTTTTTTTTACAACTACAAAGCTAAACTAGGTGAAATATGATAAATAGGATAAGTTTAATGTAATTTCTTTAAGTAACAGTTTTAGTATACTTGATAATATTTTATACGGATTTTCTGATTATGATTGTTTTTATTTAGATAACAGCATAAGTGAAATAAATCATGCAGAGTCTTTACATAGTGACCATAGTGACAATGTTGGAGGTATTTTTAATAATATTTTTTTATATAACAAGTGTAATTGCTGAATTAAACAAAAATTTGTATTTATAGTTTTTAAATGGCCTCATAAAGCAATTCTTTTATTGATCGAAGAATATAATTTACGACAAGAAGATTTTATCAATGGAAAGATGTCACACAAGAAGATATGGTCATTAATCGCAGATAAAATAAAAAAACATGGATATAATGTAACTGGATTGCAATGTTTGTCTAAGTTTACTGGTTTGAAACGAACTTATAATGGTATTAAAGAAAGCAATAAAAAACCTAGATCTACAGTATGGCCATATTTTTCTGTAAGTTAATATTCAATACAGTCTAATAGCTATCTAAAAATATTAAGATGAAAAGAAATTTTTTAACTTTGTATCTGAATTTATGATGACAGTTATTAATCAATAATTGGATTATTAGAAAAGTTTATAATTATTTTTAATATTCCTATAAAAAACTTAAATGAATCTTTTTTTTAGAATATGGATGAATTACTTCATTCAAAATCGTGTACATCACCACTAATAACAGTATCATCGATTGAAAGAAAACGTAAAGCACATTCTGAATGCAGTACATCTAGTCTAGGTACTTGTTTCGAAGATAAAACGCTGGTTCATAGTAAGTTCATGCCTATTTCCTTTCCTACTTTTCACTTCGTAGTTATATGTTCGTAGTACATTAGATGACAGGGACAAGGGAAACAGCAATTAAGGTAATAGGCATGAACCCTTGCTTAAAAAGTCCGATGGAATCAGATAGGGGAAAAACTATGAGATTAAATCGTGTTTTAGATTCATAAATTTCAGATTATTTATCTAAAATATTTTTGATACATTTTTATCATTTTTTAATCAATTTTTACCAAATAGAAATTAATTAAAAACGTATCTAAGCCATATGATAAAAACGAAAATGTACAGAAATATAGAAAATCTATCAAATATTTCAGATGAGTAATCTGAAATTTACAACCAAAAACATGATTCATCCAGATAGAGCTTTTTTTTATCTGATTTTATTGGACTTTGTAAACAGGAATATACATTTTTTGAAAATGCATATAGAATATCAACAGGATTTGAACCTAAGACCTATGGAGTGATAACCTAACATGCTAACCCTAAGCTATAATCGTATGCTTGTTTAGACAATGTGGCTTCAAGTATTATTCAATTCCTCGTATAAGTTTTTATGGTGAATTTACTATATGCTGTCGAAAACATTTTTTTCTGTATCACTCGTGCACCTCTCCAGCATTTCTTCTACCTCTTCCACACCACTTCCACATCATTTTCATCTCTTTCGCACTCTTCCACACTTCTTCATCCATGCCTCTTCTATATCTTTTTTGTTACTTCTGCAATACTTTCGCACTTTTTCTGTACAACTTTTGTATCACTTTTGCACTTCTGCATCTCTTTGCACCATTTTCATACCTTTTCTGTACCTCGTTTGTACTTCTTCCGCAAATTTCATTCGTATTTTTCATATATACATTCTAAGTTGTCCAATTTATCAAAAAAACAATAGAATCTTATAAACTTTGTTTCTTATTTTATCGATGGAATGTCTTACTTAAATATTATATTAGTAACAATTTCATTTTATATAATGAAATTACAATAAATTTGTATAGATATTATTCTGAAAAGTCAGATGCATATTTTATAGTTTCCTAAAAAATATTGTACAAATCTTAGAGAATAAAATATGATAGAGTTCATTTCTAATGCTGAGGAGCTTTGATGCTGACAGCTTATAAAAAATATAAATTAAAAGAAATTCTTCCGTTCTCAATAATTCTCTATCAACTTGTTTAACACACCGAGCTCATTACATATAAATGTATTCAATTTCAAATTTATTTCAATCTCAAATTCTGGATAACACTAATTAATAACATTATATGATATTATTTGTTTTATTTAGAAAAATCTCGGCAAATGTCTACTATAGAAGAATATATGGAAGATCTTCGAAATGGACGAAAGATTTCAGAAGAAGCTATTGAGAGGCGTCATAAAGAAAACTTAGAATTACATCATCGATTACTTAATTCATTTGAAAAAATGTTAGATATTTTAGAAAAAATGAAACGTTAAAACAATATAAAAATGTGAAAATCACTTATTTGATTAATTACAAAGCTTTAAAACGTTTTGACTCAAAATAAAGTAATGACGGAGCTTTTATTGTAATTATCAACAATTAGAAGAAAAAATAAGCCAAAGCAGTGAGCAAATCAAAGGTCTTGCTTTAATTAATATTCTGTATCATATTTAATATATAGAATGTTTCAACCTTACTAACAAAGAGAGATTCATATATATATTTCATGGATTTTTGATCAGCTTTTATGTGTATATTTGTTGCGTATATATTGTAAGTACCTACATTTAAGATAAAATAATGTACTAAAATTGAGTAATTGAATAATACTTGTCACTAGTCTTCAAATTACATCTAAGATAAAATAACATGTTAATATTGAATAATAATTTTGTAATTAATTACTATATTTTGATATTTGTAAAAGTATATAAGAAAAAGTATATTTGTATTGAATCTTTTTAACTTACTAAAAATTATTTATAGATATTATTTGTTGAATTCAACAAAAATTTAGATCTTTTTGTAAAAATTGATGATTATTTATTAGAAGTATGATTTGGGAACTCAATAATATAATTTAATAATCCAGTCTTTAAATCGTACTACCAAAAGTTATTTTTTCAAAATCTTAATTTAAATAGTTCCATGTTCCATGTTTATTTCCATAAAAATGTTTTGTTTCATTGCCAATGAATCAAAGTTTGATGAAAGTACAGAAATATTTGGTATTTTAGTATTATTATAATTTTGTTTAAATGTTAAGAGGTATGATATAGATAACTTTCTCCTATATACTTACAGAAAATTTTTATTGTTTTTCAAAGTACACATCTTATACTCTTTTTCTACATAATTGCCGCTGTTAATGCATTTATTATATAACGAGACACCCACCCTTCGTAGGTCAAATTATCGCCTGTGAGACAAATCATGTGGTGACTTCTTTAACCTCGTCGTTATCGTGCATTCGCCGGCCAGTAAGGGAGGATTTCAAATTAATTTTCTCTTCAATTGCACGCATCAACTTGTCATTAACCAGAGACGGTCGCTCGCTTCATTCATCGTCGTGCATATTTTCGCGTCCTTCATTGAAAAGTTGTATCCATCTTTGTACCATTGGCTGCGTTCGCAAAGAAAACTGATCAGTGAGCGCTTAATGATTCTTTGGTCCAATATGATTGGTCCTATTAATCCTAAATTTAAATCTACCGAAGGTCTAAAGATAAGAACCAATGATATTAAAGAATCACTGTGTATTATGTTTCTTAAATAGTAAACATTAATCATATAGCACTATTCCTAAATAAAAATTGACTCAAAAAGTCCTCTATCTTTTTGTAATTTTTGCACTGATTGACGAAATATTACAATAATTTCTAAAGATTGCCGAATAAGCGATTGCTGAATCATATATAATGCTATTCCTGACAAAAAACCGAGTCGAAAAAGTCCTCTATCGTTTTGCAACTTTCTCAAAATTTGAAAAATTAATAAAATATGTACAAATGTATCAACAGCGAGAATTCATAATAGTTAATGGTTAAGCAACCGGATATGCGCTCATATTTGACAATATTTAGAAATTAATATTTTGTCATTGCGGAAAAATTGTAAGGGACTTTGACTGAATTTTTAATCAGGAATAGTGCTATATGATTAGTGTCCGCTATTTAAGAAACACCCTACATATTAATTATATGATTTTTGATAGTTCTGTTATTATTTACAAAATGGAATACAATTGATAAGTATATAAGTATACTTATCAATTACGAAGAGCGCAAAATAATGAGCGAGATTCTTTACAAAGAAATATTATCTTTCTCGTATCATCTTTCTTTTGCTTGTATAAATCAATTTTTCCTCTTTCGTTCCAAGAATATTATTTCAAAATAGATTATATAAAAATTAAATTGCTAAAAAAATTCATTATTATTAGTAAAAATACAATACAGTTTTGCATGATTCTACACAATTATAGGCCGTTACTAAATCCAATGAACTATACGTACCAATTTCTATGACTACAATGAACAAAACATTGGTCGCGTTCGTTGTGGTTCGTTGCTATTCCCCATATCGTGATAATTTGTCATTACTGTCATTAATATATACTATACGTAGATGATGCGTTGTCAATAGCTGTATTTTCAGTGATCAGACATCTCTTATTTAACATTTAATTTACAATTAACTTGCGATTAACGTCTAACGTTCTAATCCAAGAGAGAATCTCTTTTTCGAGAAATGGATTCCGAAAAAAACGATTCCGATAAAATCGGAGAACAGCTAATTACTCGGTGGCGACAAAACCAGGAGGATGTGCCTATTACCTCGAGCAAAATCGATAGGCCGCCGACAGGTTTCGTGAGACCTCAAAGCAAATTCGAACGACCAAGGTCTCGACGTGGACATAAGGATGAATCATCGGAGTATGTCAATTCGGCTACGTATCGTTCAGCAACACCAGGACGCCTTGCTCTTTCGAGACCACCATCGGCATCTCTTTTGTCGAATCATGCACCAACCGCGGATCCAGGTGGATTCAGAATAGGCTCTGGATTGAGTCGTTCTGGCACAGGACTAGCAACTGCTAAACAGTTCAACGTCAGTGTGTTGGATAGACCGATTACTCAGCATGGAATAGCAGGCATACGACCGGGTACCACCAGAGGTTTGCCGATGACGAGGTAATGGTGTTACGTAATCTCGCTGTTGGTATATTTGTATATATTTTATTAATTTTTCAAATTTTCAGGCAGATTCAAGACAAGAGATACTATGAGGGTCTGCTGCAGCTGAAAATAAGAGAACTGATGCAAGAAATCGGAACAATAATAAAGGACATTGAAGTGCAGAACAAGGAGAAAGCTACTTTCTTGCATTATGATAAGAGAGCCAAGAGCCTTGCCGCAGAGTTGACGAATCTACAGGCTGAATTAGCGGATTACAATCTTGTCGTGGATAAAATGACTCTGGATGTGAGCAAGGAGGTGATCGAAGAGGAGGCTAAAGAACTGGCGCTGATGAATGAACGTAGGACGGCAGAAGTTGAGCGGATGTTCGAGCAACGGAAGCAGATGGAACAAAAACTGCATATGACAGAAAAGGATATCGAGAATGAGAGAAAAAGGACCGAACATATCATTGAGAGTATGGATCTACCTACAAAAGAGAAATACGATAATCTATTCCGACAGAAAACAGAATTGCAGGAACAAGCACAGCAGATGCAGCGCGAATTAGACCAACTGTCAAAAGAGCAAGCGCATTTGGAGGAACAGATCGCTCTCTCTCCATTAAAGCAAGAGGCGGTGAAACTGCAAGTGAGAATTATCGAGGCAGAGGAAAAGCGGGACAAGCTACGGGAGGAAGAACGCAAAAAATTATCACCAGAAGATGAGAAGGAGCAACTGTTACAGAAAATCAAGCGTGACAATACCGACATTGCTGCGACAGAGGCGCAAATAGCTGAGAAGGAGAAAAAGGTGGCAGAACTCGAGCAACAATTGGAACAGCTGGAAACTGACATGGAGGATAATCAATCAGAGAAGCAAACCAAATATCAGGAATTGCGTAAGCGCGAGGAGATGATGGAGGAGTTTATGTCCACGTATGAACAGAGCAAACAAGAGGAAATGGAGAAACTGGAAAAACTCGAGCAGGAGATTGTTGACAAGCTAGAGACCATGGCGAACGCTGTAGAAAACAACGAGTATCTCACGGAAGCTGAAGAAACAGCTATTTTACGTGATAAATTTTCATATAATGATTACGAAACCGTGCATCGCGATGATGACTTTGAAGAGCTAAAGAAAGATTATGCAACTATGCAACAGACATTCAACAGACTAAGGATTCTAGAGGAGAAGCTGCATCTAGAATCCAAGTTGATGAAAGAGAAGCTGAAGAAACAACAGAGCGAATTAATTGTCCTAGAGGATCTGGATGGCTTAAAAACACGAAATGAACTCGAACGGGACGAATTAATCACCGAACGAGAAGGACTGGTGTCCGAAGAGTCAATCTGCGAGGACGAGCTCAAGTCACTGCATATGGAATATAACGAATTTAAAGAGCGAATGGAGAAATATGCGATTTATCCGGAGATCAGTAATCTAGATGATAAATTAGAAAAATTGAAAGAAGATAATAGAAAAATCGAGGAATTCATAGCTAAAGAAAAGGAGCGTGTTAATTATGAACCGGTCAAAGAGAAAGCTTTTGAACTAATTAACAATTATGGAACGCTACTCCGAGAGAATCTCAAATCTCTTTATTAGATAATATGTTTTACACTATATCTATATAACTAATATTATTTTTCTATATTCATCTCCTAATATAGTATTTATTCAAAAGTAAATATGAATAGTAGTAAAAAATAAGATAGAAATTCTCGGAATCAAAAATTTTATTTTTTCATACTTTATTATACAGATTGCTAAGTCTATTTTAATTCCTATCATCTGGCTACTTTATGTATCTTTGGATTATCGTTATCCGACGCGTATTGTCCTTAAAATTCCTGTTTATTCACTACTCTCTGATTACGATGTCAGAAGCGAGAAAAAATACACAATAAAAATTCTTACAAAATATATTAAAATCAAAATAGGTGTTGCAATAAAAGAACATTCACAATTGATAGAACTGATTTTTTTTAATATACCGAAAACAATTCCTTTTTGTTTCATTAATTAAGGGGATGCTGGAGTGAACTTGATCAATGTCGATAATTAAACATTTTTTTAATTTCAAATAAAAAAGTCGATAATAGTGACAGCTTTAATTAATTTTTTATATTATTGTTCTGTTTTATTTATATTTCTGTTTGACTCAAATGCATACATCTGTTCTTATTTAACATATTGCAACGCTATTTCAAGCACCTACTGCTAGACGTGATTATTGCTTTGTTTATACCATTCTAATTCGTTTAGTATTTGTTTATGTCTAATTTGCAGATCAACATAAATCTTTCGTTTTTAAGTTTTTAATCTTATTTTCATAAAATTAAAGCTGTAAAATTTTTATATTAAACATAACTTTTGCACACTGGACGCGGAAACGCTTGCTGCGCAGCAAAATGCAACGCGGTAACATTAGTTGCTTTCCATTTACACACAAATAAAATTGATTCTGAAGTGAGCTGAGTATTTTATACTCAGATTAATGACGTCACTATTTGTTTACTTTTGTAAAAAGTTATCACAGATCATAATCTCATTTTGAAAGCAACTCTTATTAGGTACATTCAGTACTACAACCGCTCTTGCATCTGATTGGCATATTTCGTTAGAATTAAAAATATAGACCAATCAAATGAGAAAGCGTTCAGTGAACGGTTGTTCTGAATGCACCTATTGGTTACTGCGTCGCGCGGCAAACGTTATTGCGTTTTGTGCGCGACATCAGATGTCTACTGTTAATGCTGAAAATCTTGCACGAGGAAAGCTTCAGTACCAACTTCATGATGCGAAACAGGTATTCATAGTCGATTCTTACATTTAAGACTGTCTTAAGTCAATCCGAGTGTATTAACATCTTAAGACATTATATTTAAAATGATTTTAATATAAAAACTAATATAAAGACTAAACGGAATACAGCGTGTCCCATGTTTCGCGTTTCACAGTTGGTAGATTGCACACTTAGAGACGCAACGCGGAGCAAAAGTAGGCGTGGTTTGACTAAACTGAGCAACCATAGTTGCGGTCAAAGTCTCCCTACAAATGCTTTGAAGCGTTTGGTTGACCAATTAGAAAAAAGAATTTTACAAATTGACCAATCAAAAATTGCTTTAAAGCATTTGTAGCATCGCGTTGACCGTACCCCATGTGATCCTCCTACCATGAGTGAATATCTGAACGCAGCCCAATTAAAATGTAATTGGTATACGAAAATTTAAGTGTATGTGTAGCATGCGTCATCATGGTAATATATCAATGGCATGTAAATCTATGTAAGAATTGTTTTTAATATGACTTAATCGTCTTTAAGATTCCCTAATTAATCTGGAAATTAATTGTGCATAATGAAAAAAAGCTATGTTCATGATCATATAATTATAATTAATAATATATAGAAATATGATTTAATTTTTCCTCGAAACAAGATAGTTCTTGATATATCTTAAAAATCTATTCTCTCGATTGCAAGTATCTTAAAAAAAAATATCTCTATTTGAATATATATTTTACACAAATTTTTGTGTTTTCTCACTTCCAATGTTACAATCTGAGATAGTAGTGGTGAATGATCCAAAGTTTTAATATTTAAATTCACTAATTAGTAATCACTAATGTTTATTTCACTTCTATTCTATCCAATTTTGAGGGAGCGGAATTTTATTTGACAATAAAAATTGAATAAAACTCTTCTTGAACTGTTTGGTAGGCTTGATATTCTTTGTGCACATAATTTCCCACAGTTCTAAAGCACGGTTGCAGTCTCCCATTTTATCTGCAAATGTAAATATCAAACGTCTACATTAGAATCGTTTATATAAACTTTAAAACAAAAGTAATAATAATAGAATAAATCTAGTGCTAGTATGGGCCAACACAGGATATTGATGTATGATATGATCAATTCTTTATTAATCAAAAATGGTAAACGTTTCGATCTTCGCTTCGGGTCCTCTTCAGTACATCTCCGGGTATTAATACACAGTCTTCGTAATGTGATCCTGCGGCTAACTATTGTTCATCACTATTTTACTAAGAAGACCCGAAGTGAGGGTCGAAACGTTTACCACTTTTGATTAATAAAAAGGAATTAATCGTATCACACACCAATATCCTGTGTTGGCCCATTCTGGCATTTACACGTCACTAAACTTTAAAATATAGAGAGAATATAGCTTACCGTAAGTAAAAAGGAGCCCTTCACATATCGCATTTTGATCTACATGATTTGCATCGGTTACTTTAAGAATATTTTGCAAGCCATCTATACTTCTGTTACTTTCTGATTTATTAAGATAGTACATAAGGCAATTCATGGAGAGTTGGCGATCCTATAATAGAAAGATTAGAAAGGTTTGATGAAAAGAAATGAAACCAATAAAATTAATTAACTGTTATGCAAATTCAGAATATCATGTAAAATTAAACCGGTTCTGTAATTAAATTGCAAATCAGAAATATAAACTAAATGCCACACTAAAAAATGTTTCAGTTACCTGTAATAAAGTTTGTAGTTTCTCTGTTTTGTTCAATGTTGCTAATGCTATCGCCAGTATCGTGTTTGCTATTTGACTGGAATGAGCAGTACTTATTATATTATACATTTTTTCTATCCAGTCATTCGCATTTTGCAATTTTGAATTATATTTTTGCTCCAACAATTCTGTCAATATTTCCAATACCAAAGGTATCTTGTTAAATTTTTGCGCGCATTTTTCAAATACATTCACGGCTTCTAAGATATTGTTCTGTTTTAATGGTATTGCTATCAGTGGTTTTAGCAACTCCGTGGTTACTTGACAATAATTTTTTTTTAGAAGCAAATTTAACATATCCTCCGTATGCTTGTAATACTGACTCTGTGCTAGAACTTGCAGAAGTGTACAACAATGTGCCTGCGCGTTCGCTTTAAAATGAATGGTGTTGAGAGTTTCGATAATATCAAAAGCCTTTGTGAGTTTATTTTCCTTCACCAATGCGGTGGCGTACATTACGATTTTGATTTTGTTCATCTGGAATTCATTAGATGTAATTTGCAATTCGGGTAGCAATGCTTCAGCCTCGTTCAATTTGTTGTTCTTGAGATACAATTCAAATAAAATCAACTTCATACTAAGCGTCCATTCATACTGGCACGCATCATATTCTTGTTTTATTTCTTCAACCTTTTTCAAATCGTTCTCTAAACAATATAAGATCAGCAATTTCTTCAAAATATCCTTAATATTAGATTTGTAGACGGGATCAGTGCAACTCTTCACTTCCACTAAGTAACATGTTAATTCTTTAGCGTTCATGTACCTCGAGTGTGACATGACCTGCAAATCTATTATAGAAGGATCAACTAAATTTTCTATTAGATTCACCACCTTTGGAGTGAGATTAAAATTTTCATTTTCTTTTAGTCTGTTCTTGAGAATGTTTGCATCCATTTGTGATATCTTTACCTCACGTGTTTTTAATTCTTCCAGGAGAAATTGTAGATCCTCTATATAAATTGGATATTTGACTTTTATCAATGATTTCAAGAAAACACCGACAAAATCTTGACCTTGTGGAAATGCCGTCAGTAAAGTAATACAATTTTTGAAGTCTTTAGTGGTGGTATAAGTACGAACTAGCGGTTTCATCAGTTCCTTATAGTATACCTTGCTGTGTACATGGGACATGCACAGTGGCACTATATCCTGCAGCCGATTTTGTTGCAGCAGAAAAGACAATAAAGGCGTAAGTGTGATAGCACTCGGCACGTTATTCAGTAATAGTTTCTGTAAAGTGACAGTCGGATTCGTAGTATTTACATATGGATATATGTAATCAACCAGAGTGTCGGAATCTATTTTTAAACCAGCGTCCACCATAGATTTCACGAGTGAATATATCTCAGCCTCCCCCTTGTTTCTATACGCTTTTATCAGTAAAGGCCAATAATAATGCGATCGTATTTCTATATTCTTACGTTTCATCACCTGGAATATCGCAAAGCATAATTTCTCTCTACCCAACTTCAAACCAATCTCCGCTACATCGAACAATGCTTGTTGGTTGCAACTGGATTCAACAAAGTCGTCTGCGTACTTAATGATATCGTCAATCGGTGCGTTTAATATTATTAATTCATTCATGAAACTATTTACAAAACTCGGCACAATCTCCTTCATCGCATCGTTCATCGCGATACAATTTATGATAGTGTGAGCATCCGCAACTTGATTGGCACGTATCAGTTCTATGATCGTCTTGGAGATCTCAGTCCGAAGCGCCGGTACAGAGGTCATTAGAAAATTCAAAATAACCGGGATATGCCTGCTATTGTTGGATATGCTCAAAATCTTTATTATCCTCAAAAGATTCGCGCTGTTCTGTGGCTCTTCGTTTAATATCTTGATTAGATTCGGAATATCGCCAATTCTCGCATATCCACATGCTAGCTCGGTATATGCCTTGGTTAGGGGTAGTTCAGCCTCCCGCATTTGTGTTATCATTTGCTCGGCTTTGGCGATATTGTTCTCTGTCATATAAATCTGTATTAACATATTGACCGCCTCCTCGTAGATGGTTACACTCTTATCCTTTGTAACAGATAAGATATCCCAGAGGTGTTCACTATTGTTCGTCTTTATAGCTGTATTCAATAGCAAGCGATAAGTATTTTCGTCTGGCTCCACACTCATGTCTGCTAAAAACTTCTTGGGATTCACAGACAAAGAATTCTCTTCATTAACACCTAGCAAAGTGTTGTAATATTCCAAAGTGATTGCTCCACCATTGTTCTTTGCCAAATTCCATACCTACAAATAAAAATAACTTATTTGATTGACCTTTTTTTTTGTTTCAATTAGAATATATAGATACTACCGTTATATTTCTTTTTTTTTGTCTATATAATACCTTAGGCAGTGCTAGCTATATGCCAATAGTTGCCAGCAAATTTGATCATGATTTTTTAACAGAATCCTATCCATCTAGCAACGTCCTCTTTAAGCTTAATTTTTTGTCATTAAAACTTGTCAATCATAATATAACAACATAAATGGTACAGGAATAGAACATGTCTTGTCATCATAGTAATGCAGAGCTTTTGCGTGCTCGTTTTCTAATACATTTTTACTAATATCAGAAAAACAATGGATTGTGTTCAGCTAGACTTTTACTAACATAATATGCAACACAATTTGAAATACGTGTTCTTGGCAGATTTCGCTATCTGGGACAATATACTCATACTTGTATTTCTAGGTATTAAAAAACAAATTATGCCTTACCTGGCTCGCTAGATGATTCTTTTCCGCTGTTTCTAATTCGTGCAGTAGATTGCCGCAGCATTTGAGCAACAAAACGCCAATATCATGAGGCAATTGATAGTCGTTCTTACTACACAGACTGATAACCTCTTTCAAACCATTTACCGAAACTTGGCCTTTTTTAACATCGTCGCAAAATGACATCAGTTTATGATCAATGATATCAGACGGTGATGACTGCGGCACCGTTGTACTATATGTCCTTTCCACTGCGATGTAAATGCCGGGTCGCGGATTCCGAGGATGCACGTATTCGAGAACATAACCTCCGTATTGCGGCGAACGACTAGTTATCCCGCATCGCGACAAATGCAGCTGCGAGCGGATGATGAGTGTCAAATATTTTCTCAAATATAATATCTTATCGGCCTCGATCATCGTCAGATGTTCGTCAGCGTCAACGGATAGAAAGATACGATGGAAAACGCGCAAACCAGCGCAAACGCAAACAAGGCGTGATTACACAAACAAGGCACCAGGCAGCCCGCACCAGCACATCACCTATCATATCGCGGCTCTCTTGGTGATGATGGTGGAATGGAAGGGTCTGAGCATAAGAATTGTCGTAACACTTACTTAGACTTATTTAAATTGTAGACGCAAGTAAGGAACTCCGCACAATAAAAGGAACAGGGAACAGAGAATGAGAATTTCAACCTATCAGAAACTGTGTATTCCACAATACATTATTTCTGATAGGTTGAAATTCTTATTTCCCTAACGCACAAGCTTTCACGTATGACGTACAACTCAAGTCGGTTCTACATTAGTTGCAAGCCGATCGCAAGTTTGTTGCGACAGCCAATGCGAAGTGTTGATTTCAAAATGCAAGCTTCAGCTATCGAAGAATATAAAAAATATAACGTATAGATTATTTTACTTATCTCGTAATATATGCGTTAATATTTCGACAGTTAGACGGTTGGCGCGCGTCCTTGCAGTTTGTTTTGCCGCGGAAGGGCAAGTAGGCGGCGCGTCATATATACTTATGTATAGTCACCGCTCAGTTATTCCATTATCGAGGCTCGTACAGGTAGGTAGTTGTGCCGCTTTTCTTCACATTTTTTTTTGAAACGTAATCGCGACAAATGCTAGATATAATAAACGGAACGTTGTACTTTATGAATATTCACAGTAGGTATACGATTACTACCTCGCACGATTAATTATTCATAAAAGGAACGAAATGACAATCATAGATTATAAAACAGGTATTTCGTTCATTCATTTGCAATCAAAACGCGATGGAAAACAGAATTTATTACTATTTTACGAGAATTACGGACGACGACAATAATTTTTGTTTAACATAAAATTTTTGTTGTCTCGCTTGAGTATAACTTTTGATTATACTTCAAACGAGTCATAAAAAAGCAGCGTTAATATTCTCATATGCAAATGATGCGATTTATGCGATTTCTACTTTTACATTTAATATAGTTTGTAATTAATAATTTAATTAATTTTTTGTTTTCGTGCATTTTTTGTGACACGATCCGTATAGAAAATTGAGCGTAACTTTGGAATTATTTGTCCATAATAAAAGAAGTATTTCTCTTTTTTATTAATCTCTAGCTCATTCCATTGAATCTAATCATAATATATATAGATAATGGTATATTAAATTTTTCAGATGATATCTTCCCTCTCACGGGTACGATCTTGACGTGGAAGGACTCAGTACCCGGAGGATATACACGAAAAAAAATGGTTTTTCTTTAAGTATCTAGAGATCTTTTGGATCTATCTGAATGATATATTTAGGTAAATTTTTAAGATACTTGAGTAAAATCATTCTCTTCGTGTAAAAATCCAATGACGGGAAAGCTAATGTACCCTCGTTGTCGATTTAATTGAAAGTGAACAAACCGCAGTCGGTTTGTCGCGTCGCGCTTTCGGGAGTGCCGTTAAAGTTATCGGACTAATAGATTTTTTTCAAAACTCATTCGATGGAATTGTATAGTTTGACGCGAAAGACTTTTCTAAATAATTAGTCCACGCGCGATTATAATGTATTATTCGCGAGTGTCCTGTGCGAGAGGATGTGAACTCAATTCTGAGAAGAGGAGGAGGTCTGGGAGAGGCATCGGGCACTGACGGAGCAACCTTATGGTAAATATCATGTTTTACTTATGTAAAATCTTTCAGTATCTTTCAGTATCTTCTGTTTATTCTGAGTTTATTCGAATTTTATTTTACAATGATTTAAAAATGATAATTAGAAAAAAAGGATTATTGAAATTTGTTGGAAGCGGCGTACTTGCAAACAGTTCAATTGCACACATCATTCACATTGGCCGGTTCCTAATAATTTTTAACTGCTTTATCAATGAAATTATATTATTCTAAATTAGCCAATTAGCGATGTGGGCAATTGATATACACTCAAATTATTTCGAAATTTTATAAATATATATTTTTAAGATCTTTTTTAGAAAATGTATAGTTATTTCTATAAAAATGTCTAACTGAATAGTGAAATCTATAATATTATGTTATAATATTATGTTATCCAGTTTGAGTTATTTTTAATTATTCCTATATAATGTAAATCCGCTAATAGAAATTTGTTCTAAATTCAGCTATCATTATATGCAATATTACATTATATATTCTTACATAATATTACATTTATCCTTAATCGGATTTAATAATATCCGTATAGTTATGAAACTAGCCAATCACAGTCATTCCATTCTTCACAGGAATAGCTATGATTAGTCAGTTTCATAAATACAGATGTTATTAAATCCGATTAAGGGTGCTGTGTAAACATAATCTTTGGCTAAATTGAATCATCTTCCAATTTGTTTGGATAATCTGCGTTTTACTGTAGGTAATTCAGTATAATGCACTAATAATAGCCGAACGATGAATTTCGGAATTAACAGAAGCATACATGTAAATATATTTTCCATATTTCGATTTTATATATATATATAAATATGTTTTTAATATTTTGTGATAATTTATCATAATAAAATACATTTCACACATAGTGAATCAGTTACATGACGTAAGCACACACAAATACACAATAATATTTTGTAATGATAAGTACTAAATAAATAGATGTACAAATATGGAAAATTACAGAATGAATAGATTAAATATTATATAAATATCGAGATGAGAGATATAAATTATAAATAGGACTTAAATACGCGGAATAAATATGTGATTAAATATACGACGTACTTTAGGGTCTATCGAAATTATTAAACCACACTAAAAGCAATAAATATTTCACAAATTTCCTTACGCTAGAAAGCTCTTTAGTATAGATAAATATATGTTGAGATATACAAACATACATATATGTATGATTCTTCGATATAATAAACAAATAAGTAAAAATAAAGCTAATTTTCCATCACGTTTATCTTGTGAAAGTTTAAATTCTCACAATTCGATGTAACAGTGATGGCATAAATGTCGCTCGTTAAAACGTAAAATGTACATCGAATAAAAAATCAATAAACTAAAAAGCCTAAATAAAATACTTCTTGATGCGTTGCATAATGCCAGGGGAAAATATGACGATTAAATACGTGGAATAGATATTAAAGTAGGCGTAATAGAGGAATATAACTATNAAATTAAATACGAAATGGCAAGTATAATAAATATTAGCAAGCGGTTAAATACGCGAGATTTTTTAATTATTTATTATTCCACGTATTTGTTCGTCTATTTACTAAAGACCCTATAGTCAGAGTCTGCCACAATGTAGCTTTGTCTGTGATTGATCTGACATTTTTCTTCAATTCGTCGCAGTTGTTTGAAATATTTCATTAGTCTTTTGACAATGAATTGTTGCAGACAAGTGCGTATTTTTTGCTCAGAAAGCTATGTTTATTTAGAAAGAAATACTTATACTTAAATATTATGCAAAATCGAGGAAAAGTTAGACTACACATAACACTATATTCTTTCTACTATATCTTCTTTTTTTAATAAGTTCCCTGTTTTGGTTTTTCCTATTATGAAAGGTATCATGCGATAAATTATCCTTTTTGGAGAGTAGAGGACACACCTTTTTGTAGGAATCACGAATAGTATTTCTTTCTATACGAAGTTCATCTTTTTTGACTCGGTCTTAAAAGCTTTTACGTGTTTTTAATCTCTGACTTAATTAATAGGATTTAATACAGGATAGTAATATCGACTGGGGCAATATTGCTCCTTAAACAGAGTCTCACTAGCATTTAGGTTGTTTCAGATGGAGCGATGTTTTCCATATTTTATTAACGCAGGAAAAATCCTGCGTATATGTGTGTGAGGTATGGATAGAATTAAACCCGGATCCACTGATGCTTCGTGGCTTGAGTCACCGAGCCATCCAACTGCCAGACTTTGATTATATAGGGTCTCTACTTATTACTTGTTAGGTATTATCAATTATTATCAAGTTCGATAAACAATGCAATATTTATATTTTAGCTACTTAATTTTTCTTATTGAAAAGACTAGATTTTAAGTATAGTTACACGTTATTATAATTACTGCCTCTCATGGACTGAGATCGCGTACTCTACTACGTAAACCGAGAGAAAACGACTCAACCAATGTAAATTATAGTAAATCAATACGCTTTTTAATCAAACGTAATTATGCAACGAAAAAGCAACTTTTAAACATTACATTTCGACAATAATTAAAAGTTAATTTTAGATAAATATTAAGTAACAAATTAATTTTCCTTTTTTCGTATTATGTTTATCATGTATTTGAACGTATATAATCATTTTAAATTAAATTATTTAATTATTTAACTACTATTTAATAATATATTATAAAATATTTGACAATGTCATATTTTAATAATTTATTTTAAAAATTGCAAAAGATAAATCAAGTTGATTATACGCTACATAATTACATTATCTGGTGACTACTTTCGTATACGACTTTTCAGTTCTTTCTCGGTGAAACTTTTCGAGTTAGTCGTCCATGAGTTTTCTGACTAGATGCCACTCGTAAATAATATTACAATACGATAGCCAAAAATAGATAATCAATGACTTAATTAATATAGTTCAAATATTATTGATAATCAATAATATGAACTAATTTTTTTTCAAAACATCATTTATCTTCCTCATATTTTTATAGTACAATTTTTTTGAGTCAAGTAACTGAGATAAGTTATATTTGCTACATTAAAAAAATCCTTCATTAGGTTTAGTCGTTTGATATTTTTTCATTTTTTGGATTAGATTTATATATTTTTGGCTGAGGTTTAATTAATACTTTGGATTCATGATTACAAGTAATAATTGCTTTGTACACTAAGCGCCAACAGTTGATTTATACTACATAATTAATTTATATAACTCACTTGCAATAAAACTAACTCTTAATTTTATGTCGCTGTTTATGGCTAAACTAATATGCCGAGATTAGTGAGATTAATTTTAATTTTTACATGTGATTCGCGTGTGCAAAACTTATATTATATCTTCCAAAAAATTGATTGCGACATTTATTTTAATCTACATACTATACAATAAAAATGAAATCCATAAATGCTAAAATCTATAAATACAAAAATTAGAATAAATTTGATTAAAGTATTATGATATTCATGGAAGGCACGGTTAAAATTAAAATTATTTTTGATGTCGTCTGCGCGTCAAATCATAAAGATGATATAATTTTGTACTTTTTGACTAAAAAATAGGTTCTACAAAGGAATATTAATGTATTTATGAATAAATTATGAATTATCATTAAAATAAGCACAGCCGAATAATACTTTGAAAAGAATGGTAAATTGTATTGGACAAATCCACAAACTTAGATAAAAAGCAGGAACTTAAACATTTGAAAAATAATCCTATCTTATTTTATCCTAAACTAAATAATCCTATCCCGATTTTCTATTGATATCATTTTACATCTCCTTTTGATTTTTGGTATGTTTCTTTTTAGTAGCTTCTTTTTGACAACTAAATTAGAATAGATTGAAAGTCTTTTTTGACAAATAGACTAAAATACATTATGATGCAGATATTTTTTAAAGCATTAGATTCACATAGGATTATTTTTTTAATTCAGCAAACCTGTTGTTAGGTAAATATAAATAATTTGACATATAATCATATAATTATTATTAACAGCCCCATGTTATTATCATCATTGCTATAAATAATCTGTATTTATTATTCATTTACTACCCAAGGAATGATTTATAAATAAAAAAGATGATTATATATTCGTATAAATATACAAGGATTAGATATTAATAATAATTATATATATATATATATATATATATATATATATATATACATATACATATACATATANAATGTAATAATAAATAAGGAAGAATATAGAATTCAGACATTATGTTTTCTTCGTAAAAATCAATTTTTGTATATTTATAAGAATGTATAATCATCTATTTTATTTATAAATTATTTATAAATCAAAGGGACAATTAATGTTTAAAATAAATATTTAAGCAATATGTTATTGGAGAAAAGATATAATTAAAGAGGTATGGAGATGTAGAATAATTTCATTTTTATACTCTTTAACGATATTTTTTTCCTACATAAATAGCTGCCATGGAGGACATTTTGCTTTGCGTGTAAATTAATAAGAAAATTAAATAATGCACAGATACTTTATACAAATATTTTGTATAAACTTTTGCTTGTCTTTTATTTATTTTTTGCTTAAGCCTTTTCTCTTTGTTAAAAAAAGGAAATAATATATCACTTCTTAATTATTATACAAATGTCTGCAATTCGAGGAGTATAAATTTTAAATAGTCATAATACTGGCACATTTCCCAAAATATATTACAGTTTATAAATTATTTATCATTAAATTAAATCTACATAATATATGTCTGTTATTTTATTTTAAATTCTGATTCTTATTAAGAGTATTTTACAATTAATTACGAAATCTGATTATAATGCCTAAAATTGATTAGATTACTTTACATGCAAAGTTATTATATAATTAAATTAAGATAATACTCTACAAGAACTATACAGCTTTATGTTTCCAGAGGCATTGAAGATTATCAAATTATCTAAATTAATTTTTGGTATAAGTTTCATTGTTGACTAGATTATTATTTGGTATAAGTTCCATTGTTGACTAGATTATTCTTTGGTATAATTTCCATTGTTGACTAGATTATTCTTTGATATAATTTCCATTGTTGACTAGATTATTCTTTAGTATAAGTTCCATTGTTGACTAGATTATTCTTTGGTATAAATTTCATTGTTGACTAGATTATTCTTTGGTATAAATTCCATTGTTGACTAGATTATTCTTTGGTATAAGTTCTATTGTTGACTACACTACCTTTGATATAAGTTTTGTATGGCATCGCATCCACGGATTTTGTAACGTACAAATATATATATATATATATATATATATATATATATATATATTTGTATATACATGTAAACATAAAAATACTGATAAGACAATAACTGTAATGTCAAATGTATGCGAGATATAGTCGCACAATTTAAGAGAAGATTGCATTTATTAGTGGCCTGCATATTCTGTATCGAATATAAAATTAATTAGATCAATAAATTAGATGGTTGAGTAGAAATGACTTGGGACAAATGAATAAATCGACTAGAAATACAATTACGATTAGATAATATATAAGACTAATTAAATTTTTATATACTTCGATCAATTTTTAATACTAATATCATCTTACCTAAAGGAACGTGTATGTATGGTTTATAAGAGATCATTTAAAAACTTACGATTCTAAAGTTCAAAGTAAATTATTCACGAGATGTTTAAGGAACTTAAAGAAAGATTTACACTTTCTTTGTCGATATTTTTTCAAAGATAATAACTTTTTGAAACTAGCTTTATTGACTAGAAATTAATTTTCTTTTAAAGTTAGTATTAAAGACTAGCATTTTATGAATACGAACTGAATAGATATTTTTTATAATAAAAACATGATTGTTTTATAATTTTGAATCTTTGCTAATAAATTATGACTAGATTGAAAAAGTGAGTTCCATTAAATTTCGCAACAATTGATATTGTTACATTGTAAATGGCATTTATTTCTACTAGATAGCAAATGTTTAAAATTTTTAACCACATTTTATTAATGTTTGATTACAGTTTAGAAATATGTGACATTAGAAATATATACGTTTGATTAAAATTGGAAATTTGTTTTCTATTAACATTAAACATTTGATTAGATTATAGAGTAGAAATGAATTTTGGTCAGATTTTATTATTATATTTTGTTACGCGATAAGTTATATGACTAGAAATTAAATTTGATTTTTACTTCGACATAACTCCGGAGAAGTTTAAAGGGCGCATTAGATTACTTTGCTCAGTTTTCCTTAGAGCCTTTCTTTACAAAGAACTTGACCGAGCTGGAGATGAATGTTATAAATTCAGAACACGAAAAAAATTTAGTGGATTGATCCATAATGGACCAATCACAATGGGCAAGTTCAAGCCGGCAAAGCGGCTAGGCATGCTTGCCGAGCGAATGAGCATGACTGATCCTTACCCGTAGATCTAATCAATTATGTTTAATCAATTATTGCTCGACGAGCATACCTAATCGTTTTGCTGATTTGAACTTACCCAATGAGTCAGCCTCATTGTTATTAGTCCATTATGTGTTGGCACAGTCGGGTCGGTATGCAGCATCGATAATCTTATAATGGTTTTAAGGGATCCTAAAGTCTGTTTTATCGATAAAATGATAATTTCGTAGTATGATATCCCAGAAATTATTTTTATTGAAATTATGTTTCTTATTTGTATTATACATGAAAGAGTTCATTATTGTCAACTTTGAACATCAAGGTTAGTGTAACTTTTTAATATCCGGAAAACACCCTGCTGTCAGAAGTTTTAGTATTTTCAATTTGATTGAAGAAAAAGTATTGATTAAGTCGATTTAATTGAAGAAAATATTAATTAAACATATATCAAAGATATATTCGATATATTATTAACTTGTGATATATGAATATGAGTCGAAACGCCCAATCAAATTTATGATAAATCAAGAATTTAATTAAGCAAATAATGAAATATTTGGTGCTGCAAAATATTAGGTTTACGTGGCCACAAAAAGTGTATGAAATCGAAAATTGATATGACGCTAAATATAAGAAAGAGAAAGCGTCTAAAGAAATAATGGGGATATGTGAAACTCTTTGGTTATAATACGAATTAGAAATTGTTTTCTATGAATGAATTTATAATAACTACATTTGATATCAAAACATAAATTAAAATAAAAAAAGTTTCCTATTATTTTGGAGAATATATTGTTTTTAAGACTTCGTTATATGTATAAAGAGAACGATGAATTTCTTGTGTCGAACTTAATAATTCTAAATATGGAATTACTTTCAATAAATGATTACGGTACTCTACTAGTTCTTGCACTTTGTAGTTACTAAAGATAAATTTATTTATTTCTAGTATTAGTCTCGAATTAATCTCACTATCGTCGGCCTTAATTGTAAATTAAATTACACTTAAATTATAGTTTTTAAATTATACAAACGCTCGACTGAGAAAATTTTCATTACTTATATTTAATTATTTATTTTCATGAGAAATTATCTTTTGAAAGTTCGAATAAAAGTATAATTTTATTTAAACAATAATTTTATCGCGCGAAAAGTAATGTCTGCAAATCGAAATTTAGCTTTTAACTCGCAATAATGCGTTCCTATAAAGAAAGACTAATTAATCGAAACAATAGAAAAGAGGTCAGACATATTTTGAACGTACAATCTTACTAAAAATGGCAACAAAGTTAGACGAACCTAAAACTTCCTCTCATTTCTTCCTAAGAAATAGTGGAAATATTAATATAGCAAAAGAAAACAAAAAGCAACATTTAAATTGCTGAATAGCAAAATTTAAATCTGCTATTTTCATTTTTTTAAACTAAAGTTCAAATTTTTAGTTATTTATTATTATATATTATTATATCAGTTTGCTATATATCAAATTTATTATTATTATCTATTATATCAGTTTGCGCTATATATCAAATTTATTATTAATATATAGTATTATATCAGTTGACTATTGTTTTATTAAAGAACTATATTCTTTATATATCTTTTGTTGGATTGGACCTCGCTTTTTTCTTTCGAATAAATTAATGAGTCTTCTTTACACACGCTATACTAGCAGTTTATATATACATAGGTAGCTATTTGCACGCAATTTAACATTGCAATACACATATAAATACTTACACTTTGCAATTAAAATTGCATTATCGCGAGTGAAATGTCCTTCCTGTTAGGATGAATTGCGATGTATTAGTTGATATTGGCTCAAAAGAATCAATTGTATTTTTCGGATTTCACATCTTCTTTATAGATGGTCCTTAAAAATGAATGAAGTGGCACATGGTTTTTCTCGGATCCATTCGGTTAGCGCTCACTGCGATATCTAATAAATACAAATTTTTTCTGGTATTTTAATCACAGTATAATACTTCAGACCAAAATCTGTTCACAAATAACGATCAATGTAGTCTGCGATATATTTGCTTAAATATGTTAAAGAATACATAATATATATGTACAATAAATTCGATAATAATAATAATAACAATAATAATTATTTATATATTATTATACATTCGAGATTGTTATTCGTTATTCGCGAATATATTTAGTCTAATATTGCTTTAGGTCAAATCGTGAAAAAGTCAATGAAATATAATACTTACTTGAAAGTTTGTTTTCGAACGAATTTAGATCCAATCGTTGATTCGCAGCAGGAATGTTATGTGTTCGTTTTGTCAAAGGAAATGGTGGACTAGTTTGATACATATCTGTTGAAATTAATCCTTGCTACTATGCCAAATTTCTTCTTGTGATTTTATGATTATTAATACAATTCATCCGGATGCTTTTCGAAAATATTATCTCTTTAATTGGCATAATTGAGCGGACCATTCATCAATGTTAATCTCCAATAATTTTAGAGGCTGTTCGATGCGGTAATTTGAATGAAAATTTTCCATCGCCGCGGAAATGCGGTTGTTCATCCTCGCCGAGCGTATGATTCGAATACTGCTTGTACTTTGAACATCAGTACTCTACGTCTCTCCCTCTCTATCCTTCCCTCTATCTTTATATCAATACGCGCTTAAATTAGGACTTCTATTTGAATATGTTTGTCTCGCAGCTTTCTGTTTTCATACATTTCTATATTGCAGAAACGGAGAACGAGGTCAAGATTGAGATTGATAACCAAAGAGCAACATTCCAACGATATGTCGAGGTTTATATTAATTTGTTATTATCTGAATGTCTTTGGCTTAAGCTTTTCACAGCTGGATATCTATGTGTGCCAATGTTGTTACGTACTTACTGTGATTGCTATACCATCCTCTGTCTTTCCTCATCTCTGCTCCGTTTCGAATCCGGCATTTCGCCGAGGACGGACGATCCTTTCGGTTTCCCCATCATTTATGAAAATGTTCTCCTAGTCAGTATATCAGCATCTTCACAGACGATCCACCGTTCGTCGGATCTGCGATCCTCGGCGAGTGTTTTGTAAGATGATGGTTGCGGTCGGATGAGAGATTTCAATCCGGCACGAGGCTGATTCAGGAATGCCGAGTGGAAGGTCGCGCGACCCTCGGAGGTTCAGAGTCATGCTTGCCATCGGGTGGGCGAGCGTACTACGAGGAACGAAAAGGTGGAGAGACGAACGACGTAATGAGGCGATAGAGAGAAGGAGAGGAGAGGTCCTCCGAGGGTCACGCAAGCGCACAGTCGCTCGTCCGGTCGCAAACTAATCGTAGGCCTGCGCATGTTGGGCTTTATGTTTCGACACTACCCCGGAATAACCGGTCGTTCGTTCCCCACTTGGACACGTTTGTACCCCACCCTTCCCAGTAGGGTGCTCCCGACGCGTGTATCTGCCGCCACCTCGACGCTAACCCGGCAAGCTAGCCACCCCTCCACTACGGTACTGTACGGTACCCGCCGGGTGTCCGTCACTTGGATGGGGAACCGTGCCGAGGACGAGAGGGAGAGAGAGAGAGCACCCCCACGTCTCCGAGTTAAACACCTCCCCCCACCTACCTCGTCCTCGCCGAAAACGCCGATCCAGCACTTCTCTCTCCGAGCAACATCGCCAACATCCTATCGCCGTACCCCACTACGCTACGGTGGACCCCCACTACGGGCGATAGCGCGTTCCGTGGTTTGTGCGTCTTCGAACGGATAGACAAGCCTCCCGTATCACGCTATTGGTGGTCGCTCGAATAAAACTGCTTTTAGCCGTTCTCTCTCTCTCTCTCCCTCCTCCCCTCCCCCTCTCATCGACACCGTTTGCGGATGAGGGTGGTGAAATGACGCACCCTCTCCATTCTCGAAAACAATCGGGATACAGATTCGAATTCAAATTCTCCATTTTTCTACCGGCGACCGTTTTGACGGTTGACTAATTAATTTTCTCCCAACGGTCAATGTGGGCACCGTGTTTAGGTGTTCCTTGCATCACCACTCGTTGCTACCCCCGCGATGAACGAGCCGTTACGCTCCATTCGCGCAGTCGTTATCGCTTGTACGCTTCACCTCTCATTCGTTATGACGCGAAGGTACGTGGCTCTCCGTTAATTCGCTCACAAATGATGTATATCTGATAAAATGGTTTAATTGAAATAGTCAAGGTGTTAAGGTGGTTATTTGAAAGGTATATTAAGATAAAATTGCTTAGGAAATACTATATCGAAAGTACAATATATTTGTTAATATAAAAAATAAAGGAAAGGAGAGCACTTTGCATCGTGCAGAAATAACGACAGCTGCCTTGTAAATAGGTGCATGTAATAACAGCCTCGGTGAAAATTGTCCGACACGCGAGGACGATGTCAGAGCGGCAGAAACCAGGATTACGCAGGAAATGCGTTTGCGGTGTCTCACCGGAGTTTAGGGGTAATAGGTGCAATTTTCGTCCTTCGGTTACCGTCGCTGAGAATTTTCGCAACAACACTCCTGCTAAAGCATATGTCACGTAACTGCAACTCGTGAAGAATTTAATAATAAATTTTCTAATATTTTACGTAATAGCCCTCTTTTTTTCCTGAGAGTCACATAAAATACATTTTGTTTTATAAATCAATCAGTTTAGGACCGTGTTTCAAAATCGACAAATAATCAGCTTAAGGTATACAATTTCATACGTTGCTAAAACAAGCAATTGAAACGACAAATCTCTTATTTCAGCCGCTTTTGTAATTTAAACAGTTTCAATTATAAGTAACACATCTACCAGTTGAAGAAATGGGAAGGCAGAAGATTCATGATCCCCATGCTCGAAACCTACCAAGAGAAGTCCCAACAAAAAAACGTGATAGTATACATTATACGTATAAATAAGTATATTTCCGGGGGTTTAAATATGTAATAGATTCATCTGTTCCAGATAATTTTAGTTGCCATAATAGCGTTTATCAAATACGATTTGAATCGGTTGGTCGGTTGGAGAATAACGTTAAAAAAACGAATACATATAATCTGTGACAACGTCATAATCAGTCAGTCGGTCATCACAGCTAAAATTATCGGAATTGTCACACAAACGTCTCTTACGTTTACACTTCCCGTAAATATCTGATCTGAACGTATATGTATACTATCTTGTGTTTACTGGGAAGCGTTAAATGCTCAAACGTTGTTGACATCGCTGCCGCATCGTGTCGGCCATGTTGACCGCGATACATATAATCTAATCTATTCTTTTTCTTTGTTGCTGATCCCGATAAAAGGATACGGCCAAAATAACTGCAGAATAATTTAATAACTTATAAATGCTTAATTAAACGCGTTAATACTGCAAGTAACACGTGAAAAACACGAACAACGCATCAAATCTATCGCTCAACTGTCAAATGCAACTCTTCTTGCTCTTTTTCACATATGTACGTACTAATGTACCTATATATATACAAAGTTATCGCTGAAATGGGTTTGAGCAGCTCAAAATGCACTTTTACAGTTTGCTTGAACGGGAAATTATTTACGCAAAAATATTATTAGGCACCAAGCTCTGCTTTGATTGAATATGACTTTCTTCCTTGCTTATTTGTGTTTATCAACTAATATTTCTACATTTATAAGGAAATATGCGAGTGTGAATTGTTCTGATATTTCATTAAATATAGCACCGTTTGACTCCGGGTCGGGGTTGCTAAGAGCGTGCGTCATAATAGACGAAAGTGCCGTTTGGCGTAGATACTCGAGGGATAGTTTATATCGTTCTCGCGGAAGGAAAAGTGATTTACTTGGAGGGCATAATGAGCGAGGGGTGGGAGATATGCGCGGCACGCGCTGTGATTTTGTAGCAAAGGGTGCGAAACGCTGTTCGACGATCCGGCACGCTGCGGCAGGGCCGCAAAGCCCTCGTGAAAATTTACGGACCGTTGGGCACGCCAAGGTATGAGACATAAGGCATGCTGCCGCGCGGGGTGCGTGTATAGATTTTTACCCCACGTACTTTTTCCCCACGCAATCGCGACGCTCGACGGAAAAAATATACTCGTTTTGCTCGTTTGCCCTGATGCGGAATGTTTGTCTAATCGCATTTTAATTCATGATTTTTGTAATCCTCGATACGCAATATGCCATGCAGAGAATTAATACATAATATCAAATTTTTTGTGAAATTATATTTTAATTAAATATTTTGATTATGTGATTATTTTAATAGAATATTTTTAACAGAAATAAAATCTTTTCCAGCTTTTATATGCATTATAATTGTATAATTAAATATTTTTGATTATATTAAATATGAACCACGCATTGCAAGATTTATAAAATTTCGTTTCTCGGAAGCATGTAATCCCTGGTCAAATTATTAAAAGGCTTTTTTGATAAATCTTATCTTGAATGGCCAAAAATATAATAACAATCATTTTCATTTTTTACATTTCTGAAGTAGGGTTTTCTCTTTTGTTCGGACATTTTCAAACTTTAATATCTCTCAACTTTAATAAACACAATTTTAGTAATATTTATCAAATATTTATTTATATTTTTAAAGTCAAAAGATATTTGTTTTCTCAACATTTTATTAGTCACCACGATTATTAAAAGATTCTAATAATAATAATGTTATGTAACGTTTAAATTGAAGCGTTTACTCACTATAACATACAAAACATATAATTTTTATATAATAGAAACAAAAAACACATTCGCTTTTCTTGCTGTTGTCTCTATAATTAGGTAGTAACAGATTTATATTTTTACACATTATAAGTGTGTGTATGTAATAAGTGAATTAAAACAAATTCATTTTATAGACAATCTCATTTTCTTTACTTATCTCAATCGATTGGAATAACGATTGATGTCATAATATAATATAAATCTGATTCTTAGGAGTCAATAGATTGTAAAAAGTATATAATGCGTCCAATTTAATGTATGACTCAATAGCTTGTTATATAAACGGACATATAATAATTAATATAATTACGATCATTACATTAATACACAAAAGAATGACAAATCTTTCATTCTAAAAGTAGTTACCGTATACCAAATTGCCAATTATATTTATCATGGTCCGTCGTGCGAAATGCAGTGGCATGCTACAGGGACGTGAACGAAAGTTTATTGTCAGATTGTCACCCTCGAAGAGCAAAGGGAGAGTTTCCTATGAGAGATCAATGGCGTTTGGTGAAGGGGAAAGAAGCGAGTGAATTCGATGCGAAACGAGGGAATTCCATAATTCGTAGATCACAGTCATAGCATGCGTCTGCCCTCGTCGTAGTAACTATAGAGAGACCGGAGAAAGACACCCAAATCCCCGCGAGCGGCAAATGGAGCGTCTCTTGATTCGATAATAAAATTCATGATCGGCTAGGAATTTCGCGGAGCGAATCGAATCGTCTCGGATGTTTCTATCGTCAGGCAAGTGCCTCGTCGATAAAGTGCTAATAATAGCCGCGGCATCGGAATCGAAATCGATATCGCATAGATAACTGGGGATTCTTCTCCTCTCCTGCACACGATGCTAAATTGCTCGTTTAGCTTCAAAGAGGCAATAAAGAATAACTCTGTTTAATTTAGCTCACGAAGGCGGTTATTATTTGTCTGCCTTAAATTGTCTGCGCTTGTGAGTCGCACCTTTATTACATCGTAAAATATCACAAATCTACAAAATATTTTTAATTATAAATTTTTCCGTTTCTTCTTCAGTTTTCTCGTAGACACGCAATAATAATGTAATATAAATAACGTAATATAGAGTAGTATATAATAATGACGGTAATGCATCCTGATGTTGAAATCGTTGATTGATAAAACGCAGCACTCGTGGAAAATACTTGACTTGTTCATGCTCTGCTGATATTCGCACCTGTACTATCTTCACTCTTGCATCGTCATTCATCGACGAGTTTCGATTTGTCTGGCTAGGTCATCGTGCGACATCGACGGAATATGCGGGCTTAACATTGGCATTTATGGTCGATTTGTAATGATCCAAGGTTCCGCAATGCCGAACTAAATACCCCTATCTGACTCAAGGTTGTGATAATAATATTATTATCGACTCTCTCATCAAAGTTTGACCTTCTCGCTCAAACTTTCGGAATTTATGTTAACGTGCTAGATTTCTGTTAAACATTCGGTAACAATCTCAAGTAATTGTATTGATTAAGGAAGTGTCACATCAAAGTATTACTAAAATTATAAAAATTTTATAGTTTATTTTATGACTATTACGTATAAATATATCTGTATAAAATTTAAACACAATTATCTCTTATTGGTTTAAAAGTTATTTGATTTTTATTTGCATTAATTCTTATGTAAAATCACATTTTGTAGTACTTATGTAAATTTAATTACAAATTGAATACAACTTTTTGAATACAACTTTTTAAATTGGAATTAGCATTGCAAATTGAATACAACTTTGTACAAATACCTATATTAATGGAACTCTAAGATTATTCGTGCAAAAATTTATTTGAATTCACTTACTCATGCGAAAAGAGAATGTGTAAAAATCGATTTTTGCCTTGGTGAACGAAATTTGTATGTTTTTAAATAGATTTTAGGCTGCAGAATCACATAGTGCAATTCATTTTCCATAATCATGTAGGAAACATATGTAAAAATGTGAAAGAAATGAGTAGAGATAAGCACGCATGTGCCATAAAGATACATGATGATCTTTTTTTATGCGGAGTTTTGCGTATTCGAAATTATGATTTAAGTACATTGTCAAAATAATGAAAATCATTTTTGTATCTCATTTTTATGACACATCCGTACTTATTTACTTATTTACTTCTTTCACATTTTTACATACGTTTTTATGTTTATGGAAAATTAATTATAATTCTACAGCTAAATATTATAAAAAAAAACATTCACTTTCCGATTGGTGACAAATTTCGATGACTTTTATACATCCTTATTCACTTAAAACTGCAGCAAAATATGATTATTGTGCTGCATAAATTATTATAAGCTACTCTATTTGTTTTATTTCTTGATTTTGGAATATATTTACGATCAAAATTTTTTGTCATTCTATCATTTGTTTTACTATAATTTTTATAACTTTTAGTTGGTTGCACTGTACAGCCCAAATGTTCTTAAAACGGTATTACAAATATAACATATACATATATACAAAATTGCATGCGAGAGCAATTGGAACTGCGATTTTGAAGTATCGAAACCAAAATCGTAGCAGCCGGATCTGCTTTTTGTATCTGTATGCGTATTATAGAGCTCGGTCAATTTGGGTTGGTGTGGCTTTGATAAATGAGGCTATTACGAGAATGGCTATAATTAACCTATGCTTCAGATAAATGCATTCTTATAATGCTCGAGGCATATGTCGTTGGACATCGTGTGGCTTCTAGCCTCTGGAAGATTGATTTCATTTGTCTTTTGGTAAGAGAAAATAATTACTGTTATATTAAAATTATTTAACGTGATTAATATATATATATATATATATATATATATATATATATACATATATATATATAAATCACATTAA
>JAANIC010001256.1:5300433-5319293 GCA_017607545.1 Acromyrmex charruanus
AACAAGTGTCAGAAAACAAAAATATTGTTATTCTTTTACTCATTTACTATTACAAATGATTAAGTAAAATATTTAATAGTAAATTAAAGATAGATTCCATGAATGCATCTACTTTCTGACTCGTTTTGGAAAACATTTTATTATAGTATGTTTCGTGGGCTATTTTAAAAAATTTTGATAACAAATTGCCTAAAAAGTCAAAAGTTAAAGATCGATGTTACCTAATATCGGAGAGCGTATGTTCGATATGCATTGAACGCGCACAATCGATCAGAACCTTATCTCTGACACGCGTAATGCATCGACAGATGTGACTCGCAAATGCTATTATGTACCGAACGTGTATCTATATCTATTATCTATTATTATTAATTATCTATCTTTTTTTCTCTGCATGTTACAAAAGTTTTGTTAATTTTTAAAACCATCACGTGCTTAGAGAAATTTTCAATAAGTAAATTTATCGAGATTACTCTTATAATTTAAATATTTTCTCAAAATTTTACAAAAAGATCAGTTTATTAATAATGCAAGAATAAATGCATGAGAAATGTCATGTATGTACACAAGTTGATTAGAGATTCGAGCTTTTATTCGTTTTTTTTTATTAATGACAAAATTTTAATTTAATTTAGAATGTTAGAAGATAATATAAGAATTAAAAATTATAATATGTAACACAGATATACATCGTTGAGCAAGAGGAATTCTTCGGCTCTTTTACCGACGGTGATATATCGAACTCCTCGCAGCTGCGAGACGGTCGCGTGTCTCGTTCGTAACTTAATCCCCCGAAACGAATATTCACGATACAGTTTAATTAGCTAAGTATGCCTGCGGCGGGACACCATTACACCGCACTTTACCGCGCTATGGGGCGATATTTTCAAGACAAACAGCCGGTCTCTCGAAAGGGTGCCTCGCATCGCACAAAATCTCTAGTCACGCTACGGAATGGAATAAACGTTATTGATACGAGCGCTTTAGCTTGAATTGGGGAAGGGAGGGAACGGCACAGCAGGGGTGCTTGCAATCACGCTGGTAAGACGTCGGAGTAGATTGGACGAGACAGAGGGACGAGATACGAGAAATTCTTATAGATCGAAGAATGGAGGAAGAATTGGGTAACACGCGTTGTCATTTCCTATTTGCTCGTTCCGCAAAGAAAAGTGTCGTTTCAATATATATAACTTTACGATCAATTGGAAGATAGAGATATGAAAATAAGGACAGAAGAATAGAAGTGTAGAATCAGGAGTATTTATTAAGTATGTCGGTATATACATATATATTTCTTTATTAACATTTCCTTCTTTCCTTTATTATATCTCATATCTATAATAATTAAAGAAAAGATTTACAATGTATTATATACATTGTAAATCTCTTCTTTAATTAATATATTTAATATAATATATTTATAATATATATATTATAATATATTTATAATATATTTATTTAATATATTTATAATATATTTATTAATATATTTAATATAATAAATATATTTTTATTATGCCGCATCTCTTGATAAAAAAATTTTTTTCATATATCATTATTAATTTAAAATCTACTATATAGCCTCGATATTTTCGTATCAAGATTTTCGTCTTAAAATGCTCCAAAGAATCCGTTCTTAAAAGGATGGACGGTGGTTGCGAGATACTCGTATTCACATAGTTAGCTGCCCATTTTGCGCTGACGCGCGAGACGAATCACTCAGACATCTGTTCCTAGGCGTCCACGTGTCAATGAAATAAAAAAGATAATTGCGTGCGAGGTTGGCCGTTGGATTCTTTTAATCGAAACCTATAAATTCTGCGCATTGGGATCATCGCTCGCAAGCCAAATGGCTTGTCGCCGCGTTGTAATCGCGACGGTTATTGGAATCGTTCCTCAGGAATTCAATAAATTATTGACCGTAGAATGAACGCGATACAGCGATCGGAATTGAATCGACTTCCATGAGCTTAAATGCGATGTTATCCCACCGACATCGGCGCTATCCCTCTCGAATGATGAATCGGACGACGCTCGATTCTCATCGTCTGACGTCTCAATTTCCGTAGCTTGCTACGTGGAAAATGCGGAAGTGTGATTAACAGCTTGAAAGTACCATTACATGGAAGCATCAAGCGTTAAGTATTTGTGCAGAAATTTATTGTGCATGAATATCCCCCGAGATTTCGGCTCCTTAGTAAAAAATGAAAAATGATCAATTAAAAGAGATTATATTCTGATATACACTACTTTTCTAATATACTAAAAGTTTATATTTATTTACATTATATAATGTAATATATAAACTACGAGATTCCATTACTAGCAGTGTACAATTGGATTCAATGTATTTCAATAAAATATTAAAAACGTATTACTGCTCTAACACTCAATGCTTCCATGTAAAAGTATCTTAACAAAGCGGGGAAACAAAATTTTGCAAAACTCGAAATTTTAATTCACCTGTTAAAGAATGTATGAAACGTATAGACTGTTATTTTACAAACGATAAAGACGAATTTTATTCTAAAAATAGAAAGATTAAAGAAATTCACATTATTTTTACTTCCGCATGCAATATGCATGTTACAATTAATTATTAAAATCATATTAATTGCAGCAAATTTAATAATTTAATTTGTTTTAAAACTTTGGGAATTTTTTATTGGCTAGGATTTACCTCTTGGCGAAAAAAGTTTATAGCTTTTTCATGTCTAACACATACTTCTTAAATAATAATACTTATTACTCTGATTTAAATTTATTATCTGTAACATTTGTTTACTTAATTAAAAATAATTATTAACAATTAATTATTAACAATGCAATTAATACTTATTAACTCATCTAATTAATAAATACTCTTTGCCTTCATAGACTATGTTGAAATTGGCCCAAAAATTGTTCGTAATTTAATCCACATATAATATATTAAGATAAAGATCTAATCAATAAAATGTAATATATTTATGATTAATGAATAATAATGATTTATTGAACTTTAAGTTTTTTTTAACATTTAAGTTAATGTACATGTGCAAAGAATAATATCCTTCTTAATTGGAAGCTAGTAAATTTTGTGGTGGCTCCAAAATGGTTCTGAATAGCCTAAAGTCGATGGTACAAGACTTGTTGTTTTGCTGGGTTGGATTCTTGTCATCTTATTGGGTGACATTATCAGTACCGCAGCCAATACGAAATCTGTGAAATGCTTTTTAAAAGTTAAACATTATATGAGCAACAACATTCCTCAATTTTCACAACCAGGTGGTATCTTTATCCGACAGGACGGTAAAAGTTTCGAAGAAAAAAAACTAAACGTGTCTGCTTTGTTCTCAACCGAATTGATACACTCTTCTTTGTCATTTCAAGGACTCGTTCGAATGGTGTAATGCAATTACTCCAAGGGTGCTCCACGGTCTTTTATTATATATCTACGAACAATCATGAGTGCTTTATTGTTATCTATCGTGAGACACCGACAATCGCGATCTCGTAACAAAAGAAAAATTGTGTCTATTAATTACTGACGACTTTGTCCTGGATGCGCAACCGGTTCGCGAACTGGTATTTCAAGTTGGGCTTTAAATTATTTTTATGATAACTTGATAAGAAATAAATTAAAGTAATTAAAGAATGTTCTCCGCCTGTTCCGCTTTAATCGGCGCTCATTGTTCATTAAAAAGTTGTTAACAAAAAAAGTATAATGAATGTTTTATAATTTTATGACATTCTGTATAAATTATATACGCTTTCGTATTATATTATTTATTGAAAGTAATTTAATTTGTGTTTACCTTTCTTATTGTTGAAATCAGCTAATGGAATGAGCCCATGTGAAACAAAACAATTATAATATTTCTTCGTTTCGCAGAGAGGGGAGGGGGGTATTGATTATGGACCTCGCTTCGTGTACATCGAAAGTCGAAAATCCAAGTGAAATCATTGACTTTGATGACATAAGTCAAGATCGTCCATAGGGTGATCCATATCTTTACATAATTATCATTAATGAAGCAAAAAAATTCTATTAAAACGAGAACATGATTTGTTTCATTAATAATGTTATGAATATTATTTTCAAAATTGAATTTTTAATTAAAATAATGTTGTAAAAGTCTCCCTAATTAAAAATTTATTTATTTACGTAATGCATCAATGTTATATTTTGTTGTTATATTGTATTATAATTATTTTATTGTGCGTGTTAAGATAATATAAGTTAATTATTATATATAAATAAAATAGTGATTATATATAGTATATATTTTATTATGTGTGTATATGTACATATAGATATTACTCGTATAATTATAAAAATCTAATTAGTATCTGATCTTTTGGGAAGACATTTAGAATACTATTTCATTAATAGAGCGGTGTACTTACAAAAATATAGATAGCACCTTGCAATTTTCGCAGAACAAATCGATTTCTTTGGGAGCGTTATATTATGGTGATACCCAAAGTATACGGACGTATCGTAAATTAATTATCCGTAGTGTTCTCGGAAGCACGTGCAATACCGTCTGTGAATACCCCTTTCTCTTGGCGACTATTACAAAAATGACGTGGTATTAACCCTTTGTGGACCGGCGACCCCGTTTAGATCACCCTCTTTTATTTTATAAACTGTTTGCTCAATTTTTATGAAACTTTTCGTCCGCGGAATTTTGATAATGCTTTACTCAAATCCGAAATTAAAAATAAAAAAATTTTAAATGGTGGGTTTAATATAGCGAATAAACTTTCAAACAAATAATTTCATTATCATAAAACTTGGAATTTTTTAATTGCTAAGTAACATCAAGTGTCCAGTTTTACTTTATTTGAAGCTCGTCAGCGCTACATAAACAATTAGTATATGACTTTCAAATTTTTTATTATAAATCTTGTGACATTAGATTCTCTTTCATATGAAGGTTACTATTCTTTTAAAATTCCATTTTTTAGGCGATCAAAACTCAGAGAGAACCTAAGAACTTCTTAAAATCGATCAGTTTCACGATAATAAATCTATCTTTTAATGATATCTAAATTTGAATTTTAGAGATTAGAAACGAATTCAGCGACCCCGAAAAACTTTAAGAAGAAAAAATTTTTCGTAAGTTATTTCATTAGAAAAGTCTCCAAAGAGTTGAAGCACGAAACTCCCACTCGCGAGTACGCTTTTTTTTGCCGTATATCGGCGCTAATTTTTCCCACAGCCAGCGCCGGCATTCGTTTCTCTTCGTTTTCTCTATTCTCCTCCTTCCCCTCCCCCTCCCCGGTCGCATAATGTTGCGCAGAATCAAGACTCAGGACAATCGACCTGAATAATTGATGGCCTTCGTCGGGACTCGCTCGAGAAACTTTCGTTACGCATCGTGCGTTACAACGATAGTTTCCCTCTGCTATGGAGTTATTTTTGCTTCTTGCTCTACGTAGAAATTTCTTCGTTGCGTTTATTCGTCGCTTTCACGTAACACTTGTTACGCGTGGCTGTATCGAGAATCGATAGTTGGCCGGTCTCTCTCTTTTTCACCCCTAATAAACACGAAACGTGAACGATCCTGACTGTGAGAATAGATTGTATTCTCTCGGTTAGAAATTCGATGGAACGCTGATGATCAGAGGGTGTTCAAGGGTGGAAATTGCAACAGGTGGGCCCTTTGGCGAGGCCTCGCGACGATCCCTTTCGTGCACCCGCTACCCTATCGTTGCATAATGATGGGCATCGCGAGAAGCCCCAAATCGAATGATAAAGGAATGGAGATCCTTGAAGTTGTTATAGCTAAACGAATTTGACGTCCGGCGCGAAAGAAATCTAAAGATCGTTTGTGTAACACTAATTTTTGTAAGAATGCACAATTTATATATATATATAGTTTAGACAAAAATTCTTTTCTTTTTTTCTACTTGAATACGTTGAGAGGAGGAAATGTTTAATTTATACGGTAATATAGAAAATTACATGCAATATAAAAATTAAGTAAAATATTTTATGTGACGAGCAAAAGGGAAAGTAATTTTTGCATTATGTCAGTTTTAAACATGCGTGACAATTTCTTTTCTAAAGAATAATTTGAATTAATATGTCATAATATTATTTTTATTTATATACATTGTACGAATAATTACGCAAAGAAATGTAATTATACTAGTATCTTGTACTAAGAGATGTGATTATGGAATACGATCGTAAATACGTTACGCTGTTATCGTGAATATTTTATTAAATATACAGACGGGACACGACTGCGCTGCAATATCATTGTGTTTACTTGCTTCCGGCGGTATTCTATCTGCACTTTGCAATATATTCTGATATTATATTCGACGTATCCGTGTTCACCTGCACGGAAATCGAAATAATTGCGGCGTGAAAGAGTGTACGCACGCGCCATATGTCGTTATTTCAATAAATACCGAGGCAATGCTATAAATACGAAGAGATACCATAATGCGCACCTTGGTGCCCCCCGCGTTGTTGCTAAAGGTCTATCATTTTCCATGGGAACCCGTAAACGTTCGTCGATGGCGTATGACGCCTCCGTGGGAATTTTTCCAACGGCACGAATCAGCCGAGTCCAGCGGCTGCATCATTAATAGAGATAGCTTAAAAGTATATTATATAAAAGTCTCAAATGCATACACACACAATATTTAAGAAAAAACGATCCTCATATTAAATATCTATTTGATATCTTATACTACATTATACACAGTTGTATTAAAAACACATTTTATGTCTTCTAGTAAACGTTTATCACCCAAATGTTTATGCTTAACACAAAATGAATATGTCAGAATGAATATGTCACAGTTGTATTAATTTAAACATTATATAACAAATTAATTAAAAAAAAATGATACTAATGCAATTTGTAAGCAAATTGTGAAAGCATATTTCTTTAAAACTAATATTTAGAATGTGTTAAGTTAACAGATTTTATTTTTTATTTACCTTGGAAGTTCTGTATTAAAATATATTATTTTTGTTTATTGTTCAATTTACTCATAAATTATGTTATTTTAATATTAAAAAATGTGAATTTAATATACAAAATATTTCAACAACATTATGTGTGATATGTTAAAAATTCAACACAAAAATTTTAACAAAACTAGTTTTAACACAAATACAAAATGTTTTTTGCTATATATCATATGTGTTTTTAAATAGATTAATAGTTAAATAAATTTCTATAAATTGCATTAATTATAATTATCGTATAATTACTTTATATATAAATAAAATTTATTAAGTTGAACTGTTAAAATCTAAATTTCTTGCCTAAAATTTCTTCCTATCAGATCGTGACGTTGCTTCTAAAACGTGGCTGCATTTTCCTATTTTTTATAACGTGTAACGCGGCGGTACTTAGATTGCAGCTCGGTCGCTCGCAAAATAGCGTGCAATCTACACGCTCTAATCGCTTGGCGAAAGTTTAAGACATCGATCGATACGGTGTCGTTGGAAAGAAAAGGCGGAGAGAGGAACGTAACGGGCGGAGAGAAAAAAAAAAAAAGAAAATATGCGCGAAGGACCACAACGGCGATCCACGAAACGGATCGGTGTTACCGGCCGGCCATGAGCTGCAATTTTCTGGTAATCATTTATCCACGGCACAGTGTTACACTTTCACCCTTTTCTAGCACGAATACATAGGTCCGACCGGCGCACGTACCGTATTACACGATTAAACGATCGCAGATTAGGCGCAGCGACCGCACCCGGTATGTAGAACGCTATGATTCGCGATAGCATATCCTCTCGCCACGAAATATCCGTGGTTGATAAATTATATTTGTTTTCTTTCTACATCCATTTATTTCTCTACTTATCTTCCATCCGATAAAACGCTGCGTTAAGTCTACTATTTTATATTAAGCTGGTTTATAAAACTAATAATTTTATTAGGTATTTAATTAATTTTTTCAATTAAAAATTTACGCGAAAGATATTAGGTACCAAGATCCACTTTGATAAGAAGACTTTTTTGATTATTTTTATTTATGTTAATAATTGTACTACTTTTATATGTATATATATAATTTATATATACATAATCATATATATACAAATTATATTTGTTAAAATCGAATGAAATTTTGATGATTCATTCTGATAAAAATCTGATAGATTTGTATCCATGTAATTCGAGGAGCCCGGTTTTACGTAAACGTAATAATACACGATAACAAGATGTGAAAAACCTTAGTGCCACGAAAGTTGGCGTATCGTGCTATAGCTTTAATCTCGTGTTTCGATCTAGCAGGCAACTCCGTTAATAAAGAGCTTTCATGAGCTAAATGAGCTAAATGAACTTCGATGTTTCTTGTAGGCGACTTGCAATTAATAAAGAGCAAGCTTCGCCGGAATAACGATAAAACTTGTCGGACAAAAAGCTCCATTGTTTCGCGTGGACATTTCATTTGCATGGCTTTCTGCAAAAACGCATTAATGCACACAAGGTGTCGCAGAATTCTTTAATTGACTTTTGAAGTGAAAATCTCTATATTAAGATTATCAGATCATAACATATCGTTTATCGATATTTCATATTGGATAAAATCTCAACTATTAATCAATTTAATATTTATAACAAATTTATATACAATATAATGACACATTATATGTGTGCACATTATACTGTTATAATAATATGGTTCTATTTTATTTTATATATTAAAACATATATATCTTAGAATATTAAAAAGATATCTTTGTATAACCAAATTGGACTCACACACACATACATTGGTGAGAAAAATGTTTGGTATTTGTAAATTGTAATGATAATAATACATGGTAAAATAATTATGGTTAAAAGTTCTATATATGTTATAATATAATTATTATTATTAATATTGTAGCACAGTAGATAATAAATAAAATATAAAAATGGTGTTTCTAACTACAATTGTTTTTTCTAACTCCAAGCAATTATAATCACAAATGCCAAACACTTTTCTCTTATAATTAGTATATGTATATATGTATATACAGTTCATATTATTTTGCATTATATTAGATATTAGAAAGAAAAGATTTCTTAGCAACGGCCTTAATGTTAATTTAATATCCCATTATACTGCGAGGCGAGGGCTGGATTTCGATAATACGTAAGCACATCTCCATTGATCCTCTCTCGTTTCTTTGTCGACTTTTCCCCGAGAAGTGACGTAATGCGCCGTATCAGAATCCCTCGTCCCCCCTCCTTCCGCGATTTGCGATCTCTCGGTTCTCCATTGTTACGAGGGGTACGCGCTTCTCCGTCTCGTATCTCTCTTATGTGACACTTGAATGACAGGTCGCTGGGGTTTCTGTGACACCGTAATGCCGGCCGACCCCGCAATTGCTGAGATTGGGCTGTCGTCAATTACTTATTTCGATTACTATTTGTGTGTCACACATTGGAAGTCGCTGCGATCGGCCGTGTTTTCAAATCCGAACGTCAGCGATAATAATAAACATTGTTTGAGATACGCTTTCGCGCGTAAGAATCAAATATATAAACTCTTTCAAATACACACACACACACACACAGAGAGAGAGAGAAAAGAATTCATACACACCTGATTTTTCCTTAATTTTGAGAAGATTGATAATATTAAAATATAAATACCGTCCGTTAATATAAATGGCTGGCCAATTACTTTATCGATCTCGTAGCTTTATTAAATTCGATAGAGAAATAATAGAAAGTTTACTTTGGGTTGCCTAACTTGTGTAACGCTGATACAATAATATGCGAGTTGTATATACGCGCAGCTCTATCTTCGGAACGTGTTATCCTCGAATCTTATAACTTGATTTGCGGTTTAATCTTCTCGCATGTCAGATTTAATGTGTATTACCCGCTATATTAATATCTGGAACAATGCAAAATTATTCTACGGTTAATAGGACGTAGCTGTTACTTTCCGAAAGCATGTATGTTTAATTTTGCGGAATTTAATCAGCGATAGCTAGAATATAGAAGATGTTTAAATATCGATCATTTGACACACATGTATTAATTTACACATACCGAACTGGAAGAATATTTCGTATCGACCAAAATAAATTTAATCGATTTCCACATACTGTGCAGTAATTAAAATGAATGCGTAATTAATTACTTTATAGTAGTAAATCGATGTCTACGCAATGTACAAAATTTAAGCCAATCTGACTGTGGAATATAATTACTACAGTATAAAGTGTTATTTATTTATAATGTCTCAATATGATATAATACACACGTAATATGTAAATAGTATATTGTATAAATCATCATAATTTATTGATTTATTCTTTCTGCTCGTGTATATAATGTATATGTATTCATGAAAAAATGGTTTTGCTGAAATATTTAAATATTTAGCTGCTACAAATAATTTTGTTAGACTATCAAAATAATAAGCCATAAGTAGTTCTTTTCAGATATACACTGTGTGCATGGACAATTTGAATATAAGTTTCCTTTTAATGAAAAGTGCACTATTTGCGAAGAATTCGAAAGATATTGAACTTTGCCCACTCGACAAACTAAAAGTAACATCTATAAATACATAATAAACAATAAAGGTGTACTTATGGATTTCACACTAATGTGTTATTTGTAAAGATTCTTGTGAATATATCCATGAATAGGATGACTAATGCAATCAGATAGTTTTTGGAGTTACGAGCATATTGTATTATCTTGCTTTCAATAATGTATCTTGGATACTTATGATAAGAGAGATAATGCAGGTTTTGTACATCAAATTGCGTACCATTATTTTAATGTTTGCAACTGAATTAATTGTATGTAATTACAGTCATTTAATATGATTTGCGTCTATAACCGTATAGGATGTAATCTTATATTTATGATATCAACATTGATAATGATTGAATGCTCTGGTCGAAACGTGTGTTTTTATTTTATTTGATGTTATTTGAAATATTATGTTTTAGCAACTGTAATCTGGCTATTGCTCATATATCCTAGTGTCGCATTTATATTGTTTAGTTACAAGTGAGCGTTATATATTTTTTATTAATTTTTGTTTTTTTAAAGTTCATATTAATTTTCTAACATTGGGGATTAATAAATATATTTTCTCATTTCCTTATCAACATTATATGAAACATGGATTGGAATGAATTTCATTCATCAATTTCCTACGATTTTTGTTTTGCGCACAATTACTCAACCTATGCGTACAATAACTTGACGTGCGCGAGAAATTTTTTCACTTTTGCTTTTTTTACTTTTTGTCAAATGCAACATTACCGAATAAAAAATTGTTCAATACGAGAATGCATATCGATATAAAGAAATATATGTTTATAGTTTGCATTCTCTTAGATATTGATTTCAACTTCAAAAAGCATCTTATAATTTTGTAATTTTTCACACAATTATCAGAAAAAAAATGTATTGGGTTCAAAAGTGATCTTCGACTATAATTCTTTTCTAATGCGTGTAGTGTCGAAAAGATGACTGCATTAGATAATCAAGTAGATTAGAATATCTGAACTCGCGCGTTTATTTGAAACTAACTACGAGTATATTATTATTACTCATTTATCAACTATAATTTTATTACGATGAAAATCAAAAGTTTCACGATTTGTGTTCGCTTATTATAATAGTTAAAACCGAGAGATTGATTTTGTATTATTAGATTTATTATATAATTCAATTATATAATGACATTTAATGTAATAAAATTAACAAAACGTAAATTGAAAATCTGGATTTATCAGGCTCTATTATGCTCTTTAGAATCGCTGTGAAGGAGCTCCGTTTAATATTTCTAGTCGCTATCGATTCCGATTAATTATCGCTCATCATCCAAGAGTCCCAAAAAATTTCGGGTTTTGATTAATGCAGGCCATGGCGAGTTCTTACGAAGCAATAATCATCACGGAGAGCCTTCGTGCCAGACGACAGTATGCGCTCCACTTAAATTGTACCTATACTAGGTACGTAACATAAGATCACTATCGGGCCGCGTTCTCGCGCTGGTAATATTCATCCCAGTTTAATTGTACCTCCTATGTACCGTGTCCTCGAGTCTCGTGGTTGCATTATTACGAGAACTAATCTCGCGGATTGGCAATGACGATAATGCTGCCGCCGCAAGTGCAAACATCGAAAAGGGTGAACCGTAACGCGCAACGACCGTGATCGCTATTTCGATTTAATGCCTCTCTATAACTGCAGCTTTTCAAGTCTAATCTTTTTTATCCAAATTTTATATAAATTTTATATAAATCTAAATCTAATTCAATCAATTTTAATTTATTATTTATTTGAGCGAAGAGTATTTATTTGGTCAGAATAATTCGTTAATAAGTGAAAAAGATATATTACGTTTTTTTTAATTTTTAAGAAAATGTGCTAGGTTATTTTTTTACTGCTTAGTACGTGTTTGTAGAAACAAATATGTATTTTTTAAAGTGTATTTTGATTTTCTTTCTTCACTCATATTTTCTTTTACTGTGCTAATATTATTATTGGCTACTTTTATCAATCTTTTTTTTATTACACTTTAATATATTTTCTTAATTTCCAAAGTAAATCTCAGGGTGACATTTCCACGATTTCGCATCCATGTACATACGTTATATCTTCTTCCTTAATCGACTTGAACATTTCGCTAAATTAAAATCAAAGTAATGCGAGTGCGTGTTGCGTGTATGAAAGTGTCTCAATCGTATAAATTTTTGCCGACAGTGATTTCGATCGATTTCGAACGATTCGTTCATTGCAAAATAACGTATGCATCTTAAATGCTCGGAAGTGCCGAGATCTTCACGCTCGCAAAGTGATCAATGAGATGTTGGAATTAAGCAGCCCAACGATCAACGAAATTGAAATGGAATGTCGGTTCCAAGAAAGCAGGATAGAGAAACTCGAGGATCGAGAAACTCACAGAAAACAGGTATGACAAGTTACCATATACATATACTCAATATCATTCTTAAGATGTCTCGAGCATGAGTCGGCTAGTAATTCGTTGAAATCAGTGCATATATCTCTCATATTAAACGACACAGATCGGATTTAAGACTTAGATTACGTGGATCAACTTTAAACTGTAAGCAATCATATGGAGATTGTAGGTATTTTTTAGATATGTATATAGAAATGAAAGCCATCTTAGCTAGCATGTTTCATTAAAAATTTGGTCTATATATTGATATATTGAATTAATTTTTGTAGATCGTTATCTTTCCTAAATTAACAAATTTGCTGTGCTATTTACATAAATATGGTTACCTATAATCAATAATTTTATTTAACTACTCTACAATTTTGTTACTTTAACATAAAAAATTGACTGTCTGTATATTACGGTTATAGATTTGCTCAATGAATGGAGTTTTAGAATTGTTTTAATAAATCTTTTTTTTCTATCTTATGAATAGACATCCTACTCAGATAGCACAAAAAAGAATTCAGTCGTATGTCATAAATTTCGAATTCATTTTCAGATGCAAAAAGAATTCTTTTCAGAATTGTTTTTGAAAAAGAATTTTTTTTGTGTCTGAAAATAAATTCTAGATTGATGACATAACAACTGAATTCTTTTTTAATTCTTTTTGAACTCTCTGTGCTATTTGGGTATATACCTTCGAATACGGTAAATGAAATCTCCTCTTATTATACCTTTCTTCAGGTATTCTTCAGAGCAGGGACTAGATATTTTAACGTCTGAGACATTTCTAAGATATTTCATAAAGAACTCTAAAAGATATTTTAAAGTTGCCTTATGTGTCGATTTTACCCGCTTATTTGGCAATTTTGAGAAATTAATATCTCTTTAACTATTGTGAAAATTGCAAAATGATAAAGAACTTTTCGATTCAATTTAATCCGATCTATCTGCCCACAAGTGATGTGTCAAAACATTTAGGACACTGTGTGTGTGTATATATATATATATATATATATATATATATATATATATATACATCTGCAAATTAGATTATTTTACCATTAATAGTCTATATTGTTTTTTTAAAACCTATATTATTTTTTAGAAACAAAAGACATAATCATCAATTACTCAATAACGAATACCGTGTAATAAAGATAATTTCGAAATAATCCGTCTTCTTCGTAACTCGCCTATCGCGACGCTCGCACACGCACATGTCGATGTATTCTGTCTTAGGGAAATGCATACGGTGTAATGTACGCAGGCCACTTTGTTCGCTTTATAGCAAATTAGAGCCGACGTAAGAGAGCTCTCTTTGCCATCGTCTATTCCCTTTGTGGCACCGTTATTCGGTGTCGTGGCGACATGTCGCCGCGAAACGCGACGACCACGACAAAGTGCCGAAGAAGAAAGCCAATGTTCTATCACCCTTTCTTGACCCCCGCAAGTTCGTTGACACGGACTGTGACACTCGTCAAGAGTGCAGAAGTGCACATCTGTCGCACGATCCGTAACTATTCGTATGAAAGTCTATACTGATCTTAATATATTACCTTGCATCTCGTTCTCAAAGTCCGTTACATAAAATTATGTTACACGGGATATCCCGGAATCTGCGAATTCGATTTCAACGAGGAGCCTTTACGATAAATTAGGCGATACGTTGATTTATTAAAGTGAGACAGTTAAGATTAAGTCAATTAGTCTTATTATAATAAATTAGCGTTATTAAATAATAATGTACAGCGAAATAAATTTTGATCAATTTTTTTGTTTCCCAACAAATAATGGATGTTTCTTGTAGGGCTTTTTACATTGAAAAAGGATATGCTTTCCAGAATATTGCATCACTCATTAATTTTTAGAAACTTCGCTTTGAATTTCTTATGTAATAATGCAAATTTGTAATGTGCATGTAATATAATATTAATTATAAGAAACCTTATGATATGAAGTCGCTTTTTCTGTTTATGTACAATTTTAAATAATATTATTAAAATAATAAAATTTATTGACAATATTTAATGTTAAAAGGTTACACTGATCGATTTAATAAAAATCTTTTTTCTCTTTTACAATATTCGAATGGTGATTCTTATATATTTTATTCCGTAAAGTAAAAGAGAAAAAGTTGCAAATTGTTTAAATTTGTAGAGTTCTTTCAAAAATACTTGATTTCTCAAAATTTGTAAGTGTGTGATGGAACTTTTTTTTATTATTGTATTCCTTTCCATCAAGTCAAAAGAATCACCATTCAGGTGTTGAGAAACAGAAATCTTATAAATCAATGTAATTTAACATTTTAATATATCTTAACGAGAGATTGATCGAAGTCATCTAATCAGTAAAAATATGCGCTTCAATGAAATATATCGTTGAGAAAACGCGTGGTGTTGCGAAACCTTTCTCGAAGAAATAACACAAGATGTTAACGAAGCCGTAGGACTCTCACCCAAATTAATTCCAGACCGGCTGTCTCTTTCTCTTGCTATCGTTTTTTATTTTAAGTAACTCCTAATCGCAGGATCAGACATTTTGGGAAACCTACCCTCGAAGAGTGATGATTACAAAGCGGGCAATCGTTATAGCGAGAGATATACACGAACGGAAGCCTCTGAGAAAATCCCGCGCGACGCGTATATGGTTTCCGAATATTTTCTCTGTGACCGTTGCAGTTGTCCAACGAATTTGTTTCTTAAAGTTTAGCTTTGTCCCTTGGATCCCTCAGTTAACTTAAAGCGAACCTCGTAGAAAACAATTGCAAATTATAATATCTTCATCAATTAATAGCACGATAAGTATTAAAATTTGAAAAATTCTATAATAGAAAATGAGTATAGTTGTGCTATAAAGAAATCGATTAAAAATTTGTCAAGAGTCTCCATCGCTATAAAATAAACATTGAACTTTTCTAATGCACTTCGTTTTGAGAAGCCTATTAGTTAAGTCTTCTTGACCCTTCTATGAATTCATTCAAAAGAGATTCTCTTCACCAGAAGAAGAGAGTTCGTGGAAGGCCAACAAATATTCTTTGACCTTCTTGCTGACTCTTCTCTTTTATTGTGTCTGATGTATACAGAAAGTTTGTAATTGAACTACAAATTTTATTTATTTACAATTTTCCCTTATAAAATATAGTTTTATATATCGTAACTATGAAAAGATTTATTCATGAATATATTTTATGATTATTTTATGAGTATTTATATTTACAATCAAACAAAATGTAGAAAGCAACTTCTAATAAATAACCCTTTTCTCTTAACCGTAACTAATGACAATATGCAAATATCCTTTTGTGATGGAAGGCCATTTATTTTACTGCTTCGATGTTAAATTTTTTCATACTAGCTTTACTTTTCTACTTAAAATTTGAATTTGGATATAGAATCATGAAGATGTTTACTATCTACTCTTAATAAGGTCGTCAAAGACTATCTATTAGCTTCTGATACAAGCGTATCTATTATAGCACGTATTATAAGTTTCCTATGGTCTTGATTTATTTGTAAACAAATGTAATCACTTAATTGCTCATACAATCCATAAAATATTTTGCTTGATTAATGTTTAGGAAACATAATTATATAGCGAGAAGAAAATGAAGATTATTGTGCTTTTACTAAGGTATCTATTAAATAATATGGTCGAGTATGAGTAAATGCGAAATCGAAATATTCGTATATAATCATATTCACAAATATATTTATTTGAACCGAATAAAAAATATTTATTCATTTCTCGTGAAATATAAAAAAAATTGTATTTATTCGTATTCATATTTATTATTCATTCATTTATTCGAATATTGGATCGATATATTCATCAGACACATTATAATCTTTCTAATTCTTTTTCCTCCGATTCTTTTCTCCAATTCCTCTTTTTGATTCTCCTCTCTAATTCTTCTCTCTGATTTTTATCTCTGATTCTTTCCTGAAAGAACTTTTCTCTTTGGAAATAGTTTATAGGATGGCTAGTAAATATACATATATTCGCTTTCCATGCTTGCGTACGATTGATGGGACGAGACGCAAGGGATGGTCGTGTCGCATTGCACGTTGCACTGTTTAATGCAAAAGGGTACACATCCCTCGTGTATGCAGGTGGGACAAGTTTCTGGTGTTTATGGGTAACTATGGGAACCTGCGCATTGCTTCGCAATGACTCACATGTCTCGTCGCATTTTTATATTTCCTGTCGTACGATCAACATGTTGTCCGTCCGGTAGATTGGTTTACCAGTGCCGTACGGCTTAAATTCTTATTATCACAAGCATATAAATATAAAGATAAAACGTGTAATATAATGAAATATACAAAATTATATCCTCAAAGACAGCATGTTAAATTGGACATTTATTATTCTATATTGTCACTACTCTATTTATGTCATCAAATTTATATTATTTGACATTTATTTTTATAAATATTTAAAAAATTTCAATTTCAATAGTGTTTCATTTATCAGGGAAACGTCTGATTTCCCTTTTTGATTTTGTTGAATATCTCAAGAAATAAAAGAAAAAACGTTCTTATGATACATTATAGCTATTTTAATAGTGTATCTAATCGCATTAATCAAAAATAATAATAATTTTTGAAATATTAAGATTTAAAAAAATAATTAAAATATATACGGAGTGTCCCTTATTCTGGCAGGTTTGATTCAAGGAATAATACTTATTTAATTTTTATTTTACTTTTGTAAATGAATAGAGGAAAGAAGAAAGTTATGGAATAGGTGCAATGGAGGAATACCATGTCTTTTATAGTTTGCACCGTATTCTGAGAAAGATAGTAGAAATTATTTCTTTGCAAATCAACAATCTGCTTAGATGTTACAACAACCTATTTCATAATCGCAAGTATTTTTTTTCTTCAGTTTTTTGTAAATTTCATTCGTTCTGTATATGCAAAGAACTTCAACTTATAACATAATTAAGATCACTTTATAACTAACGACCTTGTATCAAAATAAGCTATGTCACATGAATATCTACTGAATTATTCCAATAAAACAAAATATTTCATAATCGTCTTTTTTCTTCTATAATCTATATTTTTACTGACTAATTTTGGAATTATCTTTAAAGTAACCAATTTTTTACATTTTGTTATAAAGTTTTAATTTAATTATAAAACTTAAAAAATTAAATACTTATGCGAAAAAAAGAATTGAGTATCTTAGAAAGTAAAACATTAATTCTTTGTTATTATTGATGCTCAACTGTCAAAATAACATTTTAATTGTCAAAATAACATATCGTTAAGGTTCTCGTTTATCACTACTATTTTAGAATGTAATGTCAAAAACGAGAGGGTTCCTCTACAAATCGATTGCCTACAGCATCATTTGCTTACAGTCTACATCTCATTTGCCTACAGATCGATTGCCTATAAGCTACTAACTATTCTTTGCTTTAAAAACACAAATTCTCTGGTTTAAAACATAAATTTTTGGTTTTAAAATTACAAATTTTATTTGTGTGCAAAAGTGCATGAAGGTGATCGAGCTGTAGGTAATCGATTTGTAGGGATCCTCGTCAAAAACGAAAAAACACAATTCTTGCAAAGTATATCTGAATAAAAATATTTTTCAAAATTATTTGACCATTGGAAATTATTTTACTAATGTAGGTTTTTTTCTAGCGAATTGTAAATATAATAGTTAAAATTGCATTATGTTTAAGTTCGAGATAATGTAAGGATATCTAGTAGTAAATATTCATATCATAACATGTACTTTATATATCGTTACTGAGCTATTTCTGTTCCGTAAATTATAGGATTGCCCCTTCGATAGGAAAGATGATTGTGTGCTTAACCTGATCGAAAAAGAGTTTGCCTTTTACAAGTAGCCATAAAATCATAAAATGAAAAAGAATTTTCTATTAAAAAGTATAAAAGAGTTTTTAATTTTTCTAGTATAATTTGTATATGATATATATGATA
>JAANIC010001256.1:5329279-5353735 GCA_017607545.1 Acromyrmex charruanus
CAAAAGATAAAATACGCAGAATTTTATAATTTGTATACATTGATATATTTATTAGAACAACTGTAAATATTCTACATCGAGTAATACACTACATCAATTACAATATTTCATTGTAATTAATATTAGATTGCCTTTGTAAATTAATATTAATATTATATCGCATTTTATTTATCTGCATGCATCGGCCATATAATTTCATCTGGTGTTAATATTATCCTGTAATACCTCACCATGAGAACAACTCATGTCATTCTTTAATATTATGTTCCAAAAATATTACATACATACACCAGTAATATATCTACTGTTGGAAAATTTGTTAAATTCAACACATTTCACGTGTCTCAAATAATCCACTCAAATTTTTGTGTTAATTTATTAATACAAGATAAATAAGAAGTCATACACACAAATATTGTGTTCAAAATTAACAACAATGGTAAAATTTATAGAAAATTGCGGAATCATATTTCTTTGGAAAAATTAACATTTATGATATTTATGTTAAATTAGTACATTTTATTCGTTTATCTTATTGTTAGAAAATAAATATAATAATAATAATAATACACTTACATTATGTTGAATCAATATCCAGATACATTAAAAACTTAACAGAAAAATTTTAATAAGATCGATTTTAACGCAAATATAAAATATTTTTACTCTGCATATCATGTTTCTTTTTTATCCAGATTAGAAAACGATATTACTTCCATTTCTGTTTAAATCCCGATAACTTTCTCCTGGCATTGTTGAATATGACCTTTGCCTTCGTTTTTGACGCCAATGCCCCGGCTATATATGTCATAGCTTGCACCTTGAGCAGCTTGTCTCGAAGATGGGTGAAATACCCGTGACGTCACAGCGTGGTGTATGCGTCAGAAAGCAGGTTGCAGGAAAAAAAACGTGCGTGTGGTCCGAGCCTCCTTGTAGTGCAGCATAAGTTGTGAAATTCATACACCCGAATATATGTATATATGTATACACATATATATATGTGTATATCTCCACCGGCACCTTGCAAGGGGGTTCTCCTCCTTCGAGGGTTGCGCACAAAGACGTGTTCTAGGGTCACGCGGGGAGAAAAGACGTTTACCCGTGCGCCAAGTGTACGCACAAAGACCCCTCGTGAACTCACCCGAAGAATTGCCTTCACTTCGGGGTGATCAAAGAGAGACATGCATACCAAGCTAAGTGCCTCGAAGTGGGAAGTTGGGCGGGACAGGAAATGCAAGGTGCTTGCATTCGTATTATCGAACCGCATAAGGTCTGCTCTCTGCACCTGACGAATTGAAATCTTTTTCACGTCGTTATCGAGTAAACTCCTTATACGATACGCGGAAATATTTATATCGACTCTCCGAGATTATATAATATTTTATATTGATATCTCTTAGAATTTACTTTCAACATCTCTCCGCAACTTACTATAAATTTTATCTTTTTTTTATCCAAAAGTATTACGATTTATTGCATTGTAACATAAAAGATATCGTTACGTACATTTTTTTTGTGGCGCTTACAAAATAGCTATGAATATTTCTTCGAGAACATAGTAAAAAATATGAATTTTACATAGTAGAAAATATTCTATATTTGTCTTAAAATCGTTCTTTATACAAATTTTTGTGTTCAATTTTTAACATATCCAAATATTAATTTAACACAATGTGATTGTATTCTTTGAACATTTTGTATTATTATTGAATTGATATTTTTCTTAGTGTCATTCATAAATTATGTTGTTAAAATAACACAATTTATGAGCAAGCGAACAAAAATAATGTATTTTAAAACGCAAATTTTAAGAGATAATTGAATAAAATATATCTAACATACGAAAGTCAATTTTACTGAAAAAAATGCTTTAATTCATAATTTGTTTAGCATCTGCATCAGTGTTACACATTTGTGTTAATGTTTATATTACTTCCTAATACATTCATCATGTGTTAAATTAACACAAAAATTTGTTCGGAAAATATTCATATGTTGAATTTAATACAAATTTTCTAATTGTGTAGTGTAAATTATATAACGCTTCTTAAAGTAACAGAGATTGTATTAAATATCAAAGTGCTGATATTGTTGTGCATTCATTACTCACCAGTCTGATCTCGAATCTGTTAGATCGAATCAGCGTGACGACGAACAAACCATAACGTTCCGCACGCCCGCCGGTGTCTAAAGGCAACTTTAGAAATCTTTGCGTAGATAAGCGACACCCTGGACAGATGGTCGAGGAGACTTCTGTTGGATAACAAAAACACCAAAATGCTCCGCCCAATAAGAAATAAGTATCCTAATAAATAGTCCGGCATGTCAGACGCTTTGCGCCTGTTGCCCCCGTTCTCGGTTAATTTAACCCTACTTAATTTAACTTTGATATTTGAATTAACTATCTTTGGTATAGAGAACATAATTTACTTTTGTTTCGAAAAAAAGTAATCGTCTAAATAACACTCGCATTATTATAACTATTGGAATTAGAATTTAACTTTTATTTATCCACAGACAAAGTATATTATTTAATATAGCCTCGACTTTCAAGTGTAAAATACCTCTAAAAAAAAAAAAAATGTGTTACACTTTTACAAAAATTATATCTTTTCAATCACTAGATTTCTAGTTCACTAGTTCACTAGCACGCTAGTTTTCTAATCGCTATAGTAAACAAGCATCGTAAAATTAGGTTTTATTATCGTCGATTTATTTACACCGAGTTTTATAGGACGCATTATTTTGATAAAGCTCAGAATTTATTTAATTTAGCGATTTGGACGAAATAATTGATGTCGAAATTTCGATTCGCGGCGCCGAATCAAATCGGCATCCTCTAATTAATTGATGCCGCGTCCGCGTCGCGATTATTGCGTATCGACTCGCCGAGATAAATGGATATGAAATATTTCTCGCGTTCGCGACACAAACACGTTAGACACTGTTCAGAAGATAGGCAAACAGCGGGCCGAGTGGTGGTTTACCGGTGGGCAATTGTTTGCAATGCAAACTTGCCTGTCTCGCTCTTGCGATGTGACGCTGATTCGAGAATTCCAGCATGCGAGTGCGCGTATCGCGTGCGATAAGCCGGAATATTCGCGCGCTATGCGCCTTTTGCAATTCGCGTAAAGATGCATACCTGAGAGTGGTAATTAGCTGAAGCATTATTCAGGCACCGAAAAAACTTGTAATTATATCTCGCAATATTTCACATCCAGAGTGACGACGTCGCTCATGTCGCACGCAAGTTAGTCGTTAAATTTATTCGCGCACGCATCGTTACATTTTTAAACGAATATTTCAGTAAGTGAGGCAATACGTGAACTAAATTAATTATCAACAAATGTATAAAAATGCGAAGTAACGACAAATCCGCTAAGCTAAACGTGACAATGAAATATTACTTTGTTCAATAATTTTATTGCGTTAATGATTCATCCTGTGTGTTGTTTGAATTACATTAAATTAATTACTTACTACTTGATATATACATATAATATGAACTCGTTTTAGCAACAAGCTTCTGGAATTATGATATAAAATCCTGTACGATATATAATATCTTATAATAATGAAAATCCTGAACGATACGATAGATATTGTCCATAAACTACTGTTCAACAACGCAGCGTAAAAACGCACGACGCAACAACACAATTACATAAAAAGAACGATTTTACTGAAATATTTAAAAACTTAAATCGGAGATACAGATATGAAAATAATTTTGTTGGATCATTAAAATAAATATACGAAAAACTCAAGTAGATGAGCAATGCAAAAAGTTTTGATGTTCTAGCAATCAATTTGACATAATTATTTTGATGATCCAAGAAAATTATTTTTAGTTTGAAAGAAAAATTTTTGGTATTTGTAATAATGTAATTGTATTATATAATTATTGTGTTATACTATATAATTATAATTATTATTTATTACTGCTGTAACATTAATAATAATAATAATACTATAATTATAGTTATTATTAATTATTGTCTACTAAAACATTATAGTAGTAATAATCATAATTATATGGTATATTATAGTAAGATGTAATTTTACAGTTACCAACCAAAAAATTTTCTCAACGTATCTAGCTAAATTTTTAGATTCAGCGTCCTTCTTATGCGGTATTAGTAATCGGACGATATTCGCGTGACCAACGTCGACATTTGGCATTGTGCTAATGCATTCGTAAATACGTATTTCGTGGTTTTATAATTTATGAGCTATTGAGCCTCTAACATCCTGTCGTCGTCTAAATGTTCGCTACCACGCGTGAAAACACATGACGTTTTATTTTTACAAGCTGTGCCGTGCTGTCACGCGGATGAGTTGAGATCGATATTGCGAACTTATCTCGCTCAGAATCGAATCTAAAGTAATCTAAAGCAATTACATTCGTTATAGTACTAGTAATGTAATTTTGCTTAATTTAATGTAACTCTATTAAATTAAGTGGTAACATTATTCATATAATCGACACATAAATGACAAAACAAGAAAAATATTTGCCACAAAGATGTCGCGCTATAACTTTTTTTATTAAAAATATTAAAATCGCATAAAATACATATATTAAAATTTGCAAAATTGTTGTAATTGTGCAACCAAAAATCGCAAGTGTCTCAAGATACTCTAAATCGATTTTCTAACGCAATTAAGAAAATGATAGAATATTCATGACAGTGAAGTGCACGGAGTACTATACTATACACTTCCGTCTCGTTAGACCAATTACTTCCACGGTAATTGAATGCACGCATCAGATGACCGGGTGTATTTACATGCAGTTAGATGTTATCGGGGGATCCAAAATATGATTGTTATCAATCATAAACTTGTGTTCACGGTGATGATACAACAGCAATAACAGTAGTTAAGTCGAATTATATAATGAGGAAGTAATAAAAAAGTAACCAATTTGCTATCACTATTATTTTCAGAGAAAAAGACGTAGTGATAGCTGTACAATTTTATATGTAGAATCAGTGTACATAATTGAATAAATTATTTTACTTATTATAGTTATTGCAGGTATTATATGAGAGAGAGAGAGAGAGAGAAATTATTATATTATTTTATAGTTATATTTTATATTCAACTATGCACATTAATTTTACATAAAAAACTATCATTTTTATAATTATTATCACTTTCTTCTTTTCTCTGAATATAATTCTTAACAATATAATTTTTAACACGCAACATACGTGGGTGAGTCAACGAGTCACTTTAATTTTTATCATCTTGATTGTTAAAAGAGCAAAATTAAGGTAACCTACTTATTGATTGTAACCTACCTATTGTATAGTACGATAATAATGATAGTGAAATTTTCCGTCTGCTAGACATTATTTAGCGTCAGGAAGGAAAAAGGGATTGCAATTTTAGCGCAAAGCGTTTCGAATTTTCTATAGCTTCAATTTTCATAATTAATGTTCGGTGTGTATTTACAATTTCTCTTGTTATCGGCTTTATTTTCCATTGGCCGGGCGATTAATAACGGTGGATGGAGTCGCCGTGGCACGGTAAACAAATAACAATGGTAAATCGTAATACATTAGAATAATTTTAGCGGTTTTATTTATACAATGCGACCATGCTCGTATATTGACGCTAGGTATGTCCAGCGTGTCGTTGCTCTCGTTAATTAACGAACATAAATTTGTCCCGGGCTGAACGCGAGCCCGTGCCGACCGCATATCTTTCCTCTGCATCCCATATGGTACCGTGTGTTTACAAGCGCGTGCGGCATTACGATGCTTAGCTATTAATTAATTAGGGAGACAATTACTATGCAGATAGATGTATCTCCCGTTCTCGATCGGTGGTCGCGTCGTCTCGCGTCGCCTCGCCTCGCGTCGCCTCGCGTCGCACCTCCTCCATATGCGCCCCGTTTAAACTTTTCATTTTCGGCCATGATGATTCGACGTAAATGGAACAGGTGGTTAATTTGACTGACCACTCGAGTAACAGACGCAATCGAGATGACGACTGCATTAGCGGTTTGATACGATAATTATGATAGGACGACATGCGCAATCTCGTAAATAATAGTAATAAAGAAAAAATCGTGTATGAAATTGTCGCGTAATTTATTTTTTACACACGTATTCTTTAATTTAAATACAACTACATTTATATATATATATATATATATATATAGTGTATTAATCTATTAATTTTTAGGGCTTTAAATTAATACGATGTAATGTATACAATAATATACAATATAACATATAATGACCGTGACTGTATATTTTTGCCCAAATATATTTGGTGACATTCAGTTTGAAAGTTAAAAGCGCGGCGAGAAATTGACATGTTTTCGAAATAAATAGATCGCATCGCTTCTGAAATGATGAACAGAAGGAAAGATAGGTCCATCGAGAGAGAAAGACGCTGACTCGCGTGGCGAAGAAATAGGTGAGCTGTCAGAAAGCCCATGGGCACGCACGCACCAATGTACATACGCATGTATATGCATGCGTGCATGCGTTCATACGGCACGCGCGTGCAGCACTATGCACACGCTCGTGCCATGGCGCGGCGCAAACAATGGTGCAAAATCATGCATTGTGGCAGTGCGCATTGTGAGCCGGAAAGCTGTGACATCGAGTTCGGGGCAGCTGCGCGCTTTCGTTGCCCCCTTACCCTGATTCGATACCGCCCCCCTTCGACGTGTCCGTCTTCTTTCACCCCTCTGTATGCAGCGATGTTCCGGCTTCGGGGATCGAAGGGGAGAACTCGAATCCGGACCCGACCAGCTCGCCCATTTTCTCTCTCTCTCTCTCTCTCATACATCCTCTCTTCCTCTCTCTTCTTTTCTACATTGCCGAAGGCAAATATGCAGGGAAACCTGATTTGTCAAATATAATTCACACGTGAGAAGATGGGCGCGCGATGAATTCTCGAAAGCCATTGTTTCCGGCAGCTGACTACCCCTTGTTTTATTTTATTTTATGTAAAATGAAAATCTGATGTACATATGAAGTGCTAAGGATGGTTAATTGATTATAACAGAATAAGAAAACATTTCATTATATCTTATAAGCGAATGATTCTATGAGTACATTTTTATGTGGTATGATAATAATAGTTTTGGTACAAATCGTATTATTTTAGCATACACTCCATACACGTATGATATTTGTGACACATTCGTCACAAAAAAAAACAGAGAGATTCATAACTGTGGAGCAGTTTAAATAATTTGTCTTCTTAAATATTTATTACACATATATTCTTATATACATATAATATATATGTTAAATCTCATGATTATGAAAAGTAAATCGATTAAACAGGATATTTAGAAAAAAGGAGGAGTAGCGTCGTCGACAAGGTGTGCGCTTTTTTTCATACGCGTTTTTCATTTCCTCTTTATGTTGTTTCCGTCGAAGATCGTTGACACCAGAGTTAATGTACATAGGTTGAAATAGCGGCGCTAGGAAAAGGTGCGCTCGATGTGGGAGGCTTTCGTCGTGTAGAAAGGGTGCAGCAACGTGAAACGGAAAACTGAAAAATCTGGTAGCTAACTTGGCCACCTGGACAATTCTTCCGTACTGCATTAGCGCGCATGGAACAGATGCTTTCGCCATTATGATAGCTTTTATGGCAGTGGACTGTTGTCAATTTAAACGATTGTAACGTAGTAATAACAGCAAAGTAATAATAAAGCGATATAATTGTAGAATCAATACCAAACGTGGTAGAGACAGAAAACTTTTACTAATCTATGTGAATAAGAATATTTTTTTTTACTTATTCTTTTTTAGCTTTATTCTTTCATTAAACGTATGATTTTGTATTAAAATAATAATCTTGTTGTGCCAAAAAATCAGGAGAATAAATATAAATATAAAAAAAATTGGGAAAAATTAAAGAATATAATAACTACACGAGATATCCCTTGGAACAACATAAACATGTGCGAGTAGCGTCACTTAAATTTTATATCGATCTTTTTCAAAATGAAAGAAACATCTTACAGAATAATCGTGTTGAATGAGTTTCGCGTGGAACGAGTAGTCACTCTCTTTCCAGGATGATGGATTACCGGAAGGCCTCTTGCAATCCTTTTCGTGGCGCGTGCCATTAACAGATGCAAACTCGAGAAGAACGACCCTTGACAAGGAGAGGTAGTTTGTTCCACTCGACTGCCGTGTGCAGATTCATGCGTGAACCCTGAAAAAGTGGCAGCCACTCGTCGACTTCTCGTTCCCCCGCGAGCATTTGCTCGCCGTTGGCAAACATTTCTGACGTAACGCGCCAGTTGTTGAGAAAGGAGGATATCATTTTCCCCATTTCTACGCGCAATGAAGAAGAAACCCTTCGTTGCTGATCAGTTGTTAATTCAGTCGTCAGAAACAACAGTTCGTGTAAAAATTTCATTTGTAGCGCATCTCTAATTTTTATTAACTAAATCATTTCGTCGAGAGCTTATATACTAGCTTCTTATTACTGCATAATATTACGTTGAGATATCGTTTCTTTCCTCCAAAAGTGATATGATTTTTTTATGTTACTATGCGAATGCGTCAAAGAAAATTACCCTTTTGAAAATTACCCTATCAATTTCATCAAGAGTGAACCAATTTAATTTAATAAAATTTCACGAAATCGTCACAACTCAAGAAGAGTACAACATTACAAGCAAAAAAAAAATAGTGCAAATTCAAATAAATAAAGAAGACATCATTCAATCTACAAAGTAATCATTTTTAATCTACGAAACTTGCATTTGATCATCTATGCTGACTCATTAGCGTCCTGTTGGTTGTTGACCTTTTTGTATTTTAAAGATTGAGAGTCCGTTTTAATTATCATTGTTTATTTTTGAGTTGTGTCTCATGTCTAAAGTATAAACGGTATATAATCTTTCTCTTCGCAAAAATGTCCTGTTCATCATACTTCAGTTCAGTTTAAAAGTTGAAGGGCTACTGCTCTAACGTCTCGTGGAACGTCGTTTGCGAGCAAGTTGGCACGCGCGTAGTTTCATTCACCGTCACGTTTTCGGATCAGGACGGAGACGTACGAGGGGGCATCTCTATGGCTTCTTGCCGTAGGTCGTATTACGTCTCCGGGCCATTCATGGCTCGTAGCCCACGTGCTAGATACGCACGCATGCTCTTATCGCCGTACACAACCTTAAGTCCCGGCACCCTCGTCCTCATGCAACTCGCTCTGTGCTCGTTCTTCCAGTAAATTCACGATAGATCCTGTGTGGACAGTTATTACATGTACTAAGAAAAAAACATATACCATGTATAGTAATGGCAATTATTATAATATAAGCGACAGCTATATATCTATAGTTTTATATTAGAAGAATTAATGTGCATAAATGTACAAACTGTACTTACAATTAGCTAAATTAACTATTTTAAAGTTGCGATAATTATAAAATAGTTTATACAATTATATATACTCGTATAGATGTTTTCGTAGAACAATAGCGTTTTAATTAGAAAATCTCAAAATTCTAAGAAAATCTCAAAATTCTTCTCCACGTGTTTGTTCATGTAAACTACTAGTTTATAGATCACAATTTCGTAAGTACAGATTGCAAAGCTTTTGTATTAAACAAATATTGTTATGATATTGATAGCTCTAACGTCATATTGGAATAAGAAATAATAAAGATCTCAATTTATCACAATTTTCTTCGTTCTCGGCATAAACTCTACTTCACAGACACCTATTAATTATTGCATATATTTTAATTATGGAAAAGGATTTTCAAATCTGTAAAAGAGAAAAAAAATGATTGTTATACAAAAATTATTGCGTTTAGTTGGTAATACAGACACTACGACACTAAAAAAGGATTTCCTAAATTCTACATGTACAACTTGCTATTTTTATAATTGCCACCGCTATATCTTTCTCTCTATGTATCAATGTGTCGAGTTGCATATAGAATCTTCTTATAATAAAGCCATAGTTTCCATATTTTTAGCCACGGTTTAAAAACAAACGTACAAAGAGTTTTACGTTTTGGATTTTATTATTTCATTTTATAATGTGAGAAAATTAAATTATTATTTTTGCCTTATTACGTACCACTATTTTTATTCTTATAATATTTATTTTTATAATATTTATGGATCAGCATCGCGTCTGATCTATAAATTAGATACTCTACAATTTTTTCCAATTACTCTTCATTTTTTTTTTTATAAAAATCATTAGCTCGTATAATCGAAACGTCAACATTGGTCGTGTGGTAAGCCAGCGTGTATATTACCATACAGCATTGTCGCGTAACCTCGACTTTTGCTTTTGATGTAGCTCTAAAATTTCTTCCCTACAAACTTCTAATAAGGGGCGTGGAGCTAAAAGAGAACGTGCGCTGGCGAGTCAAAGAAAGATTACGACGTCCCCTTTCTTCGGGGCGAGGCTTCTTCTCCGCTCTCATAAAAGGATCTCGTGCAAATAAAACGCGATGGTCACAAGGTGTTACACGACAAGCAGGTCCTACTTTCTCAAACGCCTGTCTCTACGAGTATCAAACTTTTTTTTTTACTTTAGGATCATGTTGCGATAGAACGTTTTCATCTCTTTTTATGTTCATCCCTCTTCTTATGTTTATCTGTTTTCTTGTTCTTTTTTTGCAACATTGTGAATATTGGATATAATTTAATTTTTTTTTTATTTATTCATGGAAAGAGAAAAAGAGGGAGATTAGAGGGAGGTTTAGAGAGATTTCTTTTTTATTCTTTTAAGTAGTGATACTTTTTGTTTTATGCTTTTCTTAAAACCTTATTTTGCTTTCTTACTCAGTTAGAAAATTTGCGTTAAATTCGATGTATTTTCCGAATGACTCACTCAAATTTCTTAAGAGAAGATGAATCTGATAGGAGGAAGTAATACAAAAATATTGTGTAAAAAATTAACATAAAAAATATAATACTGACCATTTGTAAACCAATTGTGGAAACATATTTTTTCAGTAAAATTAATATGTCAACACAGTTTATTTATTTATCTTAGAATTTACGTTTTAAAATATAATACATTATTTTTATGTTATTTCTTCACTTATAAATTGTGTAATATTTTAATGCTAGAAATGTTGAATACCAATTTGAGACTAAATATTCAAATAATATAATTACATTGTACTAAATTAACACTCATTATCAGATGTTAAAATTTAACACAAACATTTTTCAACAAAAGACCGATTTTAGCACAAATGCAAAAGGTTTTTTATTGTATGCCATATGAATTATATTCTTGCGAAACGCTCAAGAAATTTCATAAGAGATTGCAATTTAAAATGCGTAAAGGAACGCAATGACATTTAGATAGTGGAAATAAGATAATTAAATTTGAAACAAATGTTTCATTATCAAGTTTACCTTTTTTCTAGGTTATTTAATAATAATGCAATAATACGTCACTGCAACTTTGATGCATTTCCGTTCTAGTGTACTGCTCTTTCAAGGAAAATCTAGAGGATTCAATAATTATATCTCGAAACCAAATTTAAGATTTCCGGTGTTTTATAAGAAATTTGTACTGATTCCGGCAAAATCAATCTCGCGTAAGTTATAAGTAAATTGTTCCGATTTCTTCTCTGAATATTACCACGTTGACAAAAATAGAGCGTGGACATGGAGGAAACGCAAAGTACGATGAAACATTTAAGAAAACTATGTATTCAAAGCGACGTCTTACAATTTTGGTGTAATCCATATCGATCGTCAAATAGAAAATAATTTAGGTCGCGATTAATATTACGCTACTATAAATGTGTATGTGTGTGTTTGTGTGTAGACGGACATAGAGTCTAAAAATTTAACTTGCATAAATGTTTCGCAATACTAANATATATATATATATGTAGGTGTGTGTGTGTGTGTGTGTGTGTGTGTGTGTGTGTGTGTGTGTGTGTTTAAGCTAAAGATATACTCAACATGTAGGTTTATTAAGTTTAGAAACATGTTAAGCGCGATCTTGTGATACACGTCTGTGAATTGTTAAATGCAGTTAAAACGATGCAATAATAGCTCTTTCGGATAATAACCGAGTACTATCTGTGCGACAAGTATTTTAACGAAAGATTTCGTCTCGTAACAGTGAGTTTCCTATTTCATCCTACCGATTGAACGTTTGAAATTTTCCGCGTTGTTGCGTGCTACTGATTGACGGTAATACTAATAAGGCAATATTAACGATGGTATTCGACGTGAGCTTTCGACGTTTTTACAATTGCTCTTGCATTTAAATGATATAACGAAATAACGTTACGTAATATTTAAAATCAAACAACAAGAAATACATAATATAATACGTAATATTAAAATGTTTTATTCGTTGCGTATTTTAACTCGCTGCACAAATTCTCCTCGTAACAAATTATGTATGATGTACGATCGATTTATTATTGGATAGAATTAGATAGAGTTAATGTGTCCATTTTCAATATGAATATGGATCTAATGAGAAATGCAAGTCGAAGTTACTTTAGATATATGAATATTTAATCGAACTTTGCAAGGTTCGTAGACCGAAATATCATAAAATCTTTAATGAACCTATAAGAAGTCTTCATATTTTTTACATCAAGTGTATACGTTTTTAAAGATTCTTCTTTTAACTTTTTTCTCCCTCATGAAGACACAGTAATTGTGAAGAAATAATCACTATTGAATTATAAAATGCTACCTTTGAATTTTCTTATTATATCATAAAGTTATCCTCTTTAGAGTTGCAATAATTTCAAATATTTATATTAAGAACTGAGTTCCAATATATGTATTTTTGTCCTGAAAATGATAAAATACAAGACATTGAGCGCTCTTGTATGATGAATTATTTTCGTTCTGCGATTTTCGACGTTTTGTTAATTTTTTCGATATTTTCGATTGTTTCTCAATTTTTTAGTATCTAATTAAATAACACAAATTGGCACAAAAATCATTATATCCATTTGTAAATCTTTTTTTAGAGAGAGCGAAAAAAACAAAATTTTTCTGATTCAAGTTCTCAATACCATCTTTTCTTTAATTAAGAAAAATTGATTGTTTTATAGTTAAAAAAACGCGAATAAGATAACATTAAAAATACAATTTCTTCTTATTAAAATAGAATGTATTGATTGGTTTCGCAGTTGAAAAAATATTAAATATAATTATGAATTTGGAACAAAATGTCTACATTTTGATTAAATATTATATTAATGGATCTAACTGTATTTTCAACAGTAATATTTGGGATGGGGGGGTTTAATTTAATCGTTTTACATTTTTTTCTTTATAACAGTTGGGATAATTTAACTTTTTTTTACAATTAGACCATTTTCTTCCTTAATTTTATAAGGTTTGTATAACTGTTTTGCAAACTTTTAAAATATTTAATTCATAAGAAATTAAGGTATCGAGGGATTGCAATATCGTATCTTTTTTTTAATTTTGTATATAGTTGCTTTCGACTACTCAATTATTTTTTTTTTAACACGCCGTAAAGTTCCCTCATATTATCAATTTTAATTTTTCACCCTTCTAATTGTAAGTAATTGTAATTATTCTTCGAAAAGCACGGAGATATTGCGATAGAATTCCTATAAGAGTTATCGCGCTTGCTTGGTTATCACATATCATCGAGGTTTGTTCACGTTACTTGAAATCCCCAAAAATTGTTGCGCTCAAAGTGAGATAAATAGGTATTTAGACGTTGAAGAGAAAGAAAGTGAAGATGCCGAGCGCAAAAAGTGCCATCAACGCAAAGACAGACCTATGCTAAAAATTGTCTATCATAGGAACACCACATTGCGACGGACGGAACAGGATGACTCGGGACGCCACCATCCGTTCCGGTATCGCCCCTTCTATTTTTACTACTACAGCGTTGCGTAATGTAATAAATCACATTCTGGATCCCGGATCGCGTAATGCCTCGCAGCACGGCGTGCTGGCCCGTGCCTTCACGCACGAGCGTGCAGGCCGCTCAGTGGCACACGCACATCGAAAATTACAACGCGAGAGAGAATGAACGGGGAATCAAGGGAGAAGCAAGGGGAGAGCGTGTGTGCCCCCTTCGCGGGGTGACTCATCACCTGGCTAGGCCTGGTAAGAGGCCGAGCGGTATTGGAAAGGGCAGGTGAGGACGCGAGCCCTAAGCGCGTGCGGGGAAGGGTGCACCTCATCATCCCCCTCGTTTCCACCGGGCCCCGCTTCCCCTTTTTTTCCGCACGTCGAAGAGAAAGGCGAGGGAAGAGGCCAAGGTGCGTGCACACGCCTGTATACAGCGTGTGTGTATGTATGTGTGTGTAATGTATATCCCCCACCGCTCTTTCCGTCGCATACGTGCCGCCGGAAAGTATCACCTTTCATTAAAATTACTTGGGTGCTTAGCTATCGATTTGCGTGGCCGGATACTTTTGTACTTTTGCATTCTCGCCGTTGTTTGCGAAACCTCTTTTAGCCATTTGTAAGTGAAATTCGGATGAGATGGTGCAGTGGCACAGGAGATGCGACAAATGAGCAGAAATTTAGTTTTTAGATAAATTCATTTTTTTACTTCAAAAGTGACACAACAAAAATGACAAAAGAAAAAAACGTGATTTTATTTATACTATATGAATTAGACGATTCTAACAATCATCAAAAGTGAGCGGATTTAATTTCGTCAAAAATGTCAAAATTGTCACAACTCAAAAAGAATAGTTCTCTTAAGGATTGCTAAACAAAAATGATATTTGATAAAAAATAAATAAGTATGTTCTTTTTCCCGATATCACTTATTTGATTAAACAATTTTCCGTTAGGTTCGTAATCGTTTTTTCCTCTTTTTCTGGGAAATCTAATTTATTTATTTATGTCATTTTTGAACGGAGCGAATTGATTCGAAAGTCTCTACTGTCTCTAGTTGCGCTATTTTTCTTATAGATCATAGAAGATTGCTGAATAGATGAAATCCTTTTATACTGTATAATCAGACGCACGATACGTTAATGTTACGTCAATTACGATTATTTAATAATCGTAATTGAATGTAATGAGGTGTTTAAAAATGACTGACCATCCTTCGTGGTCACAAAGAAAAGAACCGACGAGGCTGAAGAGAGGAGCGGTTTTTAATAAGCACTTGTGTCGAGAAATTATCACAGTATCAAAGGCTAGCCCGACGCATCGCGCCGTCTCGATGCTATATACAGCACGCGCATATTCTCACATGCATAAATATAGCAACGCGTTGCGCCTACGTACGGCACGGCACGACGCACCGCGCCATTCAATGATTCCATTTATCGCGTGATGCGTATTTAGAAGCAATCCGCGTGCAATTGTCGGAAGTCGTAATACCAATTAATGCCAGAATCCCATCTGGGGAAATTGATATATCTATATAGTGCAAACGAAAAGGAATAGTTTTTGTCGAGGTAGCTTGTAGCTATTTTTTTTTATTACTATTGTTATTTATGAAATAACAAATAAATAAAATTAATTGAATTCGACACTATATATATGTATAAAAAAAATATGTTAGTTTTATTAGTATCTATATAATACATAAGAATTGTACATACGTGCACTTGTCAAAATGGACGATTCGTCCGACTTAGAGATATCTGTCTTTGAAATGATGCTCACTTGAATTCGCACAATCATCGACAGGTAGATCTAGAAATTATTAAATACATTTTTTAATATATTTTTAATATTAATTTAATATAATGTGATTGTTTGAATATTTAGTGTTAAATATATTGATATTCCACATTTCTAGTATTAAAATAGCATAATTTATGTAAATGAACAAATAATATACAAATAATGTATCTTAAAATGTGTTAATTTAACATATTAGAAATGTTAATTTTACTAAAGAAGTATGTTTTCATAATTTGCTTAGAAATTGTGTTACATGATTTGTGTTACTTCCTACAGCATGTTCATCTTATATTTTCATCTTACCAAATTTTCATCTTAACCAATATTTTCATCTTAACCAAAAAATATAGGTATACTGTTCAGAACACATGAAATCTATTAAAAACATAAATTGTTTGTATAAACATTGTAACTGTATCTTCGAAGAATCTTTTTCATAGGAATAACCGTCTCGGACATCTTCTAAACATTGACCATACCAGCAACCTAGTTTTAGCTTTTTTGTAACGTTTACTTTTTCAAGTTTTCCGGGTCGTTTACTTTTTTTTAGGTCATAAATGTGTACGTTTATTTTTTCAAACAAACGTACCTATAACTAATGAAAATCCTGATTTTTTTGCAAAGTTATATTTAATTAATTTTATTTTGCCCATTTGTTACAAAATAACAACCATTCAGCAACTGTTCAAGTGGCCGTCTTGGATTCTTTAACAATTTTTTCAACACTCCTCGAGAACAAAAACTGGTGTGAAATTTTCGCAGAGCTCTGTTGATTTATTGAGAAATGAAATTCCGACGTGTTTTCTTCATGCACCCACGAAACTTGTCTTCTCTCGTGTTAATTTAATCCTCGGTGTTAAATAATTTTACATTTCCTTATACTGTCCAATGCTAAAATTGCAAACGATAAAAGGTTAATTCTAGATTCCTCCAAGTGTCTGTAATTAACGGGAATATCCGATATCGTCGCTCGTTACATTTTTTAGCGATGACGTAATTTTAATAGACACACGGATAATTCCAGATTTCTCGTCTGCGAGTATGTCGCTTTCCCATGGAGAATCGCAGAGATGACTCGACAGAGAGAGGGAATTGCCCGTTAAAAATCTACTCGAGGATATCTCGGCTATAGTTAGGTGCACACCGACGACATACGCGACGAATAGTAATACCATTTGAAAAATACAATCGTTACACGTCGCATCGTCCGCAATAGGAATCGATGCGAGTTGCGACTTGCGCGAGATTGTCATCTTTTTATTGTACAGCAGAGGGGGGAAAGAGAGAGAGAGAGAGAGAGAGAGAGAGAGAGAGAGAGAGAAAGAGGGAGAGAATTATGCGCCGAGCCAGTAAAAATTGATTGCCTGCGTGCGAGATCGATCGGGGCCTCTCATCGCCGTCGTCGTCGTCGTCGTCGTCGTCGCCGCCGCCGCCGTGATCGTCGCCGTCGCGATTTTCCTTCTATTTCGGTGTCCTGAGAACGGTGACGTAACGCTTTGCAGAGAGAGAGAGACGGAGAGAGAGAAAGAGAGAAAGAGAAAGAGAGCGTACCATCAATTATATCGATCCGGCGCACGTAAGACACATATATGTGCGCATAATATGTATAACGCGTGTGCGCCTCTGTCTGCCTCTTTCTCTTGGCCACACGCAAGGACGCATATACCGCGCCGGCCGGCGGGATTCCAACTTTTTTCCCCGGCCGCCCCCTACGAGAGAACGTCGCGCACCGTCGGGACGCTTCGCTAATTTTTCAAATTCAAACAGCCGAGAGATAATGGCACTACCCTGCCGGCGAACTCTCCCCGCGTCAGGGATAATAACTGCTGACCGATGCGACGGCGAACGTCGCGAAAGTTGTTGCTGTAGCGAGTGTAGCGGGAAGCCTCGGGCGAGAACTCGTGCACCGGGGTTTTTTTTTCCTTCGCAAGAATTACACTCACGGACACCGTCAGAGTCCATCGAATTAGATTTTTTTATGCCTGCGCCCCCCTCCCCATTACGACTTTGCCGTAAGTCGGCCGCTCCGCTCGGAGAAAAAGGACTCGGTATTTTATATAGAGAAAAGGTCTCCTACACTGTCGCGTTGAGTTTTCTCCGACAAATAGTGGAAAAAAGCAAGTCAGTGGATTATTAAACGAAAAAAAGACATCAACGAGATGAAACATTTTTCTCTCAAATTTGAAGCGACGGAGCGTTAATAAAATTTAATATCGCGGACGCTTTGTGTTAAATGAAATTGTAAAAAAAAAAAGAGTGCAATGCAAAAATGTCACTGTAATTATCAAATTACGGTAATTATACGTTATTTACAGCCATTGATTTTTTCGTCAATATTTGATTTTACGAAAAATTTAGAGCGCAAATTGTTGAAGTGAAACTTCGGGAATTCAATAAAACACGATGATAAAACATCGACAAAATTCTAGGGACGGGGAGGAGAGGGGCGGGGGAGACGAATTATCGCTCGCAGAGAGAAAAGTGTTTGGCATTTGTGACTGTAATTACGTGATAAAATAATTATGGGTAGGAGCTCCATTTTCATAATTATTATTGCTAATAATTATTACATTTATAGTTCTATGGTGTCTATAGAAAAAAAATATATACATATATGTACTAGTTGCAGTAGGAAAAATTTCTAATTGAAAATGAACGAACCAGAAAATTCTTTTTCAATTCAATTGATTTGATATCAATTTTATCTCGAAAATCTAGAATTATAATACATAGATTCAAACGAACAATTGATTGAAATCTGATTTGTTGACTCTTAACCAGAATTCCAATTAACGCAACAAGACTCCTTTTCCCAGTGTGGCTCCGAAAATGATCATAATAAAATATTTCTTTGTTCTTTATATAGAACTATAAATGGATATAAATATATGGATATAAATATATATATCCATAAGCGCACAGATCTCCAAGAGACAACCCAAAGACAAGAAGATATCCTAAAATGTTGTCGGATAAAGCGAATAATTATTATTACTGTCGCTACGATAATAATAATAATTAGAAAAATAAAACTTTGAGCTATAATTATTTTACCATGCAATTATAGTGACAAACATTTTTCTCTGCGGGGATATTTTCCCTACTTTAATTAAAAAAAAATTCTCTGAGGGGCATTCGTGCATTCGGTATCAGGATGGTTCCACCTTTGTCCCCTTCTTCCTCCGTGTTCCGATCATCACCATGGACACCCGTTGTAGGTATTACACGAGCCAGCCAGGTCCTTTGAACATTGACCATATGGTGCGCCATGGCACGGTCACGATTTATACGGCGCCCCAATGTCGTATCTCGCATGTACGCAACCATAAGATTTCATTAATTACTACTGTAACGGGGCAAGCGAGCGGCACTCCCGCGCGTTAGGAGAAACCGGAAAGACATAATTGCACATCGAACGCGTTCATTACGTATCACGTATTGCGTTATTACATAGAAGAGCGCGACGCGGGGTTAAAGAAACCATCGATAGCCGTGATCGATCGTCGGCGGGAATGCAATGTCTCGTCGTATACCTATATCGCGAAAACGAGAGAGAACTTAACGGTGACATTTCGTGTAGCGCGCGGCGACATATTACAGCGCTTGATTGAATTCTGCTAGGAATAATTAATCGCCACTGTATTGCCTGCTATTTCGGCGTAATGCGCGCCCGCACCGACGCGCAACGCGACGCCACGCTACGCCAATCTGTACGACTAGAAACTTCATCATCAGTACCGTACGGTATTATCAATTATCGCGTGATACAATTATCTTCCGGCGAAAATTCTTCGGAAAAAATAATGGCACGGCGTAAAAAAAAAAAACATATTTTATTGCGAAAGATATGGTAATCTTTATCTTTATCTTTAGAGATGCACGACAGATCAGTACAGCCTTGACTATAATGTAAAGCGCCTCCATAAATTGACACGTGTTTTACATCTAACGAAAAATAAATTAAAAGGCACCTTTATTGAAAAATAATATTTATTCTCTTACAACAATTTTAATACTTTTTGTTAAACAGTTTTAAATATTTTCTATAAGAAAATGCGATAATAAAATTGAAGATGTTAGCCCTCATGCTTGTGGGCAAAATACTCACCAATCGGTATTTTGCACAGTTAGTTAGGAAAATCTTGTTACATCAGTAACACACACAAGTTCGTTGCTCGTCAAAGGATTTATTTAATTCACTCCCCCCCTCCCCCCTCCTTCCCCTCCGCTGTAAAATTTCTCGCGAGATATCACGCGACGACATTTAACTGTAGCTTCATTATTTGCACCGGTAATACGGTATTTCCAGCGCTCTTCGTCATTGTCAACGATCTTGCCGCTTGCAGGTACGGAAAGACATTAGGGACGCTGAATTATGCTTAATTACACGTTGCTGGCAGCGCGTTAAAGCGAGAATAATCGTCGTTACTCTCTCGCGAAAGGAGCTCGCGAGTTATATTTGTGCCGCTAATGGACAACAGCACGGCGTGTCAACATATAGCCCGCGGTACATCAGCCGAATATATCCCGCGATTTAATATTGAATCGCGTAGGAAATTTGTCTCGCAATCTGTTCTTAGGTACCAATGCCGCGGAGGAAGAGAGGAGGACGTTTAAGAGGCACTTTCGATGCAAATCCAGTGCACCCTCTCGACATGTCTCCCTTCTTTTCTCTCGATCGCGAAACGCTATTTAATTTACCGTCGCGCACTACCGCAAAATTTGTACCGAGGCGTACCTACTGCTACTGCCGTGGCGAACGCTTTCTCTTCTTTTCGCCTCTCTTCGCGAAGAAGCTGCATTTAGATAGAAATCACTTGCATTTTGCTACAAGTCTATTCTAGTCGGATGTCATTTCGCTCGTAATATAACGTTAAATTAATATTCTGCGATATAACCAAAGCCTTAAGTTTGAATATCCGAATCGCAAGATTAAATTAATTATTAAATTATTATGTACATAAATATTTATATTATATAAAAATATTTATACAGTATTATATAAAAAATCATACAATCATATTTAAAAAAAAAATGGATAATCTTTACTAATTTGTGATCTTAAAAACGGTTTTTTTTTCCTAAAATACTTTCTTTTCAAGATATTAAAGTATTTTAAGTCCTTATTCTGTATAAATTGTAATTTTGATACAATAAAATACATTAATCATAAATATCTTTCACAACATTCCTTTGAAGATCCTGACAACATAATTTTAATTGCAGTAAGATTCTCTAACACGTCACATATCGTAGTTATATAGTATAACTTATAATATAACAAGAAACAGTTTTGCTGACACAGTCCTTTAATCGTAAAATTATGATGTGATAGAGTGATTTGGGATTGTAATAGAGATTCAGCGCGCAAAAAAAAATAACTACAGGAAGTGATTATTCTTGTTTTTGTATTAGAAAAAAAAAATCATTTTTTATTTACTTTATAATATTTTTCTAAAAATTAAAACACTATGTACAGGATGAAGGATGATAGATTCGCTAATAATATTATTGGTAAAAAATGAGGTTGAAATTGGAAAGATCCACTGATTGAGGGAAAACGCCGCGGAAAACATCCCGGGACATCTCGTATGCAAAAAGTCAGGCGGTCTCAGGCCACACAAGCAATTTCCCGGGAAAGCCCTTTCACGAGAGCGTCGGAGCGGCTCTCAAAATCTATTATATCTTCGACACGTCGCTGTCGGAGGCCTTAACTTATTCATGGACCTGTTGAGGCGTTCGAGATGCGTTTAGGGACGGCGAACAGGCAGACGCCACTCAGTCCTTCTCGTCTCCCGCGAGTAGATATAAGGGTAGTTAGCGCCCTACCAGCCATCCGTCTCCTAAGGGGAGAGGGATGAAATCACTACAGTGGCCAAGGACTCGTGAAATTGCCCGTTTAAAATACAGGATGCCGCGCTCCGTGTGTTTGCTGCGCTCAGATTATGCGTAACACGGATTCGCCCTGCGAATCGTTAACGTCCCCAGTATGAGAGAATCGCTGTATAGAGAAGGGTGAGAAATTACGGGAACATTGGGTTCTAATGTCGGAATAATTCGAAATTCTATATAGTACAGAGAGCGTGAAACGGTAACTGCTTACAATAATAGGAGCCGAAGCTATTTTTCGCCGGTGCTATTTATATTCGTGTTTCGACAAAGACACGTTTATCAGATAAAGGAGGTGATACCCGTGGGTTAATGCACTCGCTCAAAAATATATAAAAGCATTAAAAGCGTAACGAAGGAGTGATATCGTGGACAATTTTGTTCTGCTTTTGTGCAAGAATCAAATAGAAAACGGGCAATATATAAGAATTTAACATTTGCAAAGGACTTATCTGTGAAAAATCATTCAATTATTTTGTTATAAAATTAAGATGTAATGTGGGTCTACTGCTTTCATGAACGCTACGTTGACACAGTTCGATTTACGTCAAAATTATAATTATACAATACTAACGATATTGTAACTACTAATGTTAATGTTAGATGTGAATAAGGTAAGCATAAACATGTAAACGCTTAAGTAAAAATTGTAACATCAACGTTACTAAATCGAAGTTAAGAAGCCATGTAACGTACTAACAGTCATCCGTTATTATGCGGTTTGCCATACTATTGCCATACATTAGTTATATCCATCCTAGGATATTAATAGTTGGATAATTTTGCGACTTAATTGTCCGTTATTGCATTAGATGTGATAAATCTATCGACCGATGGTGCCATCCGTCGATCGTTGCCGATTTTACGCTCACCACACTGTCTCGCGAGAGTGTCTATTACATGTTCTATAATTTGCCAAATTCGACGGTGTTCGCACGCCATTAAGTCGCGCGATGTCGTCGATTACGGTGTCGCATACCGATTCGCTCTGATAATCATGTGACACTAAGCAGCCCTTTCAATTAGCGAAATTTACCGCAGATACGAGTGTCAAAGTTCGCCGTAAATGTTTCTCAATTCTCTCTCGTAATTGTTTAATTACATAGTGCACCAGTTCCATGATCTTGATTCTATCGATGAGTTTCTCGTGCAATCGCGAATCCCTAGTCGATTCGGATTGCAACGATTCGACTAGGCTTTTCTTATCAGGTCATGAGAATCTGATCGCCTTCTATCTCTTTAATTTTCTATATCGTTATAGCACAATATTTACGAAGCGAAAGCGCAAGATCGCAACTGAAATAAACGAAACTTGACAAACGAGCTGCGAGTGCTCAATGTTTTACTATTCTGCGATTTCCGTCAGCAAATCCTCATGTCACGTACACGTACAGTCTCGAGATCGAAACAGCAATTCTTCGACAGGTAACACCCTTGTTAAGCGAACAACGACTTCTTTGTCTAGCGTTCTATTCAGTCTAGTATCTAGCTATCTAGTATTATATAGTTATCCTACGGCGGGGTATCGCCGGGCGTCAACGCACGCACTCAGGTAAAGAATAAATTGCGCACGCGAGAATGCAAGTCGAGGCAAACGGGTGGTCAGTTTCAAGAATTCCGCACAGCTATCGGGGCAAAGGGCTGACACCGCATACCTCGCATGACGAGGCATGCGTTTGCCAGGCGTAATTGGCCGGCTATGCGTGTCTTTACGCAGCGAGCTGAAAGAGAGAGGAGGGAAAGGCCCGTGAAGAGTGGTGTTTCAGGTTGGGGTGCCGCACGCAACTTAGTAGAACGATTATGATTCACCTGGGCCGGGACGTCGCGTCGCGTTGGTATAGTTACTTAAATGCATTCTTATCCCTCGTTGCGTCTACCATCAACAAACCTCGTCGAATTCCCTAATGTCTAATTTTTTTTTCTTTTCTATTGCGAACATTTCTGAAAGGAAAAAGATCATAGTATATACAAAGAAGATATACAGGGCGATCGTTAGGAAGCTGCTGAAATTGAATGGCTGTTATTTAATAACGATAGAGCTGGGTAAAATGCCTTTCGAATTCCATTTAAAATACTAATTGTAAAAAGTGTATTTAAAATGCAATATGCAAAATAAGTTTTTCAAATCCATTTTAAATGTAAAATAGATATAGGTATTTTAAATCGTTTTCGAATGCAAAATGGTTTTTCCTGTTCTAGCGAAAAAAAAAATTTTTATGAAAAATTAAGAATTTCTAAGATCTTGTTTCAATTTATAATTCTATATAGTTTTTCGTAAAAACTTTCCGTCAAGGTGATATACATTTTTTAAAAGTATTTTATGTTTGAAGTCCATTTTCAATGAAATTCGAAGACCTGATTACAATATTATAAATTATTTCTGGCAAGAATATAAAAAATTTTTTAATATTATATATGATTTGAAAAACGGGATCGTTTACTTGAATAAATCAAATTAATACGAGAAGCGTCGGTTACGGTCAAAATTAGATGTTAAGAGTAATATACATTTTTAGAAATCTATAGTATTTTACATAAAGCTGGAACATTTATTAAGACTCGATATTTATGGACTATCTGGAATTAATTTTCCCTTTACAGTTTAATTTACAGTTTATTTGAATATTCATAAAAATCTTTGGCCAATCATGAGACTTGATTCTTCTTATACGTCAATGATTCTCGGGAAAATTTATGAAAATATAGGAAAACCATTTATTTATTTTATAAATGATTAAATGATATACATGATTCCATTTCAAATGTAAAATGAAAATGATTTTCCAAAAACTATTTAAAATGGAAAATGCAATATGCCATTTCCATTCTAATTAAATATAAAAAATTATTTTAAATATTATCCAGCCCTGAATAACGAATAAGTTATTTTGAAACAAAATGAAATAAATTAAACGTTATTTTCTGCAGAAGAAATCCG
>JAANIC010001256.1:5353812-5387067 GCA_017607545.1 Acromyrmex charruanus
CTCGCCAAGATAAATAGGAAAAAGAGCCGAAAATTTACAAGTAGTTAATCGTATGGTTACTGGTTAGTTCAGAAAATATCAAAATGATTGACCATTTCCAGGAAAAAAAATTCTTCAAATATACATTTAGCGATGGGATTAAGTATCTTACAAATTGGTTCGAATAACGTAGTTTCTGTTAGCGTAGATTCAGACTCTATAATTACTTTGAATAATAAAACTTTTCAAGTGGATTCAAATCTGGACAAAATGAGTTCGAATCCCTTATAAGTATCTGGAAATATAAAAATATTATTTCCAATGTGTGTGTGTGCTACATTCAAACATGGATAAAATGTTATGTAAAAAGAATTGAGTGTCTTTTACGAAAATAATGTTTATATAAACATCGTGTTACTTACTTATTTCGCGTCCGTCACTGCCGTGAATGAACTTTTGCTTCGTGTGGCGCTTGCGTTGGATTTGGGCTAAGAATGATTTCACCCATTTTACGAGCAGCAACAGAAACACGAGGACAAACGAGCGAATCAGTGACGATGACGCCGAGCCGAGGTGCTGGTGGTGGTGTCTAGACGACGTCGTCGTCGTCGTCGTCGTCGTTGTCGTCGACGACGACGTCGTCGCACTGACTCACTCGACGCCGACGCCCGACGCATGCGGTGGGGCACAGCTAAATATTGCGTGCACGCAATGACACACGATGCTTTGAAATAGTTCCACAAGCCATGCGTTGATTCAACGGCATATCCGCGACGACTTGTGGGGAAGGAAGAGTTATTGGCGAATGCGTCGAGGAAGCGTACGGAAACGAGCCGATAATCCTTGGCGAAATTGGCGTCAATGGTGTTACAACAAACCCGAGAAACGAGTAACTAAACTCGTATAACTAATTACGTATAATTTTCATTATAAATTGGAAATTAACAGGAATATTTAGTTTATATTTTGTAATAAAATGATTGTTATAAATCAAAGTTCTTACTTTAATTTTAAAATGTAATAAAATTAGATATTATTAATAATATTTATTATGTTATTTTTTTATAATTGAAGAGTTTCCCACAAAAAAACCAAATAAGTCTATTTTTGAAAAAAAAGAAAAAAGTATGGCACTATATCGTCTTCTATCAGTAGTTTCATATCGTGAATAATTTTGTTGCAGTAAGAATTAAGTAGAAATAGGAATTTAATATTTGCAAAGAATTTTTGTTACATAATTGCTTTATATTTTAAATAATATTTTTTTCTTTGTCTCTATCATTATTAATTTTACAAAAAAAAGGTAAATGTAAAGTTACGGAATAAATATCAAATTTCTGCAAGAATTAAACAAATCTAGAAGCTTTATATTTTATTTTTTTTTTATGAATTCTCAAAATATTAAAGCCGAAAATATAATTGTTTGATTTTTATGAAAAATTATTTATTTATAATCTACATAGAGTCTCACATTTTCTTACAGTACATGATAATATTTAATGATATATCTGAGTTTGGGTAATATTCGTTTTCTAAAAGACAATTGCTTTTATCGTGAAATTTCAATATTTAGTGAAGGCTAAACGATTTCCTTTTTGCGAAAGGATCGTTTGTTGGTTGACTTTGGGAGAACTGACGTGAGAAAGAGTGAGATCAAGGGTCAAGACTCCGGGGAAACGCGTCTCGTGTGAAAAGAGACCGCTTCCAGGACGCAGCGGTAATAATTTACCAAGGAACTCTATAATTGGACCTTTAATCTCGTTTACGGCGAAGAGATCAAGCGGCACTCTGTCAGGGTCGCGTGCGCTCGGGCGCGTTTGCATTCCGGTGCACCAGCGCACCGCGCCGCCCTGGAGCGACGTCGCTCGAAATAGAGCCGCGCCATAATGTCGAGGACTCCCAACGTCGTTTCTGGGACATCGTCGATATAGAGTGGTTTCTCTAAACGAAGAAAGACGCACCTCTTGCCACGTTACATCCGCGTGTCGCTTGTTGCGTTTGACGAGAACGGTAAATCAATTGAGATGCGTTCATATACGCATTTCCTTTTCTAACAATAAGTTAAACAACAGAAGGCTTAGTGTTAACTATATTTTTTCTTTTCACGTTAAAATTATTATTATTGAAAATTACTATTAACGATTAAAAATTATTCTTAAAATTATTTTTCTAATTACATGTTAATGCAGTAAACACTTTTATGTTAATTACGTAAAAATTGTATTGTACTAACCTTTATAGTCTCTAGCCATATTATTAGACGTACACATTTTTTCATAGATTCATTTTGAATGGGAAATAACTATTTTTAGTTTTACATATTTAAACAGTTTCCTCTTTTGTTCGAATATTCTCAATGAACCAAATTATTTTAATGGTATTAATTTGTTTTTGTAAAATAATATGATGTATGTATATTTTTTGTTAAGTCACCGTTGGCGGTTATTAGAGCCTTGATTCTAATATTAATCTAATATTAATCCAAATTAAAGTCTATTATGACAAATAAATAAATAAAGTTTTTGTATATAGAAAAAAAAAGAGAAAATATGTGTTTTTTCCTTACTGCTGCTTCTATAATTGTTAACAGATCCACACTTTCCCTTTTTGAATATTATGAAAGACAAGTAAATGACGTATTAAAATGAATTTTATAAACAATTATTTTCTTTACATATTTCAATTGACTAAAAGAATGGTGGATGAATCATAAAATATAATGTATTCTTGGAAGAGTCAATACATTATAAAAAAAAATATATGTCTAATAATATGACCAAAGAGATTGTATATTCAATATATTCAACGTCGCTACGGGCTCGTAAGATTTTTAAACTTTCAATTTCTACATTTAAGTGCTTAAAGTTTTGTCTTCAACGCGACGTAATATACAAAAAAGACAATGGTAATTCTACGTGTAATCTTATTAGAACTTTCATCTTTCTTCGCAATACGTTTTTCTCTAGATATTTTTTAAATTCTAGAAAGCTGTAAATTACCTGTTTTTGAAATGTTATTTTCCAATTATAATATTTTAAACGTTACAAATTACATTATATAAGTGAGAAGAAGGGAGATGTGAGTCAAGATCACCGATTACGAAACTTTTTTGAGGCGTTGTATTAATCTCAGGGAATCGTTTACAAAAGGGTTAACCGTGAGTCACTCGTCGGCCTGTTTCGGCGACGCTGACAACGGTCTTTGAGTCATAACGCCGCGCCATGGGTTCGCTATCATGACGCGTGATGCATTGGCTCACCGTGTCGCCAGAAAGCTTACACGATCTTCGTTCCGGCAACGGTTACTTTGTTGCATCGTTTTTTATGCCGCTTGGTAGGCACACGCTAACGGCTTATTGTGTCTCATTTTTTTTTTACTTTTTCATTTAATTTAAGCTAATGTATGTACATAGTCATGCCACAAATTGTAGGAACGATAGATTTATTTTGTATCTAAAATAAAAATCAGCCTGAAATGTACACTCATGTGATTGAATTGACCAATTATAAAATAAAAATAATTATATTGTACTATTAAAAATATTCATTATCTTAATTTTTTTTTAAATAATCGGACTTTAAACTCTCGCACAACACGTCAAACCTCAGTGAGCATCCATGTTGCCTTCAATCTTTAGTTCTGTTGAAATCAATCTTTAAAGTCTCAATATTCTATGAGAAATTTAGAACAAGCCTTTCTTTTAACATTTAAATAAAAATTTGTTCTAAATCTCATCGAAATATCTGATGGCTTGATGCTGTTGAAGACAGCAGTGTCAATCAGATCCTGCATGTGTGAGAATTTGAAGCTTTTGTAAAATCAAAAGATGGACATTTTTAATAGTTATAATTGTTTATATAAAATAATATTTGTTGATNATCCACACTTTCTCATGAATATTATGAAAGACAAGTAAATGACGTATTAAAATGAATTTTATAAACAATTATTTTCTTTACATATTTCAATTGACTAAAAGAATGATGGATGAATAATAAAATATAATGTATCCTTGGAAGAGTCAATACATTATAAAAAAAAATATAATATGTCTAATAATATGACCAAAGAAATTGTATATTCAATATTTTCAACGTCGCTACGGGCTCGTAACAGATTTTTAAACTTTCAATTTCTACATTTAAGTGCTTAAAGTTTTGTCTTCGACGCGACGTAATATACAAAGAAGACAATGGTAATTTCTACGTGTAATCTTATTAGAACTTTCATCTTTCTTCGCAATACGCTTTTCTCTAGATATTTTTTAAATTCTAGAAAGCTGTAAATTACCTGTTTTTGAAATGTTATTTTCCAATTATAATATTTTAAACGTTACAAATTACATTATATAAGTGAGAAGAAGGGAGATGTGAGTCAAGATCACCGATTACGAAACTTTTTTGAGGCGTTGTATTAATCTCAGGGAATCGTTTACAAAAGGGTTAACCGTGAGTCACTCGTCGGCCTGTTTCGGCGACGCTGACAACGGTCTTTGAGTCATAACGCCGCGCCGTGGGTTCGCTATCATGACGCGTGATGCATTGGCTCACCGTGTCGCCAGAAAGCTTACACGATCTTCGTTCCGGCAACGGTTACTTTGTTGCATCGTTTTTTATGCCGCTTGGTAGGCACACGCTAACGGCTTATTGTGTCTCATTTTTTTTTTACTTTTTCATTTAATTTAAGCTAATGTATGTACATAGTCATGCCACAAATTGTAGGAACGATAGATTTATTTTGTATCTAAAATAAAAATCAGCCTGAAATGTACACTCATGTGATTGAATTGACCAATTATAAAATAAAAATAATTATATTGTACTATTAAAAATATTCATTATCTTAATTTTTTTTTAAATAATCGGACTTTAAACTCTCGCACAACACGTCAAACCTCAGTGAGCATCCATGTTGCCTTCAATCTTTAGTTCTGTTGAAATCAATCTTTAAAGTCTCAATATTCTATGAGAAATTTAGAACAAGCCTTTCTTTTAACATTTAAATAAAAATTTGTTCTAAATCTCATCGAAATATCTGATGGCTTGATGCTGTTGAAGACAGCAGTGTCAATCAGATCCTGCATGTGTGAGAATTTGAAGCTTTTGTAAAATCAAAAGATGGACATTTTTAATAGTTATAATTNTTCGTTTTCTATTTTTATTTTATTCTTAAGATTTAGGATAAAGTTATTTCAAGTCCCAAATATTTGTATCATTCATCTGACAATGTGCGTTTTTTTAATGCTGCACTATGATAGATTTTTATTCGCTTAAATACTTTTCTTTCTTTTTCTCTTTTGGAATAATTTCAATTACGCAAAAATTACGGTCGATACACATGAAAATAACTTCATAGCTTGGGATGAGAACTCTGGGAAAACGTTTTCTTCGATGTAATGGTTTTCTATATAGATGCGAACGTGATGTGTGGCGGTGTGAAATTCCCACGCGAACTCAACCACCGCCTGTTCGCTGGGGGTCCTTCACGAACGAGAGAGGAACATCGATGTGTTAATTACCCTCGCCCTATAAGCTCCGGCACTCGAGTTAACGGATATATTCCAGCGCGTCCCACTCAAACTTTCAAATTCCCACGCCGCAACGAGCTCGATAAATCGATGATAGCGGAACGATGGATACGCATCATTTCTAGAAGTGGTACTTCTGAGTAGATTTGGCTACACACATATATATATATATATATATATATATGTGTGTATATAATTATTTTAGATTGTATTTTCGATAATTACGAATTTTATTGTGTAATAGTTAAATAAGAATATAACACGTAACCTGAGGCGGAAATGTTTGGAAATAAAGTATCAAAAAATTAGTAAGAGAATTTTTTAAATTCTTCACTTTTAGAGAATACTAGCGTTTGTAATACAGACAAAACGTGATTTTTCGCCTTTTTCCATTTTTCCATTTTCCTTATACCTTTATTTTAAGCTATAGTTTCTGAGACATAAGAGTTTAAATATAGCTAATTATAGACTATACGTTTAGATGATCACTTGTAAATATTAGTGAATACGCTAAAGCTTATCACTAATACTGTTTCGTTCACACACGACTCATGGACATATGTCCATAAACTCTTATTATCTCAAAAATTACTGCTTAAAGAAAAATTTACAAATAACTTTTTCAAATAATTTTTCGGCAACTATCTCGTCATAGTATTTTGAGTCGAGAATTTTATTGAAACATCTTATATATCCAAACAAAAAGTAATTTCGTAAGATGAGATACTCTTAATGAGTACATCGTTAAGAAGAGAGTACATTGTTCAGAAATGAAAAAGATAATAATTACGAATTAATTTTCTATTTACTTTTACAACTACACTTTCGAAAATTTTGCTCGCGCTCGCTTAGGAAAGTTATATGAATTATTTTTATTTCCAAATAATCATCCTTTTCGTGAAATCTTCCGATTTACGAACGCATTCCCAGAAACTAAGTATCTCATTTCCGGAACTAATGTCACTACCCCGGGGTGATTATCGACGTACGGGTGCGATCGGTCTTTAACGCGAAAACTCGTGGGACCCGTTACATGGTGCACGATGGATAGGATATACATATATCGTAACTGCCGCGCCTCGTCACGAGTAAGTTTCGGTGAGGGGGCTCTTCGAAATTGCTGACGGTTGATCGGTGATTCATGCCGAACAACGAGGATGCCAGCGACGAGGTGTGGTCACTCCGTGTCGAACGTGTCTGCGATGCATGTGCTGCAGGTAGGAGACCAGGTAACCTGCACCTGCGTCGCTACGTCGCTACGTCGCTATGTCAAATGGAACGAGCCCATACTGAACTACATGAGACAAAGTGTGTTGTACGAGATTTTGAAGAATTTTCGATTGTCGCACGAGGTGTACTCGCATCGCGAAATAAAATCGCGCGGCCAAAGTGCATAATAACACTTGATTCGATAACGCTCGACCAAGCGTTCTCAAAGTTTCCTCGTATAATATACTTGCACTCCTCCTTCGGCCTCCAATCTTTCTCGACCCTCTGTCTGCGAAATTTCGAACGTACTAATCTTGTCGTTTAGACGAATACATTGTGATTAAAGGTTCCGACATTTCTCCATCGAGGGTTCCGAATAAAGATGTAAAATTATCATCACATTCCAAATGTGACAATTACTTGCGGTGAAATTAATAAGATAAGATGATAATTTATTAATAATTTTTAAAAGAATTTATTTTTGATAATTTTATGCATAAATAGGTTCTATTTACGTTTTCCACACTAATGTTGAAGATGAAACAACATTTTTTATATTCTCATCGAATCAATTCTTATCAGTGGATAAAACTGCGTCTAAAGACAAACTGTATCTTATTATCAATTATCTTGCTGTCCTCAATGAGAACTCCTAATACATGATCCACTTAAAAAATACATAATGCTGAAGCTTAATATTATTCTTTTTAAATTGCTATACATAGCTACATATTCCAAATTTTTTAAAGTTTCTCTGAAGGTTACTATGTATACCTAATGTTTAATTATTATGTGCTATATTTATATATCAACATATGTATACAGTATTAAAATATTGTATTAAAAACGTGCAGATTATATTAAATAGCGCTTTATTCATCTTAAATCCTCCTTTATATTAAAATTTTTTTCATTTCTGTAATTTTTTTCTACAAGATTACCATTTTATTAGTTTACCAAAAAACGAAGGTTTCGATCGAATCAATAACATTTCGCAAACTTTCTAATTCGTCATTTCGCTTCATTGCCATCTCCATCGTTAACATCTGTAATCGCGCGACGAGATATATAAAATCAAGTTACCTGAATCTCAGAGGATTGTTAAAGCAGCGTGAATACTCAATCGCACTAAGGAGAGAGTACGCAGGTATCCATTCATGACCAAAGAGAGGGAGAGGGAGAGAGGGAGAGGGGGGGTGGAGGCGTGTGCGCGTAATGCCTATGTATTTCTGTCAACGGCACGTGCTCATTAGAGGCTGCTTGCAGCGGCGCGGCGTCTCGGTATTGTGCGCTCTCGCGTCACGTCAATGGAAGACCCCGAAAGAAAGGCGAAGAATAAAGAGGTTCCCTTGGCGCATCATGAATGGCAAACCTGCAATCTGCTACCGAAACCCTGTCCGCCTAATAGGGGTCGACTACCGACAGTACCGACGTCTCTCTGCGTGAGAGGGTTGGGAAGGGAAGGAGCGATTCTGTAAGAGAGAAAACGAGAGAGCGAGGAGAGATATCTAATGGGATATTTGATACCTCGTGACAGTCGTCGTAAGTCAGAGGAGGCGTCGCGTCGCACGGAACAATCGCGACATTTCTTCTGATAGGGTAAGGTGGGGAGAGGGGGCTATTTCGTCTCAATCTCAACTTTAAAGTGACATGAAAATTTTTAGGAAAATATCTCACATACGTACCAGTTATACATTTCAAATATATAATGTAACTTTTTATGAACCTTTTGTAAAAATTAATATACAGAGAACATAAATATTTAATTAAATGAGAGAAATATCTTACATTCGATCGAAGCGGATATCTTATATTGTATTCACTGCTTAAATACATATTTTTTGCATAAATTTATATACATATTTGATTCTGCATATCGCGCGCCGAAATCTTTTTTTCGGTCTTAAATCGCCATCCATGCAGCAGAATCAGAATAGTATTATAATATCAAGTAATAAAATATACTATTACATTAGAAGTCGGCGCTAGAATATTTATTGCGCATATGAAACTTAATATACTAGTTACATAAAATAAGAATTAGTTCCGTACGTCTCGTTTTGAGCCATTTTTAGTAGGAAAAAAATCTTTAAATTATCACGGTCTAACTGATGAAGTTTTGAATAATGTTGAACCATGTCGTATCGTAAATCATAATTTCAAAATTTTTATGCAATTGCCGCTGTGATGTAACGAGACACGTCCTCAACTTATCAAATGTGCCAACACAGTTGCAAAGCTGAATGGACATGGATTGTAAGTTTTACAGATTTTTGATAAAAAGAATAAATTGCAACGTATTAAAAACGGGATGGAAAACAGATTTTCATATAATAACAACGCTCACTCCATAACCGCCGTAATCACACGTAGTTAAGACATCGTCAAATAGATTAATAAAGAAAATATTTAACAATTGTCACAAAATTAAAATTAACAAGAAATCAAGAACAGTCATATTCATTGGAAATTTTGTCAAATAATTGTCTCGCCCAATGAAACAAAGGAAAGGTACATATAGGTTTTGAACAATAAACAATATTACATTATAATTTATTGAAGATCTCTATGTAAACGTGGTTTGAAACCTCTATGTCAGATTGCATATTTAGTCCATTAGATTGACGATTTATATGAAGCATTTTCGACGATTAGTAGTGTTTGTTATGAATTCTCTCACCATCCAAAATTCTTACATTTTCCCAATCGAAATTATAATTGCTTTGTTGAAATATTCGATCGTTTCCGGACTTTGGTATGCTTACTCTATACGTACGTTATAATATTGTAAATATTTTTTTATAATATATGAAGATAAATGTGTGAAGTCCTTTTTATTGTTTACATACAATTTTAAGTGATGTAATAAAATAATAAAAATTAACATGATAACATTTAATGTCAAAAAATTATAGATACACATTTATGTGTGTCGACATCTAAATCGTAATTTTTATCTTTATATTACTCTGTAAAATAAAAGAAAAAGTTATAAATTGTGTAAACTTATAAAGTTTTTTTTTAAATAAATTCTTAATTTTTCAAAAACTGTGAATAATGAAACTTTTTTAAATCTTAAGTACATTATTTTTCAGTGGCTAAAAATATCTAAGAATTTACCATCTACAGAAATAGAAACTTTGTAAATCGGTATAATCGCATAGGTGATTGTGGTAGATTATAATTATAGTACTTAATTAATAAAATAATAAGATATACATATAATTATTATATACTTACTACGAACATTGCTCCGTTTTTGCTCGCTTTCTTACTTATTTCATCGATCGCGACGCATAGATCTGTCGTCTTGCTAGCGCCATCCGGCCGTCGGAAAATCATCGTCATCGGGGAGCACTTCTTCAGTGAACAGTCGCCGAGCTCTTGATACAGTCGCGTGTTTCCCTTTTAAATGGATTACGTCGCAGTATTTAGCTTCGCTATTCAGAAGTCGGCGTGCACGAGCAACCCTTCCGGCCGACCCGGCATGAATACGGCAATTAACGCGTACACCTCGAATTACGAGAGCTGCTACTCTCGCGACGCTGCGACGGTAAGGGGGGGAGGGAGAGGGGGGGAGGGGGGAGGAGAGAGAGCTTCGAGAGAGATTCGGCGGAGAAAGCGAGAAATAGAGATAGAGAGCAGCAGACGCGACCTACCGGAGCGCTTGATACTGCAAATAAGCGTCGTATGCGCGTTAATAGGGTTAAGCAAACCCGCGCGGCTCTCGGAAATAATGAAGTTACGAGAAGTGTTGAAGCGAGACGCGAGCTCGTGTATACGTATACGCGTCGACTGCTCCACGGGAGAATAACTCGCGAGATTATCCCGCGTGAACCGTGACGTTGGGATGCACTTTCAGGAGATATTGCATTTTCGTGACCTTTCGCGTTTTCAAGGGAAACCAAAGGAATCAAATTAGATAAGTATTTTACCTAACAATTTATCTAAAACTAATGTCGAATAAGTATTCTTTATGGATTTATACACAAATAATATGCAGATAAATTTTACGGAGTGGAATTATAAATAAAATAATATAATTTAATACAACTTACAATTGGTGTGTTAATTATAGTGTGAAAATCTTAGAAATAACGTAAAAATGTACGATATATCGATTTGTAAAGTTATTGAGTTATTAAAAAAGTAGTTATGTAATAATAACTGGTTGGAGAACATTTCTTGTTACCGAAATGACGTTGTAATAACATACATTACCTATACCATTACTATATGAATTACCTTGAAATCCTCGTGTTTGACTTTATTGTCTGGATCTAAGAGGAGGAAAGTTAGCGAATGTGGCATTGTTTGTGAGCGAAGGCGAGTTTCGAGAAGCTAACGTTTTAGTAACTTAATCAGCTGCACATGCGACGAGTGCGTATATATGAGTTGCCAACTAGTTACTTGGTTGCACGAACTTACAACGCGTAAGTACGAATGCGTGCGTAGTGCGTACATACACGCACCGGACGAGCAAGAATGGATCGGCCACGATGCCGGATGATTTTAATTTTTCGTGGCGACGACTTTTAATATATTTGCCTATCATAATACATTCCGGTTACTCGACCTATAAGACAAGCAATTTTATTCTAATTATACAAAATATTCTATTCGATCCATTCTATTCTATTCGACCTAAGAAAATCCGAGTAATTACTATAATGGAACATTGTGTTACTATTCTTTTAGTATATATGTATAGAACATCTTTCAATTACTTATTTAAATAACATCTTTCAATTACTTATTTAAATAACATTGGAGAGGAGAAGGAAATTCACTTCTTATTCTACTTTTCAACACATATTACTCTGTTCTTCAAAACTTTAATATCTTTCCTTCATCATTGTGAGCAGTTTAGAGCAAAGTAAGAAGAGCAGATTTTCTAGCTTTTTTAATATCTCTTAAGTAATTAGAGAAGATGTTCTTCTAGAAGAATGATTTAACATTGTACTGATGAGTGATAACTATTTAAGCATGACTCTATTCCAACAAAGATAGAATATCTATATTAAAAAAAAGAGAAATGACAGATTAACTGCTTATAAAATAAGTGTATCTTTCAGGTTTGTTCACTTTATTTTGTCTAATCCTTCATAAATTTTTTCATAAGAACCGATGAAAATAATAGTATTACATTTCGTAAACACTGCGATTTACGCCAAACTTAGTCAAACGAAGGCTCTTTGCCGAACGAAGGGTCGATTCATTGATTAATCTTTCACGCGAGAAACGATGTCGGGAATATAATCCCTCGTTAATCGAAAATTCAACAATGCGCCGAGTATTCGAATCAAGCCCGACTGTCCCAAAAATATATAGTAATAAAAAATTTATTGTAGATAATTATAACGTGTCAACTTGCGAAATTGATATAAACTTTGAAGAAAGACTAAACCGTTTCGATTCCTCGACGATAATTGGCTTCTTGTATTCGCCGTTGCATCCGGTCTAGCATATAGACTCATTACTGGTAAACAAGAACGCTATTAAATCGATAGAGGGGTGCCCCCCTCGATACTGCATGACGGGTATATCGTTATATTACGGGGAGAACTCGCCACGTCCCCCTTAAAAATCCGACGGTGACTCACGAGTACGACGGCGACGCCGACGGTCGCGACCGGGCAGGTACCACCTATTTTATCGGACGCGTTATCGCACCCTCGCCGATATAGAAACTATTGCTGAAATATCCTCGATTTATTACTAAATGTCACGTCTATGTGTGCATACGTGCATTTGCTCTTTACACTGTCGCCACCACGACCACCCTCTTCCGTTCGACTAAAGAATTCATTTTCGTTCTCACGCTCGTAGAATTGAATAAAATGCCAAATTGTTTCGACTTTTCCGTATAAAGGAGATTTATTTAACAGCAAGTATTTAAATAAGTATGGTTTAAGCTCTCTCCTAATATTCTTTACGTAAATTTTAAATATTATACATCTTTCTGCGGTTATATCATATAAAGTATATGTATAAATTGCACGCCGATTGCTGTCGGACTTGAAACAATCGTAATTGTAAACTAAAGATAAAACCATAATATTATTAATTAAATTAATTGTTAATTTAATATTATAATATTTTTTAGGAGTGCAAACATAAAAAATCGCGTTTATTTCATTCTGTGAAATGTGTAAAATGTAAATTCTTTTGAATAATTTCTGTTCCAAGCCGATTTCTGCTCCGATTTAGCATATTTACCGATGTCAGTGAAAATAATAATATTGTATTTTGTGATTTATTTACCACTTACGCAAACTCAGACAAACGGAGACTCTTTGCTCGGTGAAGCGTCGATTAATTGACTAATCTCTGACACACAAGGAACGATGGCGGGAAGATACCTCGATAATCGAAAATTCACGAGGACGCGCCGAGTACAAGCTCCGGGCTGTTCGAAATACAGTAATCAAATCAGCTCAATCCCCTTTTTAATTAACCCTAGCCGCGGCTGCTTCGCAGTCAATCTGATCAAACATCGTCGGGCCCTAAACAGAAGGAATGGAGGAGGGTCCCTTTCCGTTCGTCTCTCTCTCTCTTTCTCTCTCTCGCTCTCTTCTCCTACTTCTCTCTTTCTTTCTCTTGGTGAGAGTCTCTTTTTTTTTTCATTGTAAATTCACGTCCCACTATTTGCTTATGGGATGGCGAAAGTCATCGGTGAACTCCGCCCTCTTTCTCTTTTCTCGTGAAGCTCTTTCGCCGCCCCTGTGTGTCCGGCGATTTACAGCTCTCTTCCCCCCGTCGTCCCTTTTTGGCATGTACCTTTCTTGCACGCTATAATACTCTGCTGGTGGGTCCAGGGTGAGTCAGTTTCTGGCCCTGACCTGCCGCCCGCGCCGTTTTGCCGCGAGTGCACATTGACGCACACCGACGCGACGCAATGTGTCGCGTCGCTTCGCCTCGCCTCGCCTCGCCTCGCCGGGGCCTCCTCTTCACGCACGTGCGTACGTAGAATACACACGTGTCGCAGTCAGGCGACGAGGCTTGCTTTCCTTTGATGTTTCCTTCTATGCTCTTATTTCTATTGATCTTACGACTGAACATTGCGATATCGAGTTTCAACGTTATCTACGACATAATAACCGTCAGCTGTTATTCCTCGAATATTATGTATAGTTTGCGTCTCTATAAAGATGTTTTTTTTTAATAAAATAAATAGTGTGATAACTCGCAAACTGTTCATTATTTATAAAATTCAACAATTATTTCAATTAAAGATTAATTTACTCATGATTTTTTTTTAAATTTGATAATTTGATAATTTTGTTGAGGATTAACTTATATTTCAGAATTTAACGAATGAGAACACGAATGTGTTCGTGTTCTTTTTTTTTTAAATAGTTAACTTGGAACACTAATTTCATAATAGATGTGAAATCAAAATCGTAAGAGTACATTGAAATAATCGACAGAAACTTAGCTGACAACAATATTCTTGTTAAGATTAGTATTTGTCAACTTGTGTAATTAATTTTAATTTATCTTTCTAAAATATTTTTAATTACGTATATTGTCCGACAAATTTAAACTTTTTTTCTAAATCACGAACGGGATCAAGTGATTTTTATTGCTAATAGATTTTTGATCGCTGAAAATGAATCCGTAAATAAAATTGCTTTATCAGGTTTTTGAGAAAATTGATACTGAAAGTGTCAAATAGCATTTTTTGGTTCGCGTGTGTGTGTGTGTTTGTATGTGTTCATGCGCTGAAATATCTCAAATTTTATTTTCGTAATAAAAAAAGATTTCCCAGAACGATTTGTAATAAACACAATTCAAATGGGTATCCTCTAAACTCTAAACGAATATTTACGCGGCGGGGATGAGGAACGGGAGGCGTGACGACAGAGAACTCGCAATCGTGGCTGATCCTCCCTCGTCAACGTACCGACACTTTCGCAACAAATTTCTCTCGCGCAAAGGAGAGAAGATGAGGACAAGGAAACGAGGAGCAGCCGCACCCTCGTTAATCCGGTGTGGCACGGCACGTGCCGCGCACGCATGTCGGGATCGCGAATTTTCTGGCTGCCGTAATGCATTGTGCCGTTTCCTCCTCTCCTTCGTCCATCCGTCATGTGAGCGTGTTGTTCCCATGATGAGGTAACCGCGAATACATACAGCGCCGCGCCGCGCCGCGCCATGCCGCGCCATGCCGCGCCATGCCGCGCCATGCCACGCCGGTCTCCGGGGAGCCTCCGAAGGAGGCCACGCGCGTGATTGTACGATCGCCGCAGAATCCTGTCATCTGTTAAATGAACTCTAGGAGGAAGAGGAGAGCAGAATGATGGGCGGACGTGCAGTTTCGGCAGCTTCGAAAAAGTAATCATGGCACACGAGCTACAAAAGCTACTCTTCGATTTTGTTCAGGGACTTTCCACAGCGAAATTGATACTCTAAACGAAGGAGAATCCATTTATTTCTTTAATTCGATTTTAGAATTTCACTGTCGAATACAATTACGCCGACATATTTTATATTGTAAATTAATAAGTTTGCAAATTTTTCAAATATTTTTATTATTTGCACATAAATTTCTTTTATTTTGTTAATATTCTTGCAGAAACATATATTTATGGAAAAATGAGATTAAATTAAGAGACATACTATTCGTATATTGAATAAATAGCAAAATAATTGTTATTATAGCTAATTGTAAGACTATGCGGAGATTCGCATTATCTACTAGTGAATCTCATGAGCCGTGAAACAGACCCAAGAGAGAAAGGGTTACTTCTTTAGAAGGGCAGGCATAATAGCAGAACACTGCAATGAGTATGATAATGTAATATTGTTGATGGTTCAACGGCCACGTGTTAACCAGAGTTAGTGTATTATCGGTGGCATAATTGAATATTCGAAAGTACGGGATAGATGACGGAGAGAAAGTAAATAGTTTGATAAAATAGTATATAAATTAAAATGCTAACTGGAAAATTCTCTTTATTAGAAATAATCTTTATTTTTAGTCCTAATTGATGTTCGAATATCTATATAAGTTTTTTTTTTTAATTACATATTAAACGTTATGAAAAATTATTTATAACAAATGTTTTTCGAAACTTTACATAATTTTAAGTCACATAATTTTTTATTCCTCTAATTAAACACATAATTTTATTCCTCTAATTCAAAATGGAACAAAATCAATTACATTAATTTTATAAACAAAGATACATTAATTTAAAGTTTTGTCGAATCACTGGAACCCGCGAATATATTAGTTGAGGAAATTTCGGAACGAACACCAATTATAAGGATTAACTCTCTAAAACCTTTATTTCTTTTAAGGTTAGTTGATATTATATGTACATTTTCTCAAAATTCTTATTTAGATTTCAATATGTAATAAATAAATAAATAGAATACCACATAGAATAGTTCAGTTTTTATTATAGTAAAAACTTATTGTTAAAGGTTTCACTTTTCACAAGTGTACAAGAATTTTTTTAGATTTTTATATAGTCTGGAATCATAAAAAATATACGCTATTTTCCTCAACGGTTCAGAAACCTAAACTATGATTGAAAATTTCGTGATAGTGTTAAGATTGTTTGAAAGACATAAATAATATAAAAAACAAATAGAATATTATAAAATTTTTAAAAATCGAATACATAGAATGTCGGAGAAAAAATAAATATAGTTTGCAGAAAAAGTAGAAAGTTTGCAGAATAAGGTATTAAAAATCGTGACGAAACATTTGATCGAAGAAAAACAGTGCCTGTTGGAAATATAATTCTCTTTATTAGAGCATTTAACCTCGTCATTTTTAAGATAATTCCAAGTATACAAAAAAATACAAATTTATTTAAAAAATACATATAGGCATTATCGATATATGTCCAAATAAAACGGATATATTTCATCAAATTAGAATGTGTCATTTATCCGCAAGATGCACATTTCCCTTCGTACTGTAATTTGATGGCGAACGTTACTTATTCTGAATCAGAAAAGCGATGAGTCGTTGAATTAATTCTGCGAAATTTACGATCGCACAGCTCAGTACACGTGTCGTCGCGCATAACGTGAAATGGATAAACTCGAGTCATCGGATTTTTATGGGACGCGGGTGGAGAAGAGTGAGCGAGTGCCATGTAAACCAATTTACACACTATGAAGCCCCAGTCGTAGATCCGTTGCATAGGGACGCAGATATTTCCCACAGGAATTGCCGGCGACCTGCCGAGCAGCGGGTTCCCACAGGAGCGTCACGACTATGGGAACCCATGAAGGACCGGAGAAGACCCGTGAATGCCTGCGCGAAACAATAGGGGGAGATTCCTCTTGCGATTGAAAAGCATCCGATGATGGGCTCGATGATACTGCGCCATCGGTTACGGTAATATCGAGAAAAAAGAATGTCCGATTATTATTATTTATTATATATATCCCTTTATACTCGATCTTAAATCTTATCTTAAATCTATACTTATATAATTGTTCGTGATTAGTCAATTACAAGCACAAATATAGAAAGGAATAACAAAGAGAAGAAAGCAATTCGAGACTTTATAAAATCGAATTGCAAAAGAAAAAGGAAGGGGGAGAGAGAGAGAGAGAGAGAGAGAGGACATAATCCGAAAATCGAAGGATGATTGATTTCGTGGAAGTTCGTGATATTCGATACCGACAAATGTGTGCAGAACGGCACACAGATCTTCATTGGTTTGCACATCAGTCACTTCTAAGCTCCCCTGTCATGCGATCAGCCGCAGACTTGTCGCGAAAATCAACGTAAGTGTTATATTATAGAATAATTTGCCGTAATAAAATGTCGAGTTTCATTATTTTTTTATATTATGGTATGGGACACCACGCACTTATTTTTTTTTATTATAGGATAAATCTTAGATGTGGCTCACTCTCTCTAAAAAAGCATCTTGTATTTGTGTTAAAACGAGTGCTTGTTAAAATTTTTAGTATATCCGAATGTTAAATATTTAATAAATATTTAAATTAATGTTCAACATTTCTTAGTATTAAAATTATAAGTTAATGTACAAATAACATAAAAATAATGTATTTTAAAACATTTCCCATATAGCACAAATCTCCAAAGGATGTTTTATGGGAGTATTAATAATGTAATTATGTGCAATATGATTATGTGTTTAAACTAACATTTATAAATATGGATATATTATTTGTTAATTTAATATATGTTAATGTTGGATAGTATTAATTTAATATTTATATTATATTATTATATATATATTAAATTAACACATTTTATTCATTTATCTTTAGTCCTTATAACACATTTTATCCCAGAAATTTTCTTGAGAACGTTCTCAGAACACATAATCGTTCTTAAACACATAATCATATTGCATGATTACATTATTAACACTCGAGTTGATATTGACACAAAGTCTTAAATTTTTAATAACGACTCGAAAAGAGTTTGGTTTTGAAATAAACACAATGTTTTTTATTATGTATTACATATGTACATTTATATAATATATACATATAAATTGTATATAGATAATGTAAGTATGATCATTAAAAACTTTATTGTGTGTTCGATATCTTTTTGAAAATATAAATTTTTGTTTTAAAGATTCAATACTGTTATTTTAAAAATCCAATATTTACTTACTTTTACCCTTTTCTGTACGTAAAAACCAAATCTTGTCTATTTTTGCATTATTAACGATAATTAATGCTATTATTCATTCACATTCTTTAAAATGAATTTGTACATTATGCTCTCAACTGTAATAAAAGAATCTTTAAAATAGAAAATTCTCGTAGCTGATTGCATGTTCTGCACGGATACAAAAAAATATCACGTCATCGTAACACACACATACATACACACTTTCTTTATCTTTATCGCGTTCGTTCTAAAAAATCACGGCGTGCGAGTCAGAAGTGTAAGCGCAAATAATGTAATCCGCCCACGCATAGAAATTAGACGAACTTCTCGGCGGCCGCGAAATTACGGCAGTAATACGGCGCGATTTCGCAAGAAATCACTAATTGAAACGCTCGCTCGCTCGCCCGCGCCATGGCCGATACTAATCGACTGCATTTGCATCTGCATTTACACATTCGTCATAGAAAAGCCTTGCCCTTATTGACGTTTAAGTTATTAGAGAAACTTGTGCGAGTCGGACTCCGATACAAATCGCGAGAGGAGGACATTTATTTTCCCGCGTGATTATGATGTCATAGCAAAAATGTGCGCCACATACGTTTTATTTAACTATAGTTTTATTTAACTATAGGCAGGTATAGCAAATCATGAAGAAAAAGAACTTCAATTGTCTTCTCGGTGACGTTATTATCTCCCCGTTAAATTAAATCAAACTTATTAAAATTAAAGAGCGAATGGTAAAATAGAATCTTCTATATATAATATAATCTATAAATATATTATATGTATAGTAGCTAGCGATTTAATTAATTTTTCACGTAATCGATATCGACAAAGACGTACCGAAAGAAATGTACCAATTATCTTTATCCCTATCGAAATCTCTCGTCATGAAAAAATCGGTGAACGAAACGACCGAACTGCGAGTTAACATTCGAAGCCGAGGCCTGCCGAAACATAGTCCCGCCACGCTAAAGCGCGGCTGCGAAGTGTAAGCGCGAATAATGTAGTCCGCCCTTGCATGCAGATTACGCAGTAGTAACGTCGTCGCGGCGCGGCGGTAACGTGAGCCGTAATGCCGCCCAATTACGTCGTAATAATTAGTAATTAGGCGTGCCACCGAGAGAAAGAGAGCAGTAATGATCGGAGAGGGTCGGTCGCGCTCGCTCTCGAGTGTGACTTAAAGTATTATTCGGACCAGTCATTATACACCCCCGTCACCGTCGCCACTCGCCCCTGTAATTGATACCGGCTGGATGCCTTATCTGGATCGCCATGGTCGTGGCCGTACACAATTTTACGTGGCGGCCGACGGGAAAGCGACTTTTCCCTGCGCGCGGATTGCAATTGCAATTGTTAGCTGCTGTACATTCGGTTTTGCCGGCGCGCGATACAAGCAAACGATATGTATCTGAGACAATACAAATTACACGGCACGTATCATGCTTGTCTGATAAAAAGACATTAATACCGAAAGGAGAGCGAGAGACTTACTCGGAATTTTCAACCAGTTATCGTTCCGGCCTCGAACGCGGTAAGATTTTGCGATAAGTAACTTAATTCTGAAAAAAAACTTCTTGGTAATTTGTAACTGTAATTACATGGTATAATAATTATGGTTATTACCGCTCTAATGTTAGGAATAATAATTATATTCATAGTTTTATCGAAAAATTGTGTATATAGATGATAGGTACTGAAAAATGACTATAAGTATATTTATAAGTTAGCTCCATATTTTGTTTTTTTTTGTGTAAAAAAAGAGTATAAAATATGACTATAAATTATGATAATTACAGCTAGTTTATAATAATAATTGTAATTATTTTCGGTGTCAACTATATAAATTATTATTACTCATATTGTAGCAGTAATAATTATAAAAATAATCGTAATTATTATATTATGCAATTATAGTCACAAATATCAGACATTTTTTCTCTCACAATATCGGTGTAGAATATCCTGCATATAGGAGAGCGAGTGAGTGTGTTTAAAGATTTTTATACAAAGACTTAAAGAGCATTTGTGACTTTCCCGAGCTAGAAACTTTCGACCAAGTTCCTTGACACGAATGCGCGAATGCGTGCTGGAAATGTATTTTTCTTCGCGTTAATCGCTCCGGCTAATGCACGTACGAGTCAAACGAGGCTCTCGTCAATCCCGCGCGAGTCTTTCCTGCGTATTAAATCGCAAAATTGCAGGCTTCTCGCCACGCGACCTTAATAAATTTAATACGAGGGTGTCGGCTCGTTACTCAAAGTTCTCGGTGATGACGCCAGGCCAAAGCATCAAAACAGGGACTAATGGACCATTGCATCGGGTGGTACAAAAAAAAAAGAGGGACGAGCACCCTCGGTTACTCGAGTATCGGAGAACGCTCTCGCAAAGCTGGGGGTGTCGGCTCCCGTACACTCGGCATAACATAGCTAACATCTCGCCGCTACACTTTATTCGACTCTTTTGTGCTTTTCTACTCGTAAATAAGCGAGCGGGCCGTGACATTTTTTTCCCTCTTAGAAACGAGTTTCTGATTCTCTTAAGAACAAATTCCCTTAAAGGCCATTACACGTACAAAATTTTTATATAACGTCGTAATCTCTCAAGTCGTAAGGTCTCAAGCAAATCGATCAATCACAATCAAAATTGCGATCTCACTCATCAAATGCTCGACTGTGATTAACCGAGTGATTTACTTACGACCTTACAATTACGACTAAAACATTTTTGTACATATAAATTAACACAAAAAATATAATTATTATATTTATTAAATTAACATAAAAATTTGGGTGAATCGTTTTAGACATGTGAAATGTGTTAAATTTGACACAAAATTTTTTACTGCTTCAATTTCTTATAATTCTTTAAGAGAACTCTCTCTAAAGTCATTTATTTTACCGACTAAATTATATATTTGTGTAAGTCCAAGGATGAGAAATAAGTAACACCGTACTTTTGTCATTTCTTTTTATAATCATTGTCTTATAATAACGATTGATAATGACGTTAATTTTGATGACGATAACTATAACTAATTAAAAGCTAAGATTGGAAAAGTCACTTTTGAGAAGTAACTTGCCACCATTACGTGTTATTTTATTTTAAAAAAGTAACTCGTTATTTGTCATTATGAGTTACTTTTTTTAGTTGAATATGAGGTCTAAAGCTGACAAGATTTGCTTGATAAAAGAACTCTGCAGTCTGTGCTTATATGTAAAATTGTAGTCCACAGGCTATAATAATTTATACGAAATAAACAATATATCGAATATTTAGAATTATACCCAGACACCTAATTCAATATGAATTAGGTATTATGAAAATTTATGCGTATGGGTATGTGCGACATTGGTATATATAAGGGTGTATCGATCATAAATATGTAATGATCATAAATGTTCATAAATCGTACATCCGTCACAGTTGCATTTTATCGGTAAAACAGCGATGCTGTCAGAATTCGGTCTTCAATTTAGAATCCCCTTAAGCTCTTGTCACACTACGCATTGGAGACTGAGGATTACGAATTAAAGATTAGAATTTCATCAGTCAGATAATTTTAATCTGTTTTGTTCTGATTGACTGAATTCTAGTCTTTAATTTGTAGTCCTCAATCTCCAATATGTAGTGTGATACAGACTTTAAACAGCTGATAAATTTTCTTCTCGCTAAATCTCATTAAAGGAAATAAGTTTTTTCTATAAAATTTTATTTTATTTCCTTTTGCCAATAAATAATAAAATAAAAATAAAAAATGAGTCAACTTTCAAAAGATTGATTTTACATCTTTATACGATAAATTTAAGCAGCAAAAAAATAACTTATGGCTAATAACTTGAAGAATCAAGATATTCTCTTTATTATCAAAGTTTCGTAACTTTTGACGTTTCCAAATCGGAGATCTTTCTTTGTTTCAAAAGATAATGGGATTGACGAGCAATGTCACTATTTGTCCATTATTTTTTCAAATCAATCTCTCAATTAGTTTTTCTTTCGTCAATTTGCAACTAAATTTTCTCTTAATGACAATGCTGTGGCGTTATTTAAGCTATTCGATTGGAAGGATGCACGCGTGCACGTTTGCGGGAGTAAATTACTTACCAGGAAACACATTATCGTCAACCACAAAGCACACTTCTCTTTCCTCCTTTCTACTAGGAAATTGTGGGGAGCAAGGGAACATGGTAACATCGCTGCCTGCACGTCGTTCAGATTGCCTTTACGCGATTTTCTACACAAAATAATGATTATTAATTTATTCACACTTTGCGATTTTTTAAAATTATTATATTATAAAGTACTTTTTCAAATCATTCAACTTTTATTCAAAACATTTTTTTTCTGTCTCTTACAGTTTCGACGATATTCACTTTGAAAGAAAAAAACCTACTTTCTTCAAAAAGGCATTAATTCACTCCCTAAAAGGTGCGATTGGGCCCTTATATAAGAATACGTATATAAGAATCTCTTATTTTCATCTTGAAAACAAGACATTCGAATCAAAATCGAGGGGAGGGAAATACTTCCTTGGTCTTCTTGTGAAAACTATATTCAGGGCTATATATTGTATATAGAATTATTTTTGTATGTTCCATTCTTTTGTGGAAAAAGCTACATAGATATGTGCAAAATTTGAATACGCAAATTTACACGCACGTATATACTCAATATACACTGCTGGCTAAAAATTTAAAATTATTAATTGAAAATGTCTACTGTATAAAGTAAAATTATTAAATCAAATTTATGCATTATAATCTTATTATTTTATTCATTGTAACTTCATTTTATAATAAAATGAAAATTAATGTAAAATGTTTATAAGTTCTGTAAAAAATATTTTTCATCAAATTCTTTACAAAAAATCAAGAATATTATCTTTTTTTTTTTCAAAGTAATCATTCTTCGCTTAATCATTTTTATTACTGATTTAAAACCTATTAACATTAATATAGTAGTTCTAAAGAGTAGTTCTAAAGTGTTGTGCGGATAGCTACAAGTTTTTTTTACTGAATAAACTTCCACCTTAATGTGTCCGATGAATATTTAATTATTCGAATAAATAAACGAATATAAGAATTAGAAAAATTTTTTTTATGAATGCGTTTCCTCGGGAAACGCAGCGACCTTTAAAAACGTCCGCAGGGGAATGGCGGACGGAAAACCAGATCTAAAACAATTGTCGCGTGTACCTTTGACTGTAACCCAGATCGTACTAATCGAACGCGATCTGCACACACGCGCGCACACCGGTATTTACGTTAGTAATTTCATCGCTCGCGCGATCAATTATCGTGAGATGCGTTTATGCGCACGCTTCTTTCACGTACACGTATATTTTTGCGTGCACGCGTCTTGACCCTCCTAGATAAGCGATCAACTGGGTATTGTTTATTGCGAAACGAACATTCGAGATTGCTGTGAATTCACTGAATTCAAATTTCGGTGAAATCAGAGTCAAAGATAGATTTCATTTATACGAGAAAAATTGCATACAAAATCACAACAATAGAGGTAATTTTGGAAATCCATATGAAGTATCCATTATACATACATTTCAAAAAAACACATATGTAAAGTTATAACTTACAAATGAAGTTATTTTTATTTATAGCAATTAAACAGTTTACAAAAGTGAATTTGCATTTGAAGTTAAATTTACAGAAGCATAAATTTTTATTTACGTAATATTTACATTCGTCAATGTATAAGTATATAATGTACATGTTCTTTTAATTAAATTATTTTATCGATGTATATTTTGAAAAAATATACATCGTAATTGTAAAAATATAAATGTTATATATGCATATGATATTACCATCATGTTATACAAATTTACAAAAATTTGACCATTTATTTAAAAACTATAATATGTAACATTATATAAAATATACTATTATTATTATAATTTCCCAACTAATATAAAGAAAGAACGGTTTTGTTCAAGTATTTCAAAATTTAGTTAGATGTATATATGTACAAATCCAAAAATAATTTTTTGTTACCATCAAAATAATTAGAACATTTAATTAGAACATTTAAACGTCGATGACAATATGGCATAAAATTTTAACATCCTAGCAACTAGTTTAAGTGTCCTACATAATTCTTTTGATCGTCTACACAAAATATTATTTTCAGATCTATATTTAGCTAAAGTTTTAGATATTTTAGCAAAATCGTTCTTTCTGTTGTCTATATTTACTTAGATTTTGTATTTATTTAGAGATAAAAGTATTAATTTTTGTAAACGCACAATTTTATATATTTTTATTATAAATTATGTAACTATTATATATACTATTTATGTAATTTTATATAAAATTTAATATACTTTTTTTACAGTGTAGAAAACAAAACCGAGTAAAATAGTATTTAGCGGTTAAAAGGTTCTCATCGACACAAATTCTCCTCATCGTACGTATAATCGAGAGAAAGCGAGTTATTTTAAACTGAGAGAGAGAGAGAATCATACGACTCTCCTCCCGTCGATCGATTTTCCTGTGGCTTTAACTTTCAAAGACGTCTCGACAAGCATTCGGAATTTTGATAGTAACGATCTCTCGATCTCTCGAGGGGGTGGACGGGCATGCAACAAGTGCTCGGAAGAGGAGGCGAAACGCGGTTAAAAGTGAGAAAGGAGGGTGGCAGTAACAAGAGTCGGAGGGCAAGGGCGGGCGGGCAGGGTGGCGAAGCGACGAACTTGACACGAAAGCGACCGAACCACGCGAATGTACCCTAATGTGACGAAAGGTCTCTCGAAATATCCGCAGCAGGCACACCGACGAATTGCGTCCGATTAAATCTTACACGCGGGTGAATTTGATCGTGGCGTCGGTTGTTCGTACAATCAATCGACAAATTATTTTTATAAAGTTTTACAGTATTGTGATGAATTTTTTTACATCATTATATTTCAGCTCGCGGCACATTAAATTAAATTAAATAACGAGCCAAACTTTCGTGATACGTTATATCATAGATGTCACACGTTCAGCATAGGTATCTTTTATCAGATACTACTAACAGCATTCAAAATAAAAAGTAAACCTTTAAATTCTTTATCTTTTTTATAGTTTTAAAAGTGATTTAATTTCAATGATGATATCGCTTTGATTAAAATGAGAGTAAACATAATATAATTGTCATAAAATGTTTTAAAATATTTTTTACTCGATCGTTTTTTTACTTATTTTTTTAATTTTCTTGTTTCTTTTTTTTTTAAATTTTCGCAACATATTCAGGAAACAAGCTGACTGATCATTTTTAATTATTGATAATTATTGATAATTATTCACATGAAAATAATGACACATTCAGTTTATGATACGTTATGTGGCTGCGATGTCGTTTTTACGATGTTTGAACATCTTAAACATCAGATTCGTACAGATTACCAGAATAACTAAGGACCTGAGCACAAAGATGACCGTAACTGAGTCGTGGAACGTAAGACGTAGTTGTAGGTTGATAACATTGTGCGTTGACCTGCAACTACGATTCACGTTTCACGACTTAATTATGACCATCTTTGTGCTGAAACCCTAATTAATGACTTCGAATAGACGATACCTTGCTATCTATAGGCAATGTGTCATGGGCGTCAAAGCCTATCGATCGAAAAACCCTGCTCTATATGGATCTTGTTGTAAATCTATTTTATCGAAGCGATACAGAGAAGAGATATAAGAAAAGTTATATTTGATATGTATCGCGATATATTTTTAATAGGCAAATTAAAAACTTATAATCTATAAAAAAAAAACTTATAAAAAAACTTATAAAAAAAACTTATAATCTATAAAACAATTAATTTTTAAGAATCCTAATCTGACAACAGTTGTTTGGATTGAACATAGAAAACAGATGATAGATTATTAGATTTTTAAACTATAAACTTTTTCCAATGTTCTCAAAAGTTCTCGGCTTGTGCTTGAAGCTCCTAGAAGCTGTGAACAATAATAATGTGTCATACATAGAGGAGGAGGCAGTCTTTATTAAATGCGTAGGCTAATTAGCTCGGCTGTATAATGAAACATTCCTTTGCACATGACTTAACACTACGATGATCGTAGATGGTTGCACAGAGAATAGCAATCTACATACTTACTCTGTCACGGGGCGTCTCTTTCAATCGCATTTTAACGAAACATCGATTTCACTATTCGACAAAATTTAACTCTTTTCTTTTTTCATGAAAGAAGAAGCATCAGGATTTCATTAGAGAAAACAAATTATTAGATTTTTAAACTTATTATATTTTATTTTATGTATACAACAGCAAGCAAAAAATGCGAAAAATTGAATTCTTTATCATATTTTATTTATTTTTTTTTTTTCTAAGTAAATATATCGATGCCTCTTTTATATAAGTTATTTACAACACTCAAGCTACGCATATTGAAAAGAAATATGCATATATATTATGTATATTTAAATGTAATTTCATCAACTTGCGCAGTTTCCCTTTCACGTCCCTTCACCAAATCCCATTCCAAAACTCAGTATCATGAAATTCGTGCAGGGACAAATGAATGGGCGGCCGATAGGTATGGGAAACGCTAACTTTCGTGCAACGATCTCATACTTGTGTAAAAACTAACCTACTGATATGTCAAATCGAATTACCTTGTATGTATTTACGACGATTAAAAATTCCAAACATATCTTCACATCGATCGTCGAATTATAATGATATCTAAAGTGATCTCAAATTGTGTTACGTTTAAGAAGATGTAGATAAAATTGTAGATAAAATTAAATAGAGCTCATGAGAAGGTTATTACATTTTTATTAGATTTCTTATTTCAGTATATTTCCAAAAATATAATAAGTAATAAGTAATCGCGTTTGTATCGAATCTGTATTTTCGATTTTATTTCTGATATTCGGAGTATTATTATATCTTTTAGTGACGGAAACAAGTCATAAAGATCGCATACACGTACACGCATACATTTATGACTCTACTATCATGGATTTTGGAGATATTAAAAGTGAATATTCATCTTCGAACCTCTTCAACGTCGTACGTATGTAAGTTTATCAATATTTTAATTAATCGTAAATACTAACTTGAAGACTAATGATCTAAAGAAATTAGATTCAAAAATTCAAAGATGTTATGTTTATTATATGTATATATAAAATACATATTTTATTATATAAATATGTATAAAATATATATATTACAAATGAGAAAGCTCATAGCTCTGCTGATCTAGAAATCTAACAATTTGAGGATCCAAAGATCCCGATATCTAAAAATTTACACGTTTGCAAATGTGCGGATACAAATGTCTGAAACATATATCTATTATTAATCTATTAACTGGATTAATAATTCCATCTATATCATCTACTACATTTACATTAATTCTGAATCCAAAAAACTGAAAATCTGAAACCTTAACATTTTGTGCATTTAGCTTTAATCTTCCAAAGCTTGTATCACGCTAAGCATGGGAGATTAAATATTTCGAATTGACAATTAGAATTCTATCAGTCAAGTAATTTTAAATTCAAAATTTCGTTTCGTTCTAATTGGTTGAATTCTAATTTCCATTTTGCAATTTTCAATCTTCAATAGTGACATGGACTTGTAATAAGACCACACGGGAATCTCGAGATTCAAAGAATTGTAACGCATCTCCACGATCAGTAATTAATTATGAAAGCTGCATTCACATTATATCACAGACGTGAGAATGATTTCTCTCAAGACACGCAGCATCGACAACGTAAATCGCCGCGTAAGAGGTCGAAAATAACGCGAACATTGGCATCACTTGTGATTGATCAGCTGAAGAGTGTTTTTTGGTGTTCTGGCGATTTTCTATCAAACATTCGAATGCGTCAAAACTGGCGTCCAGAATTCTTGATGACGTATCTTCACGATAATCGATGTAGTTGTAATGATAAATGCGACACGGTATTACATGATAAAAGAAATTTGGTTCCGGAAGTCCCAAAAATCTATTCCATCGGTTTGCATTGTGGCACGAGAAATTTGAGCGACAACGATTACTTCTCAAGTTCGTGTGACACGATAAGGAACTTGAAAAAACGTTTCAAAATTGATCGCAGGTAGTAACATTTCTTGATGAATTTCATATCAATTTGACACTTGAAAATAGAGGAAACAAAACATTTTCAAATATAATTAGATGGAAATTGTCCACTATATGAAATAAAATCAAACTTATGTGCATTGTAATTGAGCATATTTTTATTACTTTATCTATTATTTTATTTTGAAATAATAGATAGTATAAAATGATAGTTTAAAAGATTCATAGGAAATATTTTTTGCAAAAAAATTTTTTATAAGGAAAATACTAAAAAATATCAAGTTTTTTTTCATCAAAGTAGTTATTATTATTTTTTTTATTAATTTGAATAATCTAACTGCAAGTTAATTAATTAATTTAGTTAGTTTATTTTTTCTAACAGGAGACTCTTTCAATCATTCTTCTATAAAATAGTCCCTAGCTCTGTTTTGAAAGAAAAAAAAAAGAGAAAAAGAAAAGATTTTATGATCGTAGTTTATTTTCTCAAAATTAAATATAATGTCAATCACAATTGTACTAAATATAAAATGCCTATTTGTTTTCAAATTAAAAATATTGAGTGAAGCACAAATCGAACTTTTAAGTAGCGATTTACTGGAATATTCTTAAATATTAACTTTACAGCTATGTAATTTCCTTCCTCTCTCTCTCTCTCTCTCTCTCTCTCTCTCTCTCTCTCTCTCTCTCCTCTTCTCTCCTCTCCCCGCTCTCAAATTTTTGCTCGACAACATATGTATATATAATATATTTCAAGTGTTTCAAGAGAAAGCATCGATTTTGTACATATTTTTATCTTTGCAAACATAGCTGTTATTGTATAAGTTATATCTTGTATATATTGTTAAAGTTATATATTGTAAAAGTAATCCTATTACCTAAAAAGATTTTGACTTATATTATATTATAAACTCCATAATTTTATCATTAAACGCCATTATTTTCATTGGAAAATGAAAGAACCATATTTTTGCAATAATTCCAGACCTACGATCACATGCAAATATTGGGTCACACAATCAGCTCCAACGTCAAGCTTATCAATAGATGCAAAGTCTCTTAAAGCGCATACAGATCGGCATACAATAACCGATTGTACAGAATCGATGGAGAGCATCCGTAAATATAATCAAACCGAAGAGAGTAATCATAATTATCATCATAATCAATTATACAAACATATTGAAGAGAAAAACAACACAACAGACATTTTGCGGAACGATCATGCCATTGACGATCATTCTTTCATACTCGATGGCTCTAAGGACCCTTCTGTGAGAAAAGATCATAATTGTGACAGTTCTCATGCAACTAGAGACGCGCAAATTCAAACCTCGAACAAAAAGAATTTACGACGAAGAAAAATTAAGAGAAAATCGAAGTCGGCTACTGAAAGAATCTCTCATCGCAAACATTGCAATAACGAGCCGCGAATTGTCACGGATTTTCGCATTGGTTCGCATAGTTCAAGCAGACAAAGCCATCACGATGAGCCATGGCTGCGCGTTCGAGTTCTGGAGAACAAGCGCGCCGAGTATATCAATAAATTCACGACCGTGAATCGACAGATAGAGGAGATAACGGCAACGCTACGGGATACCTGCTGCAGCAGCGAGAGCTCGCGAAATAATCTGGAAAATTGTGACGAATACTTTTCATCGATGTCCGACGACACGAAAGTAAATTCGAGTGGCGTCGAAAACAAGTCGACAATTGTAAGAGAAAAAAATACGTCGAAAGAAAAGAATAGTCTGGTAAACATTAAAAGGATCATCGAAGAATTGAAAAGTGACACAAATAAACATGAGATTTTGCACGTTAATAGCTTTAATAATGAAACAGTCTTCTCTGCAAAGGACGCTATTTCTTCTTCGAGAAATCCAAATGATTCTTTCGGACGTGACATTGCTCGAGCGATGGAGACAATTTATTCTTCAAACAGGATTTCTATACAGTAAAAAATATTTACCGGTTCTTATTAAAATTTTGGAGTTGAACTTTTAAGATATCTGAGTGTTAATTTAACACAATATGATTAGTTAAATAGGTTCAAATAGATTAGTGTTAAATTAATATTTAAAATTTCTTAGTCATTAAAAACAACGCAATAAGTGAACAAATATCATAAAAATAATCTAGTTTTAAAACATATTAATTTTATTGAAGAAACTTCCATAATTTGTTTCTAAATTTGAATCAAAACGTTACATTTTTTTGTATTAATTTTCATATAATTCATTTATGTTACAGCTAGCATGTTTATCTTTTGTTAAATTAACACAAAAATTTGGTTGGACCGTTTGGGATGAATGAATGTGCAAAATTTAACACAACAAAAAATTTTTCAACTATGTAGGAACAAGACGAAGGCGAAATCATGTCATTTTATCGAACAACTGCCCCTCGATCTAGATGTAATAAAGAACGAGAACGATGAGCTTCAGGAATTCTCTCTCAAAAATGAATCCTGTGATAAAATTTATCTGAAAAATAATTTTACAATCTTAAATAACGATAAGAAAGATTTAGCTGAAAATCTTGTCGATTTGAAAGAATTGAGATATTATCAGAAGATCTTTGAGGAGAAGATAGGCGAGGTAGCCATTCTGGAGGACATCAAGAGAAGGATCGACAGAGACTTCGATGATCCCCCAGACGAGAGGAGCGAGAACGACACGGAGGATTTTTTCACCGTTTCCCGGAAAAGCAGTAATTTTAATCGTGAAAACGTCGATGTGCCTTCAGTGACAATAATCGAGAAATCCAAATCTACGCCGTTGATCGTCGCGACAAATCTTAAGCCGACCGAGATACAAATTCACAGCTCGATGTCAGTTGGTGCCATGAGCAAGTGCTCGAACAAGAACTCTGCCCTTTCCAAGTACTTCTCCTGCACGCAAATTCCGAGCCTGGTTTCGTTAACAGAGAACGAGGACGAGCTCGCTGGCAAGGCTGACGATAGTATGATTGAGTCGCATTCGAACTACCATTATTACGATTCGCGTTCGAACTTCAGTCTGAATAATTATTCGCTCTCGAACTTAGACTCCAGTCTCGATTGTTCGTGTTCCAGCTTTGAATATATCTCGCGTTACGATCCATTCGCGCAGTACATCACTCCGAATAAATCTTTAATTGAAATGGTAAACAAGTCGGACGACACGTTTGAGATATCTGAAGGTTGCGAGAGTGTCGCGAAGAATAGAATTTTTAATTGGGAACATCCACCTCTTGAGGAGGGCGGAGAGAAAGAATGGCGAACTAGGAAACAGTATACGGCCGACTCCACGTTTGAGACGTCGAAGTCGTCGAGGTACGTCGGTTCGATAGACTCGGGTGTATTCAGCTCGTCCCTAATCGATCTTTATCCGGCCGAGAAGTCCTTTTACACCGGCAAATCGAAGTTTGAAAAGAAACGCCGCGCCGAGAAACTCGATGGACTGTCGACTGTCGTTGATTCCGGCTCGGATAGTAGTTGTACCAATGACACACTCGATCGGAAGGTGAACGACGTTGTGAGAGACCTTACGAAGAATCTGATACTTTGCGAGAGGAGAGCGAAAATGAAGCTGAGAGCGAGAGACACGCATTACGTATGTATTCACGTATAAATTTTGTAGAGAAATTTTACTGTAATTTTGTTTTACCATAATCACTGATTTTCTAAATTTCCAAACTATAGTTTTCATCATATTATTAGTAGACGATTTTATATTTTGCGATTTATTAACTACCAAAAATCAAATTTATATGTATATGATCATCTTTGTTGTAATTAATTGAAATAGTGACACACGCAACATATTATGTATTTGCCTAATTATCTAATTTTCAGGCGTTGATTGATATATACATATATATGTATATTATATCAACTATATATACATATATATACATATATATATATATATATATATATATATATATATATATATATATATATATATATATATATATATATATATATATATATATATATATATATATATATATATATATATATATATATATATATGTATATATATGTATATATAGTTGATATAATATACATATATATGTATATTATATCAACTATATATACATATATATACATATATATATATATATATATATATATATATATATAGAGTGTCCCATTTTAAATAATACAATAAGTTTTTTCGGAAACTATGGTAAATACAGAAAAATGTTTTAAACAGAAGTTGTGTGATTCGGAGGGACACATAAGAAAATGTCATTTATTTGATCTTGGATGGCCTCGTTAAGATCAGGTCAAGCTCAGGTCACAAAAGAGAATATTCTATACTTTAAATATATAGAAATAAAAATAAAAGTTGAAAATTTATTTATGTTGAAAAATAGTTATCATTTTCGATTATTTAAAAATCTATTGATAAATCCGTGCGTTTAATATGTGTGATCAGGATTTGTAAGTGCGCGCCTTTAATCTAATTCGCGGTAATCCCGTTTTTCCTAGAGTCAAGACATCCTGTCGCGTGCTTACAAATTTAGCAGAAACCTCTACGACACTTACTGCGACTTCTTCGACTCATCTCAGTCGTCCACCGAAGACGAGAGAATCATCAGTATCTCCACGCCGTCGCTCTTATCTTTATCGGATTCCGAAATTGAAGATTATGAATCGACACATCAACGTGTCTGTCAACGTTCAAATTCAATTCAAATATAAACCTATAATTAACAAAAAAGTCAAAACCGCGTATTTGTTTATATTATTATTGTATAATTTCATTTAGTAAACATTGACGTTTCACGTATTTCCTAGCTCGTTTATCTCTCGTAAATAATGATAAGAATAATTATAATTATGTTTATTATTACTG
>JAANIC010001256.1:5387125-5398244 GCA_017607545.1 Acromyrmex charruanus
GTAAAGAAAAAATATTATCTATATATAATCAAATATAAATATATATAATTATATATAAAATATGTTCATGTAAGTACATATTTATTTTCTTTTTCTTGTATAATTTCTATTGATATACAATACATAGGAAAAATAAGAAGAGAAATAATTGAAAAATAATTAGAAGAATACTTTTTGCATCGTTTTCTTTAAAAAATCTATTGCAATTACATTGTACGATAGTCTATGTATAATTACATATACAATTTTATATACTATTATACAAGCAATTTTTTTTCAAATTTCACTTTTCAAAAATTATTTTTTTAAAAATAATGCGAAAATTATTTTTTTAATTATTTTTCAATTCTTGTTATTTCTCCTATATACGAACAGATTACTATATACAAGGGATAGAAAACATATTTTGTGTACAATTAGTAGTTATATATACTTATATTTAATTATTTATAGACTTTTTTACCGTGAATAATCGTATAATTTCTCGATAATGTAATTTAAATAAGTATCGAGCATTAATAACATAGCAATCTTAATCAGTAGATATATGAGTTAACAGTAGAATGCAATTTAATCGTATTATTAAAAAATAAATCATTGTTCCTTCGATCGATGTAGCACGACAATCTGGTACCAGTTCATCGCAGCTCGTCTCGACACGTTCGTCGAGAGCAGTTCGACCACATCATTAGACGATACTGACCGTTTCCGCGTTGCGGTTTCCTTTGAAGGGGATTGGAAACGCGCGCGGCACGATGCGACGTGGCGAAGACCCGTGCGAGCCACCCGAGCGGAAATACATAAACGAGCGAACGGAGTCGTTTCGCACAACCGTCCATCCGCGACTGTCAGAGAGGTCTCTCTTCTCTTACGTAAACGGTCCAGCTGGAAAACGAGAGGAAATGTCCGGATAAACGAGCGTCGCGAGAGAAAGCGGACGCGATCAAAAAGACGCGTCCCGGGACTTTGTCTCGGGACGGAGTCTGCGTTTGATACCTCGGAAATGGGCAATTTCGCATCAGCCTGGACAAGCGAGTTTGACAGTGGAGATACGGGATATTGCGGGAAGCGGCTAAAATCCGCGTATTGTTCCATACGTGACACGTATGGAAAAAACTTTGAGAATTGCTGCCATTCTCTTTCCTCTCGATCATCTCTATAAAAAAATTCTATAATGTTCTAATAATTTGGTTTTTTTATCTTTTTCAGTGACTCCACTATTATTTTAACTTATGAGACAAGTTTTCATCTTAACGTTTGGCGCATCAATTTATTCTATTGTATATAATACAATATAATTTTAATCTATGAGTTTTATACCGTAGATAAAGTTTTAATTTTGTGATCTCATTCTTTGGTTTGCATTGACTTATTAACTTGCAAAAAATTCTTCTCATATTCGACTGTGATTGATTAATTTTCCACGACTTAAGATCCTACGACCGCTATGACTTCTATTGTAAAAGCCCATCTACATCTATCGTAATGTCTATTGTAAACTCTTTACAATGATCGTAAGGGTCATGACAAAGGAATAAAGAATTCAACATGTTGGATACTGCTTATGTTATGGTCTTACAGACTCTACTGTGATTGGTCAATTCACTTATTGCTTAGATTTTACTGCTTAAGTTTTTTTGTGTCTGCTATGGCCCTAATGTTCGTTGTAACAGCTATCATAAGCTCGTTGCAAGAGTTGACTCAACTTCAACTCTAACGATTACGATGCTTATTTGGTGATACGATAGTCAATGAGAATGAGGAGAAATCCGCGAACATTGCGAGGTCGCTTGATAGGTCGAATCCATCACCTTCGGTAACGTTTTTTCGAATTCATTATTCTCCATGATAAAAAGCGATATCTACAACGTTCGACCCTAACATTCTATTTCGCTAGTTAGCTGCTGTGATGATATTTACGATTTTATGTAGACAGACAATGTTTACGGTAGCTTCTATTCTTACGATCACCATTGCAGCGATAGATGGGCCTTAAAAGGCAAGGAGGTGATTACGAGGTCCTAGGGTCTAAAACAGAAAGGGATACAAGTTATATTATGATTATGATTAACTTACAACCATGAGAAACTATTCCCTTCAGCGGATTCCCTCGATCCCAATTAGAAGTCAGGTCCACTTTCGTCTCACGGAGTTTGGATTCCTTCTCTCCTACTTTAGTATCTTCATAGTAGTAACTGTAACAATTACTTTCTTGCGGATCTTTCCTCGGATCTTATCGTCGAGATTTTGGATACGGAATTTAATCGTCCACGACCCCATGTATAGAACTGAGAATGCGGTGCTCGCGTCGAATTATCGCGGAGTGCAGGCAAGGATATGTGTCCCACATTGCACGGATTCGAGATTATCACCAGGTGATACTTATTTTCTCCTTTGTGCGGGCCTTCGTGACGGCGTATCAAAGAACTCTCGGGGAATTAGGTATCGCGAGCTACCGAGTATAAGGTGCTTTCCCGCGGCTGATCCTCCGTCATCGTGAATGGGAAGGAATTGCGGATTGAGAAGTGCGTCTCTCCGTTCTCTCTCTCTCTCTCTCTCTCTCTCTCTCTCTCTCTCTCTCTCTCTCTCTCTTTCAATTTCGTTAGGAAAGTAATTATGCTCCTTTCGTTTGTGAATTTACGGCGACGACGTAAAAGACTAAAGAGAAGAACATTCCTTGCTGAAAAGTTGGATAAAAATTCTTCTGAGTACCCTCAGACAAAAATTTAGTGCTGGCAATTATATGAATGACAATAATGCAAGTTTTATATTATATTATGTATAATTAATGTATAATTAATGTACGAGGGCTAATTGAAAAATGATAAGACTGCCTCTGTTTCTGTCTCTGCGAGGTATTTATTAGATGTGGCAACACATCTGCATAGGCGTTTATGAACGACATACATGTTAGTGGAAAGGCCGCGACACAGACTTTTCCATAACGCATAAAGCATAACGCATAGTGCATAAGTGAATCAATCAATCAGAATCCTTCTTTTCTTTCCATTTCGAAAAAAAATAATTTTGATTGATTGATTCTCTTATGCATTATGCAAAAGTCTGTACTGTGGTTAAAACTTTCACTGTAAAAGCATGTACATGTCTCGTACATATCGAAAATACGACAGAGGTATGTGGTTGAATTTTGCATTAAGTTTGATAAAAGCGACGATGAAATTTTGGAAATGTTACATCGAACATATATAGTAATTAGTGCTATAGTGCATTTTGGTTATGGAAGCACTTTAAGAATGGCAACACGCGAAGGAATGATGAAGTGTGATCGAGGAAGCTATTCACAGTAGTTATGGATTACGGATATCGACATTGCCAAGGCTAACATTTAATAAGCCATTAATAATAAATTGGAAATCAGAAGCTAGAAATTAACCAATCATAATCAATTATTCTTCTCACACTCGACTGTGATTGGTCAATTTCTAGCTTCTGACTTCTGATTTATTACTAATGGCTTATTATAGAATGTGTGTTAAGCGGGGAACACAGAGTTTTACATAACGCATAACGCATAAGAGAATCAGAATTCTTCATTTTCATCCTCATTATTCATTATTATTATTAATATTATAACAGTAATAATTATAAATATGATAGGATGTAATTACAGTCACAAAAAATTTCTGCCAATATATACTACTTAGAGATAAAATGTCAGATCTATATCGCATCTACATTTACTATGTATACACATTCAATGAATTGTTAGAGCAAAATGATCAACCTACCGGGGTTGCCGAAGGGTCAGACCCGTGATGAGCGGATACATCCTCTAGGGTCGGTCCAGGGCAATTTTCGCCTCAGGAAACGATTATGCATTATAACACCAGTCTGACAAAATAATACATCAAAATTACCCTCTGCGCTATTAGTTTTAATTGTATTACACTGCGTGTTACTAATTTTATTTTTTTAGACTAATCTTATTTTTCTAATATTGAGAGAAGAAAAGTGGTTGCAATTATCATAATTTAACTATATATGTTTTGCAGTTATTTTTGATGTTAATATATTTATAGTTGAGGAGATACTGCATTACGATTATTGCAATTATATTATGCATTAACTATATCACAAAAGTGATTATTTCTTTATTTTTTACATTATTACATTTATTATTATTGTTATCATGTAAGCATTGTAAACGAATATTAAGAAAATAGTGAAATTCATTATATTTGCAATTATATTTACTACATAAAAATATTTATTTTATTTCCCATCCATATCTTGATATTTTCGTAATTAATATTTGAAATGATCATGTTTTAAAATACAATTTTTTAATACTTGGTAAAACTTTTTTTTCTGTGTATTTTTATAATCTTTCCAACAATTTCTTAATCGAAAATAATGATCTCTTATATAATATAATATTAATTTATTGAATCGGAATAAAAATTCATAGCGCTACTTCATTTATATTATATTTACATGTCTTTAAAAAAAATTGTAATTATATTTATCATCCTTGGCGAAAATAAAAATCAGAGCGTAAGTCAATCGAATGTAAGGAGAGAGTAACAGAAGCTACGCACATTTTAATTCAATTTACGCTTCAATTTTTATTTCAAGGATTTGTGATAAAACAAAGTTTCAGTTTTAAAAATTAATTTATTTAATTGTATGATAATTTTTAACGCGATTATGAGTAATCAAAGTTAAAATTCCTTTTATATAATTTGCGACAACTTAGTAACAAAAAATCTTAAGAACATTTTTGAAAAACAATTTTAAAAGAAAAACTTAAATTTTTCATGTTAGAAATAAAATATAAAAATATTTTTGTAAGTTTTTTTTAGACACGTGACAAGCCCACAAAGTGAGACGAAAACCCATTTTGTCCATCTCTAATTTTCTATATGTAAAAATTACCATTACTCATAGAAATTTAAAAGACATAGTGATCTTTCGAAAATAGAGATTTTAAGACGCAGATAGAAACTTTAAAACTTTTTTTTAAATTTAAATTTTGCTCATTTTAACAAATATTATAGCTACTTAAATTTTGAAGTTTGTAGCATTTATACAAACTTTTCTTTCAACCTAATATTAATTAATTAAAGTAACAAATTATGACAATAAAGCAAATGCTTTGCATCCTTATGCTACATTCAATTGTAAAGCCAGAAACACATAGAAAAATGTAAGATGCAAGTAAGCAGTAAGCGAATCGGTCGATTACAATAGAGACGTAAGATTATATTGTCTTACATTTTCATTATAATTAGTCTATTCGCTTACTACTTACAGGCAGTTTTACTGCCTTACGTTTTTTTTTATGTGTTTCTGGCTTTACTTTCGGTATGAAATCGTGTGGGAAGGAGCACGTTGTTCGTGCAATATGTGTACAAAAGTATCGGACAGCAGGAGATGGACAAACAGAAAACGATGCTTTTACCACTCGGCAAACAACCGCCGCTCTCTAGTTCACATCGCCGCATCAACATCGTTCTAATNGAAGGGGGGGGGGGGGGGTTAAAATATATGGCACCATTGCATTTAAAAAAGTATCTCTTTTATTTATCATGACGTTACTATATCGAAAATGTCTAACGCATTGCTCTTTTATAATTTACTCTTTATTTAGCATTTTTATTTACCTCTTCCATACTAAATATTACTTTATTCGTGACATATCTTTTGCTAAACATAGATTTTGATTTTTATAGAAAAAATTTCTTGAGTGCGAGAAATTACAAAAGAAAAATTATATTTAATATGATTTCGAATTTTTATATTTGTCATCCGGGGCACCAAAACTGATTGTTTCTATCCTGATTTTGATCTCTTAAACGACAAGTATCTGAAGGATAATAACGATGAAAGCTTCGGTCAGGCACGTCTCGCGGACCTTTCCCCACCGACGACGTCCGGATATCTCGAAAGAGAAATTTCCGTCTCGAATGCGATCAATTTCCGTCCGAGGACACAAAATGTCCGGTGTCTTGAAAGGAACATTTTCATTTCAATACTTTCCAACAGATATATATATATATATATGTGTGTGTGTGTGTGTGTGTGTGTGTGTGTGTGTGTGTGTGTGTGTGTGTGTGTGTGTGTGTATCTGTTTAATAAACCGAAAATAACGCGTAAACAATAGTTTCAAATTGTTCAAGTTCTAAATTCCAATTATCAGCAATTAATAAATCAAAGCGATAATTTTGATATCTTATTGTATTTATCACAAACTGTCACATATCACTAATATAATTATATTTATATAGTTTAAAAAAAAATATTATATGTGTGTTTGACACTAAAAAGGACTATAACATAAATTATAGTTAAATATTTTCTCTCAATGTAAACAAAAAAGAGCGGCGGTTTTAAGCTGGTTAATTAAAATTTTATTTAGAGCTATTTTCTTATTAAATTGGGATAAAAGAATAAGAGGGGAGCTCTCAATGAAAATATGAACTGCGCCCCAAAATTTATTTCGCGAAAGGATGTATTCTTTGAAGGCTCTTGGTATCGGCATACTTTATCATTGTGTCAATGTAGACCGACATCTTCCCCATTGGGTTGATCGTACAAAATGTTTGATGTCACGGAGATTACGGGGATGGTAAGCGTACACATCAGCGTCGACGGCACGCCGTAGTTAAGGGCGTTTCGTGGTGATCCTTTCCTCCCGGACAAATATAAGGGTCGTCTTCTCGGGGGCTCGCAAGAATGTGTCAGGACTTAGGGCCGGCAGTCGCTGGCATCAAACAATTATATGATTCACACCGATTTTCTCGATTCCCCTCCACGGGTCCAGCGTGAAGCGGCAAGCAATTTCCGTTCTGCCTCTAATATAATTCGTCATTGGCTCGCTCTGTTATATAGAATGTGCGAAATCATATCGAAAGGATTATTATTGATGATGATATTTTCTGCTTTGAGCTTGATGATGACTTTTTTCTCATGGAAAATTAATCTGTCACAATTTCTTCTAATTCAATCACAATGCTGGGTAAAAGTTTGAGATTGCATAAAATTTATAATCTTCCAGTGAAAAACTTAAAAGTTCGATTCATGTTTTGTTCAATATTTTTCTCTAAATTGAAAGTAAATATGAGCATTGTATTTAGCACAATTGTGATTAATATAATATTGTTTAATTTCAAGAAAATGGATCATGTTCATATAGCTTTTTTTTCTCAAAACTGAACTATTTTAGACAATAAGTGGAAGAGTCTTCCATCAAAAGAAATTGTAACTAGATTTTCTAAATTAGTTTTTAAAAAATGATTAAATGTAATGATGATTTACACTACTTTGACGAAAAAGGTGTAATATTCTCTAATGCTTTTTTTTGGTAAAAAAAAAGCGTAAAAATATTTTTTGTAGAACTTTCAAACATTTTCTATATATATGTTTCGATATTTTATTTTTTATTTTATTACAAAACAATGAGTGAAGTAGTAAAAATGTTACTGTTAAATTATAATGTTTATGTTTGATTTTATTTTATACAATAGTATAGTTTTTAATCAATATAGTCACAAACTTGGTCGGCAGTTTGATAAGCATTAGGATTCCGTTATATGTGAATCTATCTAAACTTTTTTAGGTTTGTATTCACTTTTTTATTACGTTTAATTAAGCCGCAAAAAATTTATATTTTAAGACATTTCGAAAATTATGCTTACAATTCAATTAAAGTTTTGAGTTTTCATTGGGAAACTGACATGAGCTAGTGTTTTGAGAGTGCCATCGCAGACGTAATACCCTCGAGCTTCTCTCTACATCACGCTGTATCGTATATGTTGTCGCCGTTGGCTAGTTAAAAATCATTCTGCATATAAATTCCAAAATTCGCGTTTTGAAATTCATAGAAAAATCCAAAGTTTTGAAAACTTAATATTATTAACGTTCTAAGTAATTATATTGTTATTTCAATCTACAAGTAATATTTTTCGAAATTTTATAAAGGATATTTTTAAGACGTTCATTATCCAGATAATGAGGTACGACTATATCATTTGAATTGAAAGGAATTTGTCAACAAAATAGATGAATGGATAAAAGTGTATCAAAAATTCTCTGACGAAATGACTGATCTTTCTTCGCATCATTCAAACGGAGGGGATCCTGCCTTGGCCTAGATTTTAAATTAATCCATTAAATCCCAAAAGACTATTCAAGAACAAACTTGGTTAGAAAGACTAAAGAATTTAATATAAGAAGAATCATTCTACATATTCTACAGCGTGATATTTTTAAAGATCTTGCTTGAACTATAAAAGAAAGAAGGAGCTTTTTTTCAAACCTATCGAATATATGCTTTATAGACATATACTCATACAGACGCACTTAAGACGCCGAAGGGAGATGTCTCACGGGAAAAGCGATTCTGAAAATTCTTGGAGGACACGTCGATGTAGAGGCTGCACTCGAGGCTGTCCCTGCCACGCTCGCAACTCCCGTCTCGACCTGGGAAAATTCTATTTCGCCGAGGCGAATAGCAAAGCGAAGATGACAAAGTCAAGGAGGAAAATTGCGAAATTGCTTCCTGCAAGCGCGGGACTTGAACCCACCGTCCGATTCTTCGCTCGATTCGACGATATGTACTATCCTTGAAATATTCGGTACATCGGTCGGTTTCGGTGCCAAGTTGTCAGCGGCGCGCCGGCGTAAAGTAAGAAAGAGTAGAAGTGAAAAGCATTTGAGAGAGAGAGAGAGAGAGAGAGAGAGAGAGAGAGAGAGAGAGAGAGAGAGAGAGAGAGAAGAGAAGTAAATAGATCCCGTTGTACCTTTGTAGACGTTGCGTTCTTCTAGAACATCGGCACGATGTCTTTCTTTCGGACCCCGGATATATCTCTGCCGCCAGTAAATGCACTGCCAATTGAATTTCTAGTTGACGCAACGTCATGGTGAGGAATAGAGTAAAGAAAAAGAGAAGAAAGACAAAGAAAGAAAGGGAGAAAAAGAAACCTAAGAATTTATGATCAGATTCTTTGATTTTTCATTGTAGAATTTACTTAGAATAGTCGCTTCTTACCTTTAATATCCCAATTGTCTGCAGGAATTAACGATATTTTTATTATAGCACACGCATTTCACATTGTATCCTACGTTGTATCTATTTTACGTTGCAAAATATGTTAAATCTAGAAATGAAGAATGGAGTATAAGACACAAGACTTAAATAAAGTTTATTTTTTTCCTTTAAAGTATATACAAGTTGTCCCAAAATTCGTGACTCAAAATACTATAGCAAGAAAGTTGAGTAAAAATGTTATTTGTAAATTTTTATTTTTTTTAAACTTTTGAGATAATAAGGGATTTAAATATAGTGAATTAAGGAGCAGATTTTCAAAATGCATTTTGTCCAAAATTTATAATACATCATAAAATTTATAATTTTCAGAAAACAAGAAAAAAAGTCATAAGAAAACTGCGCATCTTACAGAAAATAACAATTTGCCGATCATTAAGATATGAAATATTCAACAAAATTGCTAAACAGTTGCTAAAAATATTAAACAAATATTAAACATTTTGTTCGTCTCTAGTTAAGGGATATAATGTACTTCGAATATCAAGATTTTTTTCAGCACATAAATTGATAGTGTAGAAATGCTTTCAGAACATCACAATAGCTTAAAATATCCTTGAATCTCTCAACACTGAACACTGTGCCATTCTTTAATTTAATTATATATATCTTTAATTAAAAAAATAAAATTTTGGACTCAATGCATTTTGGAAGTCCGCTCAATTATAGATGTTTAGATAATTATTTGAGTATTAGTGAACGTGCTGAAGTGCGCATGCAAGACTCGTAGACAGATCTAAACGTATGTATGTCTCTAATTAACCAAACCCTTATATCTCAAAAACTACTGCTTAAAAATTTACAAATAATCTTTTTATTTAATTTTTCGATAACTATTTTGTTATAAACTATTTTGTTTTTTGATAAATATTGTAATATTTTGAGTAACGAATTTTAAAATAGCGTGGGCAGAAAAAATATATTCTACATAAGAAATTTGGTAGTATTTATTTTTTAATATATTATTTTAATATTGTATATCTCATATTTTGAATGTCTGATGTCAACTTGTAGTAGACTTGTCGAGATATCTACTCAATTCTTTACTTGATGGGCTAACAACTATAAGTCACGTTCGACTTGCAAGTAAGAATTCGTACGTCAAAGACGATAGAACCTATTAGCGAACAGTTGCGGAGGATTTCGAGAAGAAATCAGCCTCTTACGTTTAAAGCTCTCCTCTCTCTCTCTCTCTTTCTCTCTTTCCCATGGGGGACGCGACACGTCTCTTTATTCGGACGACATACAAAGGTTTCGCGAAGATTACGGAACCGCCGATCCTTCCCTCCCTCTCCTTCGTTGTATGGATTTTACGAAGGGGCATTATGGCGACACATAGTGAAGTAATATGGAAGGGCATCTCATCCCTGGACAATACAGCGCCTGAGAATCCTTGAAGCTTTTTTCTCTCTTCCTTTGTCACTTTCTCTCTTTCCCTCTGTCTTTCTCGCTCTCGCTCTCTTATTCTTGAAAAGAAGACATACGTGTCAAAGTTCGTTCCGCAAAAATAATAACTTTTAAGTTAAATAGTGAGGGAGAGTAATAAAAAAGTATTGAAATTGTAGTGCTACATACCGCAAAGAGAAAGTATTAGAGTTAATGTTAAAAAGGCAAATTTATAAGTTTTTGGAAAATAATGATACTATAACGAGAACGTATTAATTGGATTTTAAAAGAATAATATAGTATTCGTGTGAAACAGCGATTCAAACCATTATTGACGAATGGAAAGTGATAATTAATGAAGGAAAAATGGTAGGGATAATTTTTATGAATCTTATACTTAAACGAGCACTTGAAACAAGAAATAGAGAAAGATTATTAGGAAAATGATATTAATATAAATTAGAGGTGAATATGAGATTTTAGAATGGTTAAAGTCATATTTGGAAAATAAAACACGACAGATTCGATTCAATAATAAATGATTAAAATTATTGACCACAGAATATAGAGTACGGTAAGAATCTGTTTAGGTATCTTTAATTGTCAGTTATTTAATTGTCTATATCAATGATATAATAAAAATCTGTCCAGAAGAATGCAGCATAA
>JAANIC010001256.1:5410067-5421379 GCA_017607545.1 Acromyrmex charruanus
TTAATATCCTCTCTGTAATAAAATAAAGAAATTTATATTTATATAATATTTATATAAATACACTTATATATAGTTAATTATTAAATATTGCATTTGATGAAAATATTTTTTAACAAGGAAATATTTTGAATACATTGTGTCTTTAATTATTAAAGAAAATATCATGTTATAGAGATATTACATTCAAATATTAGATTAAGATATAAATTAAGATATAGATATAGATATAGATATAGATATAGAAACAGAATTAATTAAGATTTTATGAACTTTACAATAATTGAAAAATATTAAAAATAGTATTTTATGTTAATGAAGTACATTTCAGAATCTCGACCAGATCTCTCTTTCGTTCAATATACTTGAAATTATCTCTAACTTTTTCTTGCCATCGCTGTCTTTCTTTTCTAAAATTCGTTCCCTATTTTTCAGTGATTTAATTAATGTACACAGGGACAATTATATAATCTATAACGGGACAGGGGATCTTGAAACGACATTCGGCTTATATGTAGCGACATAACAATGCTGTTCACAAAGCTTGCAAACGCTAACGTTACCAATACATTATTTCGGAAGGAATAGCGTTAATAAATTTATGTTGTAGAACAGTACCATCAGTGACGTCATGATTGTGTTTGTTAGCGCTATCCTCAGATCCACAAACAGTTTGTACTTAAATAGCGCAAATAGCGACTCCTCGAACACATCCCTTGACACAAACGTAGCAAATAATATAATTTACATATTTTCAATGTTTATAAATAATTTAATCCTTTTAACTACATATTAATAATTGTTGTGACAATAATCTCATAACCTTAAAAGAATTAAATTATTTATTAGCATTGAAAATATGTAAACCGATTTGCACAATTTTACTAATTGTAATCATCGATACAACACTACATAGCCTAGTAGCCCTCAAGCTGAGTACGGATGTGTAGTGTTGTGACAATGATTACGGCAATTGTTGCAATTGAGTGAGGTGAATTTTTATCTACACATCCTTTGTCACAAAAAAGGGGCACAATTGCATGAGGATGGTTGATAGATGTTTTTTTATTATCGCATCCCAGATTTCATAGGAATATTAGATTCATTGTTAAGACGTTACTTGACAATTCTTCAGATTTTATTTTTGAAACTATAAATATAAAACTAAAAGCTCGTTTTAATAAATAGACGAAGGCACAATATGTATCCACAGATGCTTCACAAGAAGAGTCTCCCCTATCGTGGTTTTTATTGTCTTATGTTACTTTAATTTCTAACAAATTTAAGGACATTACCAAAAATTTGAATATGAAATTGACATTTTATAACATGAATAAACTCGAGAGAAATGAAGACAATTTGGACAAAAAAAAACAAGATGAGATCACTTTAAAAATTGTAAAAATGGACGAAAAAAGCTATAATCCCCCTTAACAGTCAATAAATAGATAGATAAAACATTTATTTCTTGCTTTATATCCGTATCAGATTATGGATTAACGATTACGATTAATGATGGCCCGGTTCTACTTCAACCAATCACGATGTAGCAAGTCCATCGTAATTGATTGAAATAGAACTGGACAACCATCAATCGTAATCGTCAATCCGTAGTCTGATACTCTACTCCTTTTACGGCTTTGAAAGGGATTTTTTATTGATTTAATATAAACTTGCTTAACATATAAAAAATTGGTATGACTATTTAATCTAACAAAAGATTTTGGTTGCTTAGATTTATTTTTCGCTCTATATAAATATTTCTAATAATTGAATTATTCCTGTGCTATTTTTGATTTCTACTATACAGTTTGTCGCTAAATGTTCCAATATTCCAGCTTCGCTATGGTCAGCCTATAAATATTTTTATTCTATTCCAAATAGCGCCAAATTTTATTAAATAATTCTAAATGTCGCGATAATTTTTGAAAAAATTTTTTATGTTCTTGCTTTCTTATGTCTAGTATTCCTATATATCGTAAAGTTTTAACTTCTACCCCTTCCATTCTTGAAAATACATTTCCCCCTTTTTGACTCCTATTTATTTTTCTTATTCTCCATTTCCTAAGGCATTCTTTTATTATGATCCGATTCTGTTCTTTCTTCTATAACTAATCTATCAATCTTTTCTCTTGCTTCTATATTTCCTATTCAATAATCAATTATTGAGTTCCCTCTTGCTTCTATATACGTAAATTCTTTGTTCTTATATAATTGTCCCTGTATTTCCTATTCTAGCATTAAAATCCTCCCCTATTAAAAGATTCTCTTCTATCTACTAAAGTTCTGATCTTTTTCATAATTTCAGCTAGTCCTTGCTTATAATAATATCGTTTATCTTTTCCTTTAATTATCATCTTCACTTGTACTTCTTCCATCTTTTTATTTCTATCTTGCCCTTATTCTCTTTCTTAATGTTCTTCCTCGATATTCTTCCTTACTTCTGTAATGATTTCTCCCATTTCACTTTCTTAATTTATTGCTCTCTCTCTCTCTCTCTCCCCTCCCTCCCATATTTTACATATTTCCTTGGATACGTTTAATAATGAAACATATCTATCTATTACCTTCTAAAATGTCCAATATCGTATCTATGATACAAGTTCAATACATTGCTACGCGACGTTGATGATAAATCATTCAGTCGGCTCGGATAAGTCCGTTATTATCGAGGCAACTTCGTTCAGTCGTGTATGAAAGAAGCGCGACATATTACGTATTACGTTTAAAGAATCGTCTCTCGTGGTATTAAATTTAGCCACCGCGCGACATTCCGCATACGTTTTTTTCATTGGCAGCTCTATAGAAACGAACGGATCTTGCGGATGTCGCGGGCGATGAGACACGTTGATAACCGGGCATTACGTACGCGGACAAAATGATATGTTTTACACGTGCAATAGAAACGGATGGTAGCACGTCTGCCGAACCGAGGCGATACCTTGGCTGTAAAGCCACATTCCCGCGACAGGATGACAACGACGATGACGACGATGATGATGACGACTATGACGACGCGGCGATCGATCGATCCTTTCCCCGGATTCCACGGAGAAACAATTCGTCGATCTTGCCTTCGCGTTTCTGGAACTTGCGGACTTACACAGTGCAGTTGAGATAAGTTTTTAGATAAAATTTATATAAAATAAAGGACATGGTAGAGGAAAACATTTTCAATATTTTTTTACTCAAAATAGGGTCCTTCACCGCGCTCAATACATCGCGCTCTGCTCTCATTTTTCATTCTTTGCATCATTATTGAAACGTTTACAAAACTGTTCTTTTGTTATCGTCTTCGATTACAATTGATCACAGCAGCTTGAATTTCTGGAACATCTTCGAATGGCTCAAAAATATATCGTTTTATCTTATTTCATTCATCCTAATCACTCTTGTATGTTATTGATTATTTTTTGTTTTCCGAAATTGAAATCGCAGTTCCTATTCCAAAAATTCAAGCCGCTGCGTGACAATTGTAATCGACAGTTGTAACTGAAAATGTTTACACAGTTAGAAAATTTATGTGAATAAATAAAATTAACGCATCACGTGTCCCAAATGGATCCAATTTTTATATTAATTTAACATGAAATAACTTGCTAGGAGATAACATAAATATTATATAAAAAAGTTAATATTGACAATTTGTAAGCAAACTGTAAAAGCATATTTTTTTTAGTAAAATTAATATTTACGATATGTTAAATTAACATAATATTTTACACGGTATTTTATTCATTTATCTTACAATTTAGGTAATTTTAAACACATTACTTTTATGTTATTTGTTCACTTACTCGTAAATTGTATTATTTTGACACAGAAAATGTTGAATATCAATTTAATTTAATAATTTTAATAATAATGTTTGCAAAATATTTTAATAAATTAAAATATTTAACTAACATAATTACATTATGTTAAATTAACTCAGAGATATGTCAAAAATATAATACAAATTTTTATACAAGGACTTTAACGAGTGAATTGTTTACATCGCAAATACTAAATATTTTTTTATCGTGTACAAAAGAGGAGTACTCAACGGCGATGCAAAGATTGAAAACGAACATATTGATAATAAAAAATGTTCAAAGTATTTTCCTAACATTTTTTTTTGTTTTATCTGTATTTTTGTTAATCTGTATCTAATATTTATAAAAATTTGTGAACTATACTGCAATATAATCTTGCATTTGAATATATCGATTAATGATTAACGTTTCTTCTTCCAAATATTATCTTTTTTTCCTAATAGCCTCACGAAAACATTATAATTTCATTTTAAAATAATATTCTTTGTTATTACTGTCTTGCCTTGTGGAATAAATTTGTGAACTTGGCAAAAATGATCATTCTAAGCTGCACTAAGCATGTAAAGTCGAGCAAAATATAATGATTAACCTTACCGCTAGAACGTGGATAGACATTTATGGTATGTTATTTAAAAAGCTTATTAGGAATTTCCGTAGGTATACGTATCTTCTTATATTATACAATACATGAGCGTATTTCACTTGACGCTCGATCAATAACGCTCGTGAGCATCATTTATCCTTGTTTAACATTTGATAAAGAACAAGGATGAAATAATTCCAATTTCTAAAACGTTGCGAGCGTTAAGTGAAACACAATTCAGGTAATCATACTGTGTTTGATTTAAAGTTTAAATCGATTATGTTCTGGAAAAAGGAAGAGATAAAGCTAAAACTCTCAGTAGAATCACAATTATTTACAATTTGCATGATGGATGGACAATGTAAAATTCTCGTACTGTAGCAAATCCTTTTTTTTTTTAAGTACCTGTAAACTGACATTTTCTTTGTCTTTTAACAGAAGATTCTAGCAGAGCAACTTTTCACCAGAGAATTACGTTTATCATTAAGAATAATTGTTTTTCCTTTTTTTCGAACAATGTAACATGTTCAATTAAAAATAAACTGTCTTTCTCTTTCCACGCAAAACTTTTTCTTCTTGAAATTTGTGATTAGACAAGGGAAAGTATTGAAATGTAATTTAAGAACGAAAAAGAGAAGAGTTTCATTTCCCTTTAATTTTTCGACGAACAGATCACAAGACGTCTGTCCTGGAGAAGAGACGTCTCTCGCGAAAAGCGCAGCAGCGTCGTAATCCGTTGATCTTCTTACGTAATTAACAGACCTCGGCCACGTTCGCCGATTAATCGCCATAAATATTTCCGCGATGCTGATGGACATGACCGACGTTGCGTCGATCTGAGTCCGTGATATGCATTCGTGTGCGTGGCACGTACGGGCGTATATGTGTACGGAGGTCGGACCGACGACGGTCGATCTGCACCCCCGAGAGATTCACCAAGACCGTGGTGGACAATCACGCCTGTAATTGGACGAGTGGAGCCGGCGAGAACGGCACTCGAGATGACGCCGTCATTTCTCGTTCGCTCTCTCGAAGACGAGGAACCGATTGACATCCTACCGATGATTGTCGTCCGTCATTATCCTTCGATATCGCGCAACTTTAAAAAAATTCGTAAAAAATCATTGAATATAATTGAGATCTTATTAATAAAAATAATTAAACGAAAAAAGCCTTTTATTTTCATGCACGTGTTATTCTTTTGTAACTTCTAAAATAACTTTGTGATTTTCTTGGGTTGGAAAATAACGCGTTATTGTTACGTATACAATCACTTATTTTCAATAACGAAGGAAAAACGATGTTACATTTTTTACATGATCATAATCACTGCAGATCTTATGTTGAACTAGTCAATTAGTGACTAAGACAATTGGATTCCATAGTCAGTACAGTAACGAGTAACAGTAACAGTAATGATTTACTTTCATATTAAAGTAACTTTCCCAGGCTGATTTTATAATTTCATCAAATTTCTTAAGCCTCCAGGCCAAAAAAAAAACATTATCAGAAACACGTGTTGAATTCAATTTTAAATCCAAGAAATTGTATATTTGCAGATAACAATTTGTTGGATACAATGTCGCACTCGTTGTTATCGATAAATATTGAAAGCAACTAAAAAATGTGGCTGTCAACAATATTACCTATAAATAAAGATCAAAAGAATATCGATGACGTCGTCCATTGATTATACATGGACACACATACACGTGTACACATACATAATATATTGTCCGTAAAATTCAATTTTAGCGTTATTCAGAATCTAATTCTGTAAGATGTGAACGTGTCGAATGTTAAATCCTTTTGGAATATTTATTTTACGTCAATTTTCTTGTCCTCCTTATTCTTGTCCTTTTCATATGTGACTAGTTACTCGCATGCGTATTTGTATCTATTACACATAAAAGAAAACAACAAATTAAGGATATATAGTGGCTCTCAAATTTTGCGACTTCAAAGCGCTATATCTTTTTATCTGTTGATTTTATGTGACAATGGAGACATTTGTTCAGAATCACAAAAAGTATAACATATTTCAAAAAGGATCAATCAGAGTTATTTTTCCATTTTCCTTTGCTTTAATCTTTAATGTTACTTTCATATTAAATTTGAAAAAGACAAATTAAATTTGCAAAAAATATTTTAAAACACGATTTTTTATCAGAATCGAGGTAAACAAAAAAATTAAATAACTTTTAAATCGATGAGAGAAATATGCTCAAATTTTATATAGATGCTCAGACGTAATAATAGAACAGTCTATGAAATTTTTATATTTTTAGTATTGTTCTTAGATGTGACGTATCATACATCCTTAAATATTTTTTTCGTTTTTAGTTAGTTAATCATAGCGGCTTTTGAAATATCGAGTCTTTAACCCTACAACTACAATTTCAATGTCAGAAACAAGAAATAGTAAAAGGTAAGCAAGTATGTAGAATAGATAATATAAGATTACGACATTTTTTAAGTATATTTAAAAAATGCAAGCTGTTATGATCAATTAACTGAAGACGATAAAAGAGAAAATCAGCAAACAAGTTGACATTATTTATTGTCATTTTGACATATGATGATGTCATGGGTGAAACATCAAGTTAAGCTTAACCACAAGTTAATCAGTTAATGAAAAACTTGGTCCTAACTTTAGTAAGTCTTAAAACCGCATAAGAAATTAATGACTCACAGTCGATTATTCTCTTCGCGTTCGACTGTGATTGGCCAATGTCTCATGACTTAAAGTTAATTACTGTATCTATTGTGTTTCAAGACTAAAAAATTATATTTTAAATAAAATAATGTTTAAAATATTTTTCTGACGTAGTCTTTCTTTTGTATGATTCTTGTCTTAAAATTTATGAACTGCATTGTAAGTCTGTAGTGAAATTTGTTAGAGAGACGAAGTCGATATATATCCTCAATACTTGCAGCTTTCCATATTCGCCGATTGATTAGTTATTATTTTCGATCTCTTCGATTCTAACTGTTTCTCTCTCTCTGTATTTTTGCATTCGGCACAGTTATATTATTACACCGATCCGAGAAGGGGAAATATTGCAACACACATTCGGAAATCCGTTCGCGGTACATTTGCCCCGCGTAATCTCTCTCTCTCTCTCTCTCTCTCTCTCTCTCTCTCTCTCTCTACGGGCGTAAAATTTCAACGCGTATCCCGGCGTAATCATTCCGCCGGGCGAACGAAAACAAGTGGCAAATGGTCCATTATTATCCGCCAAACGTTATTCGAACTAAATACGGACGGATGTAAAATATAGGCATTAACGCGAGAGCCGAGCCGGGCGAGCCTGCAGCAGTCGGTGCGGATTTGCCATGATTATTTGATATCGATGGCGAAACATTTTGCCACGTGTTGCGCTACCGCGTACGATGTACAGAATGCGTTTCGCGGAACGTATATGTATATACAATATATATACATATATATATATATATATATATATATATATATATATATATATAGATTTTATATATACATGTATATGTATATGAAAATACTCGTGCGATGCATCGTTCGGATTACCCACAGGACAGGCGACATTAGATACACGTTTGCGCTTTTCGGCCGCGGAATTGTACAGCGAGCTAATGCATTATGTCCAGGGGCAACAGCGATCGTGCACGACTGTTAAATTGTAAAAGAATTTAGTTAATGCATATTTCATATTGGCAGGAAGAACGGTCTGAGATCGAGAAAGAAGATATAATGTCCGTGTAGGATCTAAGCTTTTGAGTTTTCAATATGTTTTTCAAAAAAATTTTACACGCATATACATATGAGTGGAAACCGTCAAATTCGGTCAAGACAGTTCTTCCTAATAATATTTCTTGTTTACATAATTTATCAGGGAATAGAAGTAACTAACTACTGTAACTCATTGTTAGTTAATAACGATTTGATAATGGCATTACGAATTTTTTATGATGATAATGTAACACCAGAACATTGGAACAGTCAATAGTTAATTATAACGGGTTGGAAAAGTTATTCGTTACTGAAAAAAATAACTCTCAATTCGTAACTCGTTATTTTTTAATAGTAACTTGTATCGGAATAACTTTACGGCGTTACTTATTATTTTTTTCAATAATTAGTAAAGCCCGATCTACAATTACGTAAATGTAGTTGTACTTGGTTGTAATTATAAGAATTGAGCAATTACAGTTGAATACGAGGAGAATATTCAACTGTGATTGGAAAAAATTCTTACAATTACGATCATTTACAACTAAATAATAAATTGCAACATTAGCAAATTGTTATTATAAAAAGTAACTGTAAAAGTAATTCTCGGAATAGTAATTCTTCCATTCCCAGCTGCAATTTATATAATTAATTTATACAATTTCCATGCAGTTCAAGCAAACTGTGAGTCGACTTGTATAAAAAATTTTAATAATTGATAGATCTAGCTGATTTTCTCTAAGCTATGTAATCTCTTCTGCGAATTTAAAAACTACGAGAAAGAATTTCAAGTCAAATCTCGATGGCCAATTATATGAGTATGATGCGCGAGTTGTGTATGCGATTAATCAAATTTTAAAATGTAAATAATTATATACAGTTGCCAGTTGGAAAATTTATACATTAAATTTAATACATTTTACGTATCCCATACGGTCCATCCAAATTTTAATGTTAATTTAATATAAGATGAATCATAATGTTAGAAAATAATACGAGTATATAAACGAGTATATAAAAAATGTTATGTAAAAAAATTAATATAAAAAATGTTATAACATTGCCTCATTTTGTAACCAAGTTATGAAAGCATATTTTTGAATAAAATTAATATTTGTGTTAAATTAACACATTCTGTTTATTTATCTCAGAATTTACGTTTTAAAATACATTATTTGTATATGTTAATTGTTAATTTACTCATAAATTAACATAATGTTACTTTAACACTCGAATATATTAAAAATTCAATACAAAATTTTAATGAGCTTTTAAGAATGTATCAGGAGTAAAGTCTCTGCAAAAAGTGACTTATTGAAATAATTTTTTATCCTATTTCTAAATTGTCGCTATATAATTTTTTCGTTACTTTTACAGACAAATATGTATAATATTACAAAATCATATTTTTTCACAATTTTTTCATTTTGTTTAAACGTACATATAATAATCTTTAAACATAAATACAAAATGTTTTTATTGTGCATTTACAATTACTTGCAAATTTTATTATAAATCTCAATCTCGACTAAGATTCTCTTTAGCTTGTTGGCTTTTGAACATGTCGTTGTGTTCGTTACCTTTGTTTAATGGTCGTTATTGTTATAATGATTTCTTCTTTTCTATTTTTATTACCTCTTCTATAAAAGATTCTCTTTTTAAAGAATTTGAAGATTTTTTAAACATAAATTTTATGAAATCCATGAAAATATCCATATTATATTGTAGACATTAAATTTCAAAATTCGAATCCGCAACGTGCCATTAAAAGTGAATGCGTATTTACTCGGCCTACCTTATCAGAATTGTCCTTTCAATTCTGACAAGATAGGTCACTAAACTATTCTACGATATTATTATAGAGACATTTTCCGATCGCACCGGCCCGCGGCGCGGCGTCGATCTTTCGAACGAAGGAAGAGGCAAGATCTCTCAGCAGCCGTTACGGAAGCGCGGTAGAGGGATCTCCTAAATATCTCGCAAAAGCGGAACGCTCTAGTGCCTCTTTCGCGCCGCGTCGGAGAGAGATATATATAGTACACGGTTTCCAGGACGAGCGAGTAAGCTTTTTGCCTACGCGGATGTAGGCGAGTGTACTCTCGTCCGCTGGTATGGAGGGAACGGGAGGTGGCTCTGCATATTTCATGCGATTTTAATGTGTCTCCGCTGGCGCTCCGTTCGATGAACACCCGGTAGAACCCCGGGAAGGAGAGAGAGAGAGAGAGAGAGAGAGAGAGAGAGAAATGAGGATGGAAGAAAGAGAGAGCGTGTGCCACCACGTTGCACGGGGCAGGAGTGACTGCTGTGATGCTCTAATCGGCTTACGCAACAAGCCACCCTTATCCCCGGCCTCGGTCGCTCTGTCGTTTCCACCCCCTCCTCCATATTCTGCCCCGCTCTTCCCCGGGCCTTCTACCGACGCTCCTTATCCGCACCGGGCCCTAAACGACAGCTATTACTTTGCGGTTGCCTCACTCCCGTATCCTTCAAGGACTTCAACAGTTCCCAATGACGAAGTGGCCGACGACGAGGGGTGGGAGCCTTCCCTCTGGGTTTTCCACGGATGGAAGTTCAATTAAAAAGTAGCCTTTCACATCGGCAAAGTTACGAGGTTCGCCTCGGAAGATAATGCTAAACGCATATAGATTTGGCGATATATACAATACATATAAAAAAAAATAAATACTTGCGTTGTTGCATATTCTGCTCAGGAAATTTTTTTTTGTATCGCGAAGAACGTTCCTGATTGGATTAATTGATATGATTTTTTATTCGTTCATTTCCCTTACAAAATAAGATATAACAAGATACAGATGTTTAACCCAGAAATAATCATTTAATTTTTTTTGCGTAACTTGAAATCACTTGGGATTGTTTTCTCTTTATTTTTCAGTTAATACTCACTATATTACTACATTACTATAAGTTATATTATTTTACAACAATGATATAATTGTCACTTTTTTTTGCTTGCAAAAGAAAAAATATAAAGAATAAAGAAATAACATCGAAAGATCATATTTTTATTTTTCTACGATTAGTTACATTAAAATTACATTTCAAAATTAATATTACAAAATTTTGATGATTCAAAACATTTAAATTTATTTTTCGAAAAGCTGTTTTTTTTTAATGGTGTCGCTGTTGAGCGATATTATATTTATTTTATATTATATTATTTAATTTATTAGCATTTGAAATTTTTTTT
>JAANIC010001256.1:5421411-5439043 GCA_017607545.1 Acromyrmex charruanus
GTTTTTAAGAAGTGGCGCAAAAAATGATGTCACTAGTAAATGCTCACTTATATTTATATTAAACATTTTGTAATGTAAAATGTACGCGTTTCAATGTGTATTTAAGGATGCTTAGTATCTATTTTCAAGAATTAAAGAAAAATTTTAAAGATTGTTCTATTATTTGTAAATCTGAGTATGTAAAATTTGAGGATAATTCTCTTATTAGTTTAAAATTTAATATTTATTTAATATTTTTTGTTTGTCTTGAGTCTTATTATTATTTTATTAGTAGATAAGACTCAAGACAAACAAAAAATATTAAATAAATATTAAATTTTAAACTAATAAGAGAATTATCCTCAAATTTTCAAAATTCATATAAAAATTTATTTCAACCCATTTATTTGTTTAAAAATGGTTGACCTAAAACTGTAACAAAATAGGTCATTTTGATGTATAAAATTATTACAAGCCAATTTGTTGTTTTTTTTTTGCAATTGGATAAATTTACGAGTTAATATCATCAAAATTTTTTGAATAATATTGACTGATAGCATAGAGGAGTCTATAGATATTAGTTACTTTTAGTTGATTATTTGACTTTTAGTTGATACTGCATAGACAATATCCTTTAAAATAAATATCCTTTAAAAAAAGTTTGCTAAGATTAGTTGGATTTTGAGCATTTGGCATTGTTTTAAATATGAGGAACAAAAATAATTCCTCCGCGCGCATTATGCCATTTTATTTTCACAAACAAGAAAACGCTGCATAGATCCATAAAACGACATAAAGAAAGAAATAATAATTTAAAAAACAGTAATATTTGCTCTCATTTTTCATATTTAAAACAATATTCAAAAGCTCAAAATTCAACTAATCTTAGCAAATTTTTTTTAAACGATATTTATTTTAAAGGATATTGCCTTGACCAATGTTGGCAGACTTCTTTTTTAAGTGCATGTTGAAACGTCATTTTTCACAAAATATTTACTATAAATTATATAAATATGAAACATTTACTAGTGCTATCATTCGATGTTAACCACTTCTCAAAAATAGAGGGAAATTATTGACTAACCTAATTATACATATATATTTACTTAATATTTTCTAATGAAAGTAAGGAAAAATAAAAAAGTATATCAGTAGATAAAATGTGATTTTAATTTCTATTGGGCCATAAAAATCATCTCAGATGATTATAATTCTTGGATTAATATGTATTTGATATACTTTAAATACATAAAATACTTTGGTATTTTAGAATTAACCGTGGTACACGGTTCAACTATAAGTTTCTTATCGAGATATTCCGGGAAAATCGTCCACTTCTAAGCTGATCTACTCATCTCCTAATTAAGTCAATTCTTAATTCAATTTTACTATTGATAGACAGGCTTCTTCATAGCTCGCGGTTGTGACTCGCTAAAGTAATAGTAACATTATATCAATGTTATAATTTCCAATTCACATGTCCATTTTTATCAATATGGATTAATTTTAGCTTATACTCTTATCTTTTTCGAGTTCTAAAAATTATAAAAGTTATAAAAAGATAAAGAGACAAATTAAATCAAATTTAAAATTAATCTACATTAGTGGAAATGAATATCAACAATGTAACTGGTACGTACAACATATATTACATTACATATGTATTGTTGAGTGGGAAATTATATATTGATATAATATTAGGTTATTGGTTACTTTGTATTTAGTGAAGATTCACGAGACGCGCGAAGAGAAGGGAAAAAAGCAGATTCATAATAGAATAGCTTAGAATTAAATCGGATGATTTTCCCGGAAAATCCCGACGATCGGAAATTAATCGTGTTGAAACACGATTAATTTTATAAATACCAAAGCATTTAAAGTATATAAGGTTCGGTTGCACCAACGTTATTTTGATTTTAAGCGAAACTTAAAACTCTCTCTATCTCGTTTTAAAACCGTAAAGAGACAAGATAGGGACAAAGAGAGTTTTAAGCCTTACTTAAAATTAAAGTAACGTCGGTGCAACCGGGCCTAAATGAAATACATCTCGATATTAATCCGAGATTAGTCATCTGGGATGATTTTTATATCCTAATAACGAGAAAATAAAATCTGCACGTCAGTTTTCCCTGTCTATATTTACTTTTGTACTTCTCCTTACTTAGAAAATATTGAGTCTGGATGAATGCGTATAGAGAAAGATTATACAGGCGCGAATGCCGTAACGCTACACGGTTAAAACGAATACTTTTACAGGGGAAGATTTCTGAACGTGAACACGCGTGTGCAATGTCCGCCCTGCCCTACCTTCCGTGAGTGTTTGCGAGGGGATTCGCGCTCGGTCGCCCTAGGCCAGAACGTGCATTATTGGATAGAGTTACGTTAAATATATATATATATGTATATATTACGTATACGCGCGTCACGCGCTTCCTCTCGCTACCGACGCCGCGCTGCGCTGCGCTGCGCTACGCCGCGCCGCGCCGCGCCCGGTATCCTCGCGGCTCGTGGCTCGTGAAGCGCATTATTCGCACCGCCGGGATATCGGATGAACATGGACGAGTTTGCTGCCGACAAACATACGGTTATATGTCATGTCGTCGTCGCCATTCGACAGTGAACGTCCGCGTATCTCTAACCGACGGCATGCCTCATCCCTCGTAATTATTATACAAGACATAGTATTAAACGCGAGGGGATTTGATAACGCACTTTCCTTCGGCAGGTTATATGATAAATATCAGCGATCATTTACTCCTTCGTTTCGTAATAAAAGAATTAAGAATTTAACGGAATGTCAGTTTATTCGTAGAGATATCCCAGGATGTATCGATTAGGAAAAGAACACTTGATACACTTAATAAAAGAACAGTCTTTCTTAAGAAGTTGTAGAAAAACTCCAAATTGTAAAAAAATCTTTTCATCTTTTATTTGTTTAAAGTTTAAAGTAAAAATACAACTGGTATAGATTGATAAATTGGAAGTAAATTATTAAAAATTATAAAATTTACTGTTCAAAGCATTTCAACATTTTGCACTTTTTGCATTTTTTATTTTCAAAAGTTATGACTACGATAACTTAAAAAAAAGATGGCTTGTTCAAGAAATTTGAAATTTTCAAGCATCACTTTTAATTATATTTCGTATTTTGATTCAAGAAGGCTTTTTTCTACTTTTAATCTTTTTAAGTTATATAAAAAAAAAAAAGCAGATACTTGGCGTGTCCCATTTGTTATATTATTTCTTATAAATCTATTTTTGGCTGAGTGAAACTACTGTTTTTACCTATGATCCGGGTACGCCAAGTATCTGCTTTACTGTGATCCTCTTCGTCATTTTCATTATAGCCCGTTGAGAAACAAGATGCATTAAACATTTATTGCATGTAATTGTTAGGTAATTGCGTTGATAATATATTCATTTTTCACAAATAATTTTTGGTATAATTGTACAGTATGTTCCATAAAGAGCGCGTAACAATACTTAAGGACAGACTCTTAAGATTATTTTAAAACGAAAATTCTAGAATCAAAATATCGAGGCTATGATAAGTTTTTAAATTATAATATAAGCGTTATAGTTATAGCGAATCATATCGACTAAAATTTGCAGTGTAGTACAACGCAAAATGCTAAAAGCGTGCAAATTAATTATCGTTTCTTATTATAATATCGATTATATACGTATGTAAAGATAAAATTACTGATATTTTTAATTATTAATTTTTATTATGTATTATAAAATTATTGTTGCCTCGATATTTTAGTATTAAGATTTTTCATCTCAAAATCGGTTTTTATGAGCGACTCTGTGTTTGTGTGCGTGTGCGTGCGAGTGTGTGTGTGTGTGTGTGTGTGTGTGTGTGTGTGTGTGTGTGTACAGGGTGTCTCAAATTTAAATGTCAAAACTCCAGGAGAGTGTAGGAAACTAAGAAAAAGAGTCCTTCAGAGATATGTTTATTTTCGCTTCGTTTCGAGAAAATCGTAAAAAAAAAAAGAAAAACGTACAGTTTTCATTTTTGTACTTATTTATTGCTTATTCATTCACATTTATTTATTCAAAATGTTGACCTTTTTTGACCAGCAATGTAAGCATTGTATTTAGATCTAAAGTACAAATAGCTCATATTACAGCCAAACATTGATCTGATCGTAATGATGCCGATCTGATACTTTTAGGCACTCTTCTGTTTGGAAATCGGCGCGCATGCTCTCGCACACTCGCACCGCCTCCGGCATTACCGTTGCAGAAATCATACATGAAAACCACATCAGCGTATTCAACGTATAAGACATATACGTATATATATGCGGCATATTACAACAGGAATAATTCATTCAATAGCTTCTGATGAATAACTAACGAATTTATAGGAGAAAGGCAGGAACGTAAATAAAGTTTCAAAAACGAAATATTATTGTTTTGGTGTAAGATTTCAGTAACAATAATACTTCATAGACAGAGAATGAAACAACTACATTAATCTTTATTACGATTTTCTCCTACGACTATTTCATTTGTCGTACGACGAATTTTTCAAGCCTATTGATTGGCTATAGAATAGAAAAATCTAAGAACCTCTCTGTCCTGCACACATTTGTCGTACAACAAAAACGTACAAATGAAATAGCACCCCAAAATGAAGTAAAAACGAGTATATTTCTAAAGGATTTTTTTTTTTAGTGTATTGATTCTCTATACACTCTTCAAGTTTTGATGTTTAAATTCGGAACACCCTGTGTATATACAAGTTGAGCCATTTTAATCTACCACTCCAAATATATATATTGTTAAGCCTTTTACAAAAAAAATATTTCAGATAGAAGTTATAGCACACGTTAGATAGCAGTATTATTGTGACCTTGAGTAGCGTCGCCAAGGTCAGGTCAAAATCACATCATTTTTTTAAATGGAAACCTCCATTTTCCTTTGTATCATCTTGTAGCTTAGATTGAGAGTTCTTCAGAACACTATAACAAAATATTTTTTCATTTAGTACTTTTCGAGTTATGAAAGTTGGAAGTTACAATACCGTCAAAGTTAGCATTATCCAAGGTGTCCGATCGACGGCTAAAAACCTCTTGAATATTGTTCAGGATCACGCTGCGGATAACATTTGTTAAGATCAAAGCGTTGGAAGTTGTTTCTCTTAGATTTTTATTTTTGAAAACAACTAAAAATTCATTTTTAATTCCATATATAATTATATCTAATATTTTATATTTAATGTTCTATGTATATACTTGATATTTCAAATTCTATGTACATACTTGAAGGAGCAAGGACGACGTATATATGTACGCATCAATGATTTAACAAGAATAAGATTCTAAAGATTTATTTCAATTTGCATACATTTCAAAAGACCATTGACGTTTTTAATTATTCAGCAATTACATATGTGCGGGTCAAATCGGATCGAAATTCGCTATTCAGCAGATTGTACTTATACAGGATGCATTCCGATATTTACTACCAGTGCTGAAATTATACAGTATACGTTGCGTGCGCTACAGATTTTCGGCACTGACAGTGAATATCGGAACGCACCCTCAATAGCGTAGTATTGTATAGGCCTGTTTTTATGCACTCTCTGAACTGGTGCATACATGCAATAAGTTGAAGTAAAACAAACGTAAATTTATTTCACTTCAACTTATTGCACCGTGTGCAGTGTGCATCAGTTCAGAGAATGCAGGAATAAAAAACAGGCCTTATATGTATGTACGTATGTACGTACGTATGTACGTATGTATGTATGTACGTATGTACGTACGTACGTACGTATGTATGTACGTATGTATGTATGTACGTATGTATGTATGTATGTATGTATGTACGTATGTATGTATGTACGTATATATGTATGTACGTATGTATGTATGTACGTATGTATGTACATACATACATACATTTCATCTTCGTGTACAATGCAGACAACTGCAGAGAATATCGATGTGTCGCTCTCTCGATGAGCACTATAAGCTAATTTTTTGTCGTATCACAGAATTGTATTAGTCATTTGGTTACAATTTAAATTCGGTAGAGCAAGAACGATCTCTAGATTATTCAATAATTCGATGCGTAATTTTGTACGCACGAAAAATGGCAGGAGGATTCGCACAATATTAATATCGGACGATCGAAGTGTTATATCTGTCGACGGCATCATTCCGTCGACGAGATATTAACGAACTCTATTTAGAGAAAAATTCTAGCGGAAGCAATAAGAAAACTTCTTCGAGAAAGTTTTCGCCAAATGTGAATCACCAAATATTTCTTACAACAATTCGATAAAAAATTGAATCCGGGCGAATTCACGCGGCCGGCGATTCTACGGGTCGTTGTCTGTGTACTAATTATGAGCTCTGCGGAGACTTCTTTTTATCTTTTTCTTAAATCCTCTTCTCTTCTATCTCTGACGTTATACACGCTTGCGCAGCTAGCATAATGTAATGACTATATATAAGATTAAAATTCTATTGTTCATGCAAAAATTCTTAAAATTGATTTCATAAGTTTATAATTGGTTTAGTAATGTACAAAGTACTCCGAAAATCGTGGTACAATCGGGAAAGAGGCGATTCCTAATATAAAAGCAAGTCGAAAATATAAAATAAAATTTTTTATAGATATTTTCAACAATTTTTCAAAATAAATACATTATTAAAATTTACTGCATTATTTTAAATTATTGCAAATTTCCAGACTGACAGAAATAGCGTTGAATAGTCAGATTGGATGAATCAAGCAGATTATACCAGCGCAGCGGTACACGCATACTTAACAAATATTAATAAAATTTTCAGTTTTTTCGGAAACAAAGCTCTATACAATAATTTTATTTTTGGCTTACTTTTACATGAGAAATCATCGCCTTTCCGGTTGTATCACGATTTCTGGAACACTCTGTGTATATGAATAGCTAAAAAGGCACAAATGTAAATAGCTATTAGATCAATGATTATTCTGTAATTATCACAAATATTTAAGAAAATTCTATATCTCACTTGCGAAAGAGAGAAAAAGTATTATACATATAATATATATATTAATATTATTATAGGTGTATTAATATATATTTTATATATAAGTATCAATATAGTAATTTATGTATGTATGTACAGTTCCAGCATAAAAATGAAGACCTAGAGTTCCGAAACATTTAAGTTAGGTTTCCGTTTAAAGGGATCCTAAAGACGTCTTCTCTCTCTCTCTCTCTCTTCCTCTTCTGTGTTCTCACATTGGCAATCGTGATGATTGAGTTAATTATCGATTAGCATTAATCATTAGCATTAATTAGTGAAAGAGGCTCTAAGTTTTATGTCTTAAGTATTTTTATGTGTCAGGACGTTCAGGGCCTTTAAACAACTTTATAGTCAGGGCCTAAAAGATTGCAACACTTCTTTTTTAATGGGTTATTCATGGATCGGCAAAAAAGAACCAATCGCTCGATGAATAGACTACATTCCAAAACCCATTAAAAAAAAAGTGTAGCAATCTTTTAGGCCCTAATTATACAACTCACACCGATGAAACTCACCGACGGTACTGACGCATGCGGATTACAAACATTTGGAATGTTATAACTTTCTCTCTTGCATAGATGTTGGCTTCGCGTTTGATACATGGATAGTATAAGCAATTCCGCTTTCATGTATATATGTTTTAAGAAGTTGTACAATTTGTTGTTACTTATGAAATAATAGTCCACAGACTAGTAGTTTGTACGGAGAAACGTGGAATTCTTAGAATTGGACTTAGACGTCTAATTAAGACGTTATTATACAAAAATTTATGTGTATATGTGTGTGAAATACAACTAATCGTCTTTAGGATTCCTTTAAATAAACGGATACTACAGATTCTATATATTATGGATTCAAATTGGAAACGGTAAGAGAGATAAAGCTTAAGCGAATATTCGTGGAAAAGAATGTTCAACGAAATTCAAAGCATCATAATGCGATAGCTTCCCGTTGGCACATGCGACTATTAGTCCCTTGGAACAAGCATATTCAACGTTTAATCCAGAAAATACGTCTGAGAAAAATTTTTGATGTGAATAACGACCATTAAGCCTCGGATGTCCTTACAGTGTCTTCGGCAGACCAACGTGCCATTTATAGTTTCACCTATAAGAGAAAGTATAAATATACAGATATTATATTTTAACTATGATAACTGCATATTGTGTATTTCGTTTCGAAAAGTACTTTAAAATATCATTTGTACTTACGTCAATTTATTTTTCTTTTCAAGAAACTTGATAACATAAAAAATTAAATGACAATTGGACGTTTCTGAATATTCTCAAAAAATAGTAAAAATTATTAGGGAAACATGTTTTCATAGAAAGATATAAGAGATTACGCGAATAAAATCCGATTCAAATATTTCGTAGTCCTCTAGATAAAGTAATCTATCTTATCAACAATTGGAAAAATGATTAATTATTTTACTCGAGAAGAGCATTTGAATCGAACTTAAATAGCGCTATTTTATGACTTTTTGTATAAACATGCATTTCTATAATAATTCCGAAGATTTTTCAAAAATATTGTGAAAAGATAATGTCTCGCTTGATCTAATTATCTTGAAGAAAAATCAATATAAATCAATTAAAACGTTGTTTGAAATTAAACAATGCAATTATCATAACAAAATAATATAAAATATACAATTAAATTGTCAAATTACAATTAATATCATAATTACAAAATTTTACTTTAATGATATTTACTTAAATGATATTTTAAAATAACATTCAGAACAAAATATTATAATTATAACTATATATATTAATTTATAACTGTAAATAAACATACAACTTACCTTCAGTTATGCTAATGGGTTCGCTTAAAGAAAATACCGTCTGTTTCCAATGTGTCGGAGTAGAATAGGGACCTGTACTGAAATGAACCGGATTGTCGAGATCGAAGAAAATGTCGAAATAACCAATTATCGCGGTTAACGATCCTGTTTTCTTCACATTCAACGTGAAAGGAGACGAAAAATTGACGCAATCCGTAGTGACTTTATGTAAGTCGAAGGCTTGGATCTCGGCGACGCTCGTTATCAAGTCATCGACATTACAGATTTCTATACTGGGTTCACGCAACGCTTCTGCTTTCATACAGCTCATTTTAAAACCATATACGTTTGACCAATAATCAACCAAGTCAATATATCTCTCTACACAAAAACAACAGTAATCTATGTAGAATAGTTTACAAACAATTGAATAATATATGATTATGTAATAATCATTTAAGGCCCGTATTTATAATCGTTTCCCAAATCTCATCTCAAGAGCGTATCAAGTGAGATACTCGGAATGAAATTTTCTGTCTTAAGATACGAACGATTCAATAGTCATATCTTAATTAGAAATCAATTAAAACTATATTAATCTGAGAAGCACGATTCTCAAACATGTGAGACTTTAATTTCAGAGATACAAGATATTGAATAAAGCTATGTTTTGTGCTTCATTGTTAAAAATTTCACGAAATTTAATATACTTTTAAATCACACAATTTGAACTTAATTTCATGACATTACATTAAATTTAATGTTGAACGTGTACACATTCATTACATTTAAGTAACTACTGTAACTTAATTTTTAATCATTCAATTTCGTTCAATCATACTTTTAATTTCGTTCATAACCACGAGCTTCATTTATATTTAAGGAAGCTCGTGGTTACATTTCTAAGTGTTGTTTTGAAATAATCTTTTCCAAAATCAAATTATTGATATGTTAATGACGCATGAATTTCAAGGTCTGTTAAATCGCGAAAATTCAAGTTATATCTCAAGACAAATTTCATCTCAGTTCCTCATTTGAATCGCTATTATTAATGTAAAGTTATTAATATCAAATCAACTTTCAATATTCATCTATTAAACTGTCTTCATGTCTCAAGATCAGTTTCAGATGTTCTTTAGCAGAAACACGACTATAAGTACGAACTTAATAAATTATTTTTCAAATACGCGCAAGATCTCTCGTCATGAAATATAGCTAATATTATTATAGTAAGAATTACACTGTAACACATACTTGTGTCACCACTTCCCACAATACTAATTGTACATCTGTTTGGAAGAATTGTTCCACCAGGCGTCAAATAATGGTCCCTAGCATAAATAACTGTGTCCAGCATTCCTTCGAACAAGAGAAAATATCCCATCCACTCGGATATTATTGCATCCACTTTGTCTACCCCTATACTAATATCCTCCAGACGACCCCTTTTTAAAGTGATTATATCACTGAGGTTGTTCTCTCTGAAATCAATTAATATATTTTATTATTACATTTTCTTCATATGAAATCTAAATGAAAATAGGAGTTATCTAATTTGCAATATAATCTTTCAATACAATTTATTATATATACTTTAATTAAATATACCTTACTATATCCATAGCATGATATATTACATCAGATTGATCGACACTGATAACTTTACTGCAACCAGATTTTGCCGCAAACATCGACAGGATACCAGTTCCGCAACCAACGTCCAACATTACACAATCATGAAATTTGTTAGAATTTGTTAATAATGCATCACGATAGCTCTCCGTTCGTTTTTTATCCTAATAAAATATATTTCTATTACTTTTTCATAGATAAATATTATCAATTTAAAAGAACTTTGAAGAAATGTAACCTCAGTCAGAGTTGGATAAATTTATGAGTAAGGAATAACAAAGAACACATAAAGAATAAAGAACCTAAAAAAAAAAAAAAATCTCTTTAAAAAAGAAAAAATATACATCAAGTGCATAAAAAAAGTATCGAATATCACATTCTTTTTAATAAAAAATGAAATAAATGTAATTAACCAAATATTTCATAACGCAAGACATATAAGATAGATTGAAAGTAACTAAAATCGTCAATTGGATAAATAATGCCATTTAGCAACAATCCTAGAATATCAGAAAGATTCAAAGATATATCTTAAGGATTACAAATGGACATCTTTAAAGCCTCAGATTAAAATGTTTTGGCAATATTTAGCACATTTTTAGACACTCATTTGTTCCACCAAACATTCTGAAATTTTCATCTTAATGTATTGTCCTAAATATATCCCATATAAGTCCCGACATATTTATGATATGGTCAGGATCATCCTGAGGATATCTTATATTGTTAGAGAACTTACATTTAACATTTCGTGATGTATAGCAAAGTGACTGTATGTATTGAAATAGCCTTCATCAGCATTAGAATTATGAGCATTAACCTGAGCATTCTTTTCTCTTTCGTCCAAATCATCACCCAGTATTAATTTCTGAGCCTTCTCTTTCATCTCCTCCATTTGCTGAAAAAGCAATTTTTATTCATTACATTATGCCACATATATGGAAATATGTGTAATGATTATAATAGCTATACCTGCTTTATTAGAAAACATGTTGTCTCACTTTCCTTCAGCTGAGATTTGAGTGACCTGATAATTCTTTTCATATCTTCATACTGTGCCTCTGATAAAGTCACACTGTTATCACTTTGCATCTGTTTTACACCTCTTTCTTCACTCACATCCTTAATTTTGATAAGATCTTCAATGTCTGCATTATATTAAATAATAAAATTTGCAACTCAGTGCATAATCTGCGTAACATAATACAATATTTGTAATTCTGAGCATTGACTCAAATGTCAGTATATCTTTTTCTATTTCCAAAAAAAAAGAAAAAAAGGAAAGGCAATAGGCATGAATGCCAAGCCCAGAATTATAAATTTTGGAAAATATAATGCCATCAATAAAATAATAGCCTTGGTTCTTTATACTCGCCATACATTAACCATGGATCATCTTCCACAACAGGATGTAAATACTCGTCTTTTTCCCAAGCCTCTATGTCTAATGTATTCAGTTGTTCTGGTAAAATCTCCTTGCGACGAACAAAATTGATTAATTTGATATAAGAGTAAGTGTCGTGAATATGTTTCTTTATAAAATCACAAAAGTCAAACTTGTGAAAGATTTCAATATGGTCCAATGCAGAGGGAAATCCGTTCATATTTTCCGTACAAAACAGGCACAAAATGTTATAGTAATCTTCACCATTTTCCTCCCAATCATCTCCACTGTCACTGTCACTTGACATGTCATTATGTCCTACAACAAAGAAGTAAATAGGTAAGATGAAGGAGATATTCTCCTTCATCGATTTCAATGAAATTAGGTGATGAAATTTATTCAATGCGTTTTTGCACAAAATGAACGAATCTGGCAGAAAAAGTATCGCTCTGCCTTGCGAACTGATGTAAGATATTAAGCATTAAAGTTTTAAGTATTAAGTATTAAAGACGATTATTGAAGTTAGGAAATGTGTCACAGGTCAGAGGCATGTAATAGTGAGCATGCGGTTACTTTTAAAATTAAAAAAAAATTCACTGCTTTGCAAACATAAATTCACTTTGTATTTTTAAAGCTTAAATTAATAGTGAATTTGTGTTTGTAAAGCAGTTTTTTATTAAAATTTTAGGGGAAGAGTATTCTAAATAATTACCCTAATTTTTTACTATTGCACTTGATTTGTTTGATTATTCTGATTCGGTTTAAATGTTGCGTGCCCCTTATTACAGAAAAAATATCTACTAAAATACATGCGCATAAAGTCACAGAGCATGAAAATGTGATCGCAGCACATGCTTGCACCGCAGTGTTTTACGGCTGACAGATTTCCTAACCTCAACAGTCGTCAATTTTAATGTTTAATATCTCGGTTCACAGGGCAGAGTAACTTTTTCTGCCAGATTCATTCATTTCGTGCAAAAACGCGACGAATAAGCATCGAAATCGGTGAGGAAGCCCGTGTCCTTCACAATTACCGTAAAATACAGTCAATTATAAATAAACAGCGTACATATGATTAATTATTATAATAGTATAAAAATAAAATAAATTTCTTTTTTTCTGTTTCGCATCAAGCTAAATGTTTCACAATCAGACGCCAATAAGAATTATCAGGAGTCAGGAGACACGGTAGCGTCTCTGTCTCCACACTAATAGTATTTACATCGCGTAAATTAACTACTTGAGTTTTTTTGCCGATTACTGCGCAAGCAGACTAAACATGCAATTATTTCCTGTCGTTTTGCCATTCATTGCGTAAGACTTTCAGTAATATTTTACCCAATTTTGCCATGATAAGCCTCGTCTTCCTAAACGATGTTAACTACAAAATCGACGCAGCTCTGTCACACTCCAAATTAAATCGAGCACGTGTCAACGACTGACCAGACTGACGCCTGACTTGAACCGAGAGCCGAGATCAGTGGAGATCAGCCGAGATGGTGCTGGTGGAAGTCATAGGGCATGGGGTGCATCCAGAAGCACGACCGATCACTGATGAGTGTTCAGTAAGCTCTTGCATCTGATTGGCATATTCCATTAGATCTAAAAATATAGACCAAACAGATACAAGAGTTATCGTTCTAAATGTACCCATGGTCATCCATGGCACACAAAAAACTAACTCATGAAACTATATTGTAGCTACTACTATTATACATGGGAAAGTGCATGGGCCCAAATTTAATTAATTGTTTCCAGTATGCTATAAGAGGCCTAGTTTCCACCGAAGGATCGAATCCTCGGTGGAAATTAGGCCAGAGAAAAACCTGAGAGAGGACATGAGAGGGCTTTTTTCTTGTAATCGCAAAATGCATGGCAGTGTACTACTGCCTTGTGAAGAAGTGGATGTAAGCTAGACAACAATATTTATTTTTTTTTGCCATTGTTAATGGAAACAAATCTCTGAAATCGTTGAAATCTATATTAATTTGATAGATTTTTTTCAGCGATTTATTTCCACCAGGAGCATCGCAAAAATGGATATTGTGTAGTTTACATCCACTTCTTCAGAGGGCAGTAGTGTGCGGAAGCATTTTACGGTTAAAAGGTCCTCATGTCCTCTCTCAGGTTTCTCTCTGATTCAAGCAAAGATCATACAGCTGTATGCAGACGGTGTATGCAGAGTATTTACTTTTAAGTAACCTTATGCTGATCAATCTCGTGATCAATCTTATAAATATCCTAGCGAAATGGCGAGTTCGAATAATAGGATCGTTGTCCTGATCGACATGGACTGCTTCTTTTGTCAGGTCGAAATTAAATTGCAACCGCAACATGAAGGAAAACCCCTTGCTGTTGTCCAATATAATCAGTGGGAGATGGGCGGGTAAGCGGAATTTGTTAATTTTATCCGGTCACTCGCACTGTTTTCAAATTAAACTTCAAGGTAATTGTTTCAAATATGTCTCTCCACCCTAAAAACTTGATAAAAATGTACTCATATTTTGTCTTCTTCAGCTCCAAAAGATTTATCATAGGTTTATTTCAATTCTTTTGTATAAAAGCGTTATATTTATTGACTTTAGGATTAGGTATGATTATATCAATAACATTTGATATAATTGCAGGATAATAGCAGTTAATTATGAGGCACGGAGTTTTGGAGTAACTAGGCATATGAGAGGTAAAGAAGCTAAAGAGAAGTGTCCGGATATAGTTCTAGTCAGTGTACCATGCCTTCGTGGAAAAGCTGATACATCTAGGTAATAGTTTGCAGTTGGAATAGATTTTTATGGATATAATATGTTAATTGTTTATATTTCATAACTCAATTTATTTGATATTTTTTCTTATTTTGATATTAAGTTCTTCTCAAAGTCTTAATATACATTAAAAATTATTCGGTACATGATCAATTTAATTAATATAATAATTTGTGTCACGCAGATATAGAAAAGCCGGTCGCGAGGTTATCCAAGTTATAAAAATGCATTGTAATGTAATAGAGCGTGCTAGTGTCGATGAGGCATATCTTGACATTACGGATATTGTTGATAAGAGATTAGCTGCATCTAAAGTCTCTCCAAAACAACTAATATCATTTCTTGCAAATACATATGTCGTGGGATATTCGGAAATTAATAAAAATGACGAAGGTAATGTAAAAGTTTCTCCTGACACTCAAAGTGAAAGATTTAGATGTTGTGTGTATCAAACACATTATCATTCCAGAGGAAAGGTGTAAAGGGCTACAGACTTGGATACTAAATTCCTTTAAAGAACTGCACGATGATCGAGCTCAGAGACTCGCTGTAGCTGGCATAATAGTTGAGGAGATAAGAGATAGTATATATAAAGAAACCGGATTCAAATGTTCTGCTGGAATTTCACAGAACAAGGCTAATACCCTTTTTATATTCTCTGTATTTTGTTATGTGCCATATTTTAATGATTTATATATTAATCGAATGTTCTGATCAACTAATAGATATTAGCAAAACTAGCATGTGGCTTACATAAACCGAATCGCCAAACAATTTTACCTGAAGCAGCTGTTTCAAGCTTGTATTCGACGCTTCCAGTGAAAAAGGTCCGAAATCTCGGTGGAAAGTTTGGCGATGTTGTGGTCGAGTCTCTTGGTTGTAAAGTTATGGGAGACCTATTGCAATATTCTTTGGAACAATTAAAAAAGCATTTTGACGAAAAGACAGGGTAAATATGAAGCTTTTTTTTGCGTGAGCAAAATTTCAATGATAATAATTTATGATTTGTCATTTCTAATATAATTCTCGTAATTTTAATTCTTCAGATTTTGGTTGTACAATATTGCTCGAGGTATAGATGACGAGCCTGTCACCAATAGGCTATTAGCAAAGTCCATTGGGGCGTGTAAAAAATTTCCTGGGAAGCAAGCTATTACTTCATTAGAAGTGGTAAAATCATCAAAAAATAATTTCTAATATTATAAAGGATAAATATCATGTAAAGAATTTATAAATAGTTTATCGGATTGCACGACAAGTATATATTTCATGTTTAGTTGAAGCACTGGGCCGGGGATCTGGCAGCGGAAGTGTGCGAACGGCTTGAAGAGGATTTTATAGAGAATCAACGACGTGCTACATTACTCGTAATCTCTTATCATTATTATCACAACAGAAGTACTGTATCTCAAACGCGTTCGCTTGCCTTAAACTCGTACAAACCAGAGAAAATGGCGAATCAATGCGTGGACGTTATCACCAAGTCCACGCAATACCCGGTGGCATTCATGGGCATTTCTGTTACTAAATTTGTACCATCGAAAGAGAGCGGTAGCTTCTTAAAATTTTTTAAAAATACCAAACTGAAAGACGAGAAGGAAGTTATTTTAAATTCACATAGAGATACGATGAATTCGATGTCCAATTCAGAAGCGAAAGAAAAGACGCCTTCCAATAGCAAAGAAGTTTATTCATTGGAAAGTAAAAGACAGAAGTCTCAGAAAGTCAAAGAATCAACCTCAAAGACTAATGAAGGGATGATGAAAGGAAGCAAAAGAATCATTGACTTAAATACGAGCGCTGAGGATTCGCCTACGTCAAAAAGAGTTTCCAAGCTAATCCAAGTGTGCAATGAGCGCGACAAGACCAGAACAAAGAACAAACGTCTATCAGGTATGATAATAAATAATAACGACTTTCAAAATTCCTTCTTTATGAATGTATATAAAACAGAGGAGAAAAAATATTATAATAATGTTGATGAAATCACGAATACTATGGAAGAATCGAAATGTAAAAAACGATTGATTGTGTCTAATGCGAATGAAAAAAATGTGAATGATGAGAATATCGATGATTACAACATAGATTTACGCAAACAAGTAAATGTTTATGAAACACCTTCCACAAGGCATGTACATATGCATGTAAATAGCAATAATGAAGAGCCTACAGAGGAAAATAACAAAAGGACTTGTGCACAAGATCCTTTGATGCGATTACGAGAAATATTTCCAGACTTGGACGATATAGATCCAGACATCCTATCTCTGTTGCCAGTCGATTTACAGGAGGAAGCAAAATTGTATATGAAATCGCGAAGTAAGAAACAGGAGAATATTAAGATCGCTTGGGAGTTGCCGAAAACTGGAAGAGGAAGACCCAGCAAGGCTGCACTCGCTGGCAAGAGCGACAAGAAGCGTAGTCCCCTATATAATTTCCTAATCAAGACCAATTCGGACAAGTATAATGTGCCTCTAGAGCGATGTGCTGAGTGCAATCAAATGATACCTATAACAAAGTTCAGCGAACATGTAGACTTTCACGTTGCACAAAACTTATACCAGCAGATTAATAAGCCGACATCAAGCGAGAATGGAAATGCAAAAAGGAAACTCGAGGATGATGAAGTTAATGTTTTTATGAAGCGTCAGACGTCAAACGTTTGTGAATCTAATAAGGATTTTCGATCGGCAACTACGTTCCTCTCATGATTGTGTCTGTGAATCCAATGTTTTTCGATTTTTATCACTAACAATAACTTTATCACTCCGATGATAATTTATCTCCTATCAATCGCGATGACATTGTGTCTCCATTGTAATTAACAGAAAAAATTGTAGGCTAAATATTTTATATTTGTATATATCATATAACTACAAAAATGTACAATCTAGTTTAAAAGCAGAAAATCCGTTATATAATCAGTTAACATAGAAATTTTTGAGACTGAGTTTCAAACAAAAAAATATTTTGATACTGCCCTTATGTCTCTAGTTAAAAAAAAATTGTATATATGTATATAATTTATAAAAATAATTGATAAAAATTTTAAGATATA
>JAANIC010001256.1:5439229-5470112 GCA_017607545.1 Acromyrmex charruanus
TCTTTACCCGACACCCTGTGTCTGCATGTGCGCGCGTGTGGGCGTGTATGTAAACTATTATCTAATCAATGTGGCAAGAATATGATTATAATTGGTACACACTAGAAAACAAGAGAAACCAGAAATCTGAATTTGACTTAACCATGATATAGGGTTTTTTATTTATGGATGATTATTAATAGTTCTCTTCATTTTTCTAGAAATTCGGTCATTTCTGACATTAGATTTGTTCTTAAATGACAAGGATATCTTATCGATAACAAACGTGTGAGATTGGTCTCAAATAATAAACTTCGCGCGATCTTAGGTCGGTATTCGTAGTCGGGTCATATATTTGATTTAAAATCGTAAGAAAGCAGTTTTAAGATGTCACGAACCAATCAGAGGGCTGTATTAACATCTTAAAACATTACTTGAGACGATCTTAAAATAAGAATCGACTATCAGTACTACGAATACCAGTTTTAATATCGATATAGTGGAGATAGTTCCATGATCATGAAATGAATTTTCTGCAATTGCATGCTTATAGTTTAGTACGATGTTCTTCAAGGGATGGCGCCAGTGATTCCATCGGTCACTCGAGCCGCTCGAGCGCAGCAATTATTTTTTATTGGTTGCCAGGCAACGAGAGCGAGACGGGACGACGCGACTCGCGTTCTATCCGAGCACGACGATGTCGTTCGAGCGGCAGGCACCGGTGCGGTGGCGGCAGTGGTGGAGAGCTTTCGAAGTTGACTTTAATGTATGTTCGTCGTCCAAGAATATCCACGCCGCGACCGCCTCGAGGACAGCCAAGGCGGCGAACCGACATCGGCAGGCAGACATTACGCGGCGAGTAGCCGTTCAAGTAACGTACTTGGCGTGCCTGTGCCTCATCGCGATCGACTTCAGTCATCTCAGTCAGTCGAATTGAGCGTAACGTCTCGATCGGGCGCCTGCAAGGCTGCCAGCTGTCGAGCTAAGTAGTCAAGTAGCTAAGTGGCTACAGACTCGGCTAACTCGCGACTTCGGAGTAATCACAGATCGGTAATCGGTTCCGCTCCACCGTTCTCGCCGATTGCTCGCGCAGCGCTACGCGAGCGAGTTAATCGCGGCAAATAAACGCGACTCGCGAGTGTACGTTCGAAGAGTCGGATTCCATATATATCCATACGAAAACGGCCGCATTTTACTCGGCTCTTTTCTCCTATTTAACGGCCGACTGACAGATCGGCCGTTCACCGTAAAACCGGTTCCGACGCACAGGCACGGTGGAGGCACGGCTGTGTGGAGGAGCGCCTCGTGTGAGTCGTGTGCTCGCGCTCGGGAGAACACTCTGAACTCTGAACGTGGCGAGTCTCTTTCTTTCTCTCTCTCTCTCTCTCTCTCTCTCTCTCTCTCTCTCTCTCTCTCTCTCTCTCCCCGTTTCTCACGCGCGCGCGCGCGCGCGCGCGTTTCGCATCTACCTTCAGTTTGGCTTCTGTTTGTCGTTCGCGCGCGGTAATAGAAAGAACGCGCAACTGGCAGCGTGCACGCGTTATGTATGTACATTGCGTCGCGTAGTGTAGCGTCGCGTCGTATTGTCGTATATAAGCTACGCAAGTGCGTGTGAGTGCGTACGGTGCACGCGAGCGGGCGCGTTTGGCCGTTTGCCCGTGAGAAAGAGAAAGAGAAAGCCGGAGGCCGAGGAAATCAAGGTCCGCACATTGCCGTCGCCGGCGCGCGCGGGATCATGGACGAGGAGGAGATCGACGGCGTCAAGTCACCCATCAAGCGGCTTGGTTCCACGCGGAAGCTACTCGTCTTCAATAGTAAGCTTTCATTCGACACCTCTTTTTTTCTTTTTTTTTTCTTTTTTTTTCTTTTTTTTTGCGACTTTATTATGCCTATACTTATTAAGTATGTGCGAGATGTGAATTTCAATAGGTTCGCTCTTATCAGGTACTTTCCTAAAATAAACATTTTCCAATAATCGATCATTACCGTATTAAAAAGCTATAACGCTTTCGCGAGAATAGTCATAGGGTACTGCAGCTTTTCTCAAATATTGACGAATTTTCGAGTCGCGCGATAAATCTTGTCATAAAAGGGACATAAAAGAATTGTTCTTTTATACTTAAACGAATATCGTTGAAACCGTATTGAAACACTCGTCGCGCTTTGAAAGTATTACATTATTGTGAAAAAAGGGATATCAGTGTGTACAAAGTTGTTCAATATCGGAATAATACAAAGTAGGGAGCATGTCTGTGATTTTTTTAATTCTTTGCTATCCTACGTTGAGTTGAAATTATAACTTTGTACGTGTCGCAAGTCGATCGCGAGTTTATTGCGACAGCCAATCTGAAGCGTCAATTTTAAAATTGTACTTGCGATTTGTGACTAAAGTACTTTTGGTATACACGGTGTCGATGTCAAGTTGAAATTTGTTATCTGTGCTTTTCAATTGTGCTTCCGGTTTAAATTATACGTAGAATCAGGGTAAGATCAAATTGATTATTGCAACGAGCCAACGATCGACTTGCTATAACATAATATAGAACCAAGATAAGATGCAAGGTAGCTTACTACATAATTTTCTTTAAATATTCGATTTTGGAAGTAGATTGTATGTCTCGAAATAAGGTGAAAATTATGAAAATGAGCAAATATTTACTAGGATATTTATAATTTCGTTTATTATTCCCTAATGAATTTGTACATTTTTGTAATTATAACCTAAACCTACTAGTTTCAAGATACACAATCGACCCCCTGAACGCGATTGTAATCGGCTATGTTTTTAGATTACAAAATATTAGATTACAAAATATGCAGGTACGTGAAAGAAGATGCTTCCAAGGCTGTTGAAATAGATATAACAGAAATTAAACGAAAGACAAAAAATTCGATTCGGCTAATTTTACAGGAAACGAAAGCACTTACATAACAAAATCAAACTTGATCGCATTTATATTTGTCATTTTTTTCTTTCTATTGTATTATTATTGAAACTTGACAGTGAGATATGCTGTCGCTGCAAGAAGCAAACTTTTTTTCAGTTATATGCATTACATTATTACTTAATAAACTGGTTTGTTTTAAGCCTGTTCTATAATGTGCTTTTTGTTTCCTGTTTCTTGCTTTTTGCTATTTTTTACATCTTGTCTTTTTGCCTCTTATTCGGTTTTTTGTTCTGTATCGCCTGAGATAAAAGTTAACGAATTTTGAAAGAAACAAGAAATACACAGCAAGAAATACAATTGTCGATAAAACGGTTGCAAAGGAGAAAAAAGCAAAAGGTAAAAAACAGGAAACGGGAAACGAAGAGCACATTGTAAAATAGGCTTTAGAAATAAACGAAAAAACTGAAGGAAAAACAAAAAAGCAATCTGTAACTTTTTTTACAGTAAAAATTATTTCTTGAAACTTTTTATTGCTACAATGACGTTATCAATTTTTATACTTGACTTACTGATGTATGGCTAGAGAAATTAATGGATACAATTAAGCTGTACCGCTTTATTGTATTACATATGTACGAGATCTGTCCGGAAAATATCCGACTTGTGTTGTAGCAGGAAAAAGATTAATTTTAATCAACAACTATATAATGTCCTCTACTCCTCTTTGGAAACCACAATCTTCTTCTAACGACCCTCCCACTTCCGAAAGCATTCCTTAAAATCGGCTTTCGGAATAGCCAACAGCTGTCTCGTCGTATTTCGTTTTATGTTCTCTATACGCCCTCGAATCTTTTTCCTTTTAAAACATTTTTTACTTTGGGGAACAGTTAGAAGTTGTAGGGAGCTACGGAGGTTGACGAAATTGCATGCTGCCGTGTTTCACCAGGAATTATTGGACAAGAATGCAATGAATGAGTAGGTGCTTTTTGTCGTGGTGAAATATCCAGTCACCACTTTTTCACAACTTAGGCCGTTTTCTGCATCATGTAACCGCTTTAGAACTTCTAGGTAATATTCCTTGTTTAACTGATCTTTTGGACCGTATTCATGATGAACAATGTCTTCCTGGTTGAAGAAAACAGTGACACTGTTCCGACTGACTCTTTAATCTGTTTATTACTCATAGAGTAATAAACATTGTTTCCATAAATTTTACGAATTGTATTTACACCGATGATTTCGGAACAAGAATTGTCAAGTTTTTGGCAAAATTTAATGCAAACAAACTCTTTGCTCACGATACGTTTAGTCATTACATGAAATGTGACGGTTTACAATTAGCGCTAAATATTCCTGAAATATTTATAAAAAGATTTCCTAAAAAATATAAAAAAAAACATTTTAATAGTATTCTGGAATATTTCGAAATATTTAGGAAATGTAAAAGCAACATTCAACGACTAGTTAAAAATTATACTTATACGAAGATTATTCGAAAAGTTCTCGGCCTGACATCAGTAAAAATGACACATATTAAACCGTTATTTTAGATAAATTTGATCCTGCACAGGGATGCTGTTAAAATTTCAGACAGATGCGTTCATTAGTTTCTTTGTTTCGATCGTGTAAATGTAAAGCAACCAACTTTTTTTCGTTTTTTTCGATAAAAGTCAAGTTGGCATTCCATATTTTCAATTTTTGTTTTGCATATTTTTCTTCATATATATATATTGTATTTTGTTAACATGGAAGAGTGAAATAAAAAGTTTGTGCGCATAATTTGAACTGTAAAGAAATTGCACGTTTATTACTATCGTGAACATGTTGTTGTTATTGTCGCCGGTAGAACATGGTGAGAGGTGATAAGAGGTGCAGATAGTTGCAGTACCATTGGAATGTCGGTCCATACCGAAGACTGCAATGTGCAGCAGGCACACCTAGTCGAATCGTATGTTGTTCTCGGATCATATGTTGATTCAAACTCGGCTCGGGAGATTGGACATTCGCATATAATGATATTTGCGGTTTCATCTGTGATCGCAAAATTACAGAGAGATTATGATAATGTAATGAGATTTTTCACTTAGAGTGTATTGAGAATTAAGCTGATTTATTTATTGAATCATGTAAATATCTTTCTTAAGATTTACATTAAAATTATAAATGGATTGAAGAAATTGAGTTTTCCACTTAATTATTGCAGCTGAATATTTAATTCGAAAAATTTAAAACTCGCAAGATTTGATGCTTTTACACCATGCGGAAAAGATAAAATTATTTTCTTCATGATAAGGATCATTTTAATAAAATTTCACGCAAAGAACCTTTTTCACAGAAATATTAATCTATCAGAACTTTCTAATTGCGCATTGGTGTAGAGGGTCAGTTTAATTCCTACAAAAGACAATGACAACATAAGATTTCACGCAGCAACGCATTGTACAGATATTGTGCAGATATTCCTTATGATCTCATTGTGAAATATATCCATTAATGTTGCACTGGAAGTACAATAGTTTATAGCAAAATCGCAGTTTCGCAAAAGTAACGTAAAACGAAGAACAATGTACCTACAGAAAAACATAAAAACAAATAAAGAAACAAAAACTTCTTTCGTATGAAATAAAAATATGATAGGCAATTGATTTAGAATCAAGTTTATCAATTGAACAATTTTCTTGTTTAGTTTTTAGAGAAGAATTTTACGAATTTGTATTTTTTTTTTTTTTTTTTTACGTAAAGGAGAATGATCGCAGTCAGAAAGATGGTGAGAAATTTCAAACAAGTTTTGAACGTGGTAAGATTGTTATACATTACACGTCGTAGTTTCGAAGATATATAGATTCAACGATGAATTCATTGTATTATTGGCCATTCACGTGGCTTTTCCGTTACCTGGGATCTTTCGAATCTTTCGATCTTTTTGATGAGATAAAACCAACACTTTCCGACCTATAGATCTGGCTCTTACCATTGCGCATTGTACTGGTAAGCATAACCACATACACAACATGCGTGCAAACACGCAGGCACGCGGTCCACACTCACATGTGTGTACCAACATGCGTGTGCAGAAAAACAGAAGGAAGGAGAAGAAAGTGAAGTCTCGTGTAGACGTTGATATATTCACGGTTTATTTCGACACCGTGTTTATACCTAAAAATAGTGCCTTATTGTAAATATTATTCACTTAAAAACTACAAATCATGTTACATAGTATTATGTCGAACAATAACTGCTAATACTACTATAACAAATTTCAAATTCTATTACTATAGTAAAAAATTTAAAAGTTAAAAATTTTTCTTTATCTCATAGAAAAATATTTGTATGTACATCTGTTGAATATGATAAGATATAGCGGAGTAATTTGGACAAGTTAATGGAAATTTTAAAATTGTGTAAAAAATTAAAGTCTCAGAGTGTATTCAATCATACACACAAAGAGAAATTAATTTAAAAAAAATGAATGCATAAAAGTTGCGCAAAACTTCTCTGTGACGCATTATTTCAATTTGGAATTATAATATATTTAAGTTTAGAAAAAATTTACTTATCAGGTGAATATATACGGATCATACACTCTCACTATTGTGATAAGTAAATTTTTTCTAAACTTAAATATAATTCCAAATTGAAATAATGCGTCACAGAAAAGTTTTGCGCAACTTTTATGCATTCATTTTTTTTAATTAATTTCTCTTTGTCTTACATTTTTCGATACTATCGACTTGCGTATTTACGTTCGAATCGAACGTAATATTGTCAACAATGATAATAATCGACTAGAGAAAAATTTTTTCTTTTTATTGATTTTTGGTGAAAATGTAATCAAACTATGGCCAGATAAGTTCAATTTGACCCGAAGAAGGCAGAAGGAATACGATACAAGGAATAAGGTAAGTGATCAATATTGACCACGTCATGTATAAGGTAATGTACATTGTAGGTCATTTATTTGCTTAATTTTTTCCTATTTTCTTATGTACATTTTTCCCTATTTTGTCATATATAGTATATGCGAGATTGGAAGTATCTTATTTAAATTCTAATCAAGCACGATTAATCAAGCTGGATTAATCAACAGGGAATTAATAAGTCGCGTATTACGTCGCGGTTTTAATTAAAGATTTTCTTTATTAAGTTAAAATATACGGTATATATAAGAAAATGGATAGAGAAAAATGTGGACAAGTAGGAATGTACAATAGATTGGAATACGGGTAGGTAGGAATTCGGTTAGATAGAAACTAGGAAATAGGTGGAGATTATAATTTTATAGAATTGAAAAATTGTATGTATATGTATAGACAAAATAATAATTTAAATATAATAATAATAATAAATGTGATATTTATTATTATTATTATTATATAGTAATTATATATTAAATATTGAATAATTTTATATTATTTAGATATAATAATAATCTACCGGAAAAGACATTAAAAATGTAAAAAAAGGCATCAAGTATATTTTGCAGAAAATAGATACCAAAGATAATGCCATAAAAAAAGAAGTGAAATCAAAATAAAATATTTCAAGTATTTAAAAAGTTCCATAGAACACAGTTTTCTGAGCGGCATCTTGAAGGTATCCTTACGATGTAGGCGTCGTCCTTTGGATACCTTTAAGAAGACAGTGTTGTATGGAATAATTTTTTTTCTCATAATTATAATATACTACACAAAATACGGATGACATTTGAAGTGTATTAAGTATAACAACACATTAAAATGAGAGAATGAAATGCAATAGATAGCGTAATAAGAGGCGCAGAAACTGAAAAGAAATTTTTATGTTGATAATAAGTAGAAAATTGTAGAGATAAAAAATAAAAAATGAGCAAGATCTCTAGCAGCAGCATACTTGATGTAGTTCATAATTCGATTTATGCAAATAATTCACTTAATATTTTATTATAATTATAAACTATTTTTCGTAAATTAAAGAAGTTTTATATATATTCAAGTTATTATTTTAGTATATTGATATATTTTATGTACAATAGATGCACATACAAATATTTTTCTATGAGATAAAGAAAAATTTTTAATCTTTCTTAATACCAAATTTTTAAATTTTTTTACTGTAGTAGAACATGCGTGTGTATCTTATGTAAATCATCGCTGCCGCTGCGATACCTTTTCGTGTATGTCGACATCTTTCATTGTGAGTGCGTGTGTGCGTGCGTGCGTGCGTGCATTCGTGTTTGTTGTGTGCACAAGGCGGCGCACGTAGAACGGCCACCGTCTGCCATAATATCGATCTCGTTATCCAGTCAGTTGTGTATACGCGCCGCTGATTATGCGTCTCCCGTATGGTATACAAATCCTCACAGTATAGACTATAGAGACCTCTTGTAGACGAATTTCTTTATGTTGAAATTATGGTTAAAATATGTTCCATGAATAGCGTTTTAATTGTGATATTCATAATCAGAAGAATCACCTGAGGTCTCGTACAGTAATTTTTTTTTAAAGCAAAATAAAAATTTGTTCTGATATCTGTACCCGGTGTACTGTAGTGTAGTTGAGACGCATGTAATTTTATTTATCAAAAGCCAATTTTCAAAATTCGGCTCTCTACGAGCCTTTCCAACAATATAAGAAAGAAATCTCAAAAGGTTTCATACGGAAATATTATTTTTTGGAAAAAAAAACCAACATAACTAAACTAGATCTACACTTACATCTAAATTTTTTTATGTTAAAACTATGGCTAAAATGTTGCATAAAGCGTTTTAATTGAGTTTTATAAAGCTAACAGGACCAAATCAGCAGAATCAAATCGAACCTATCAGTAATATATTTTTAGTACTCATTTTGTAGTACTAAATTGTACCATTAATGATAATTTTATGCCGTGTGTCATTTCGAAAAATATCGTGGCGGTACTAATTTAATATTAAGCTGGCAGGACCAATTCAAAATAAAAGAAAAAATAAAAATAATATCAGAAATCAATAGGATTGAATTTGTATTATTTTGTATTACCAAAAACAATTCTATATTATGTGTCATTTACAAGAAAACAGTGACGCTGCTAGTTTAATATTTAAGCTAGCAGAATCATAAAAAAAAACAAGAGCAAAAATTAATATAATTGAATTTGTACCATTGAAAGTAAGTTAATATTTTACACGTTTTCTCCTTAAAATGACTTTATTAGTATTATATATACTTACAATCTATGAGACATTCCGCGTCAAATCAGGCACCTTTGAAACATTGTCATTTTATTTTATTTTTTTTTAATTTGCTAACATATTCTACAGATAAAAATATGAGACACATGTTTCGCGAAAGAAAATTGAGATTTTTTTTGTAAAGTTATTCACGCTTGTAAGTTGCAGAAATTCGTAAAAAAACGTTTGCTCATGCGAACATTTAAATTATTATATCGTCGAATACGTTAGTCGTACAAAAAAATGCAAAAGACCGATTCTAAAGATCTTAAATTGTTCTATAGATGAGTTATTTTTAATTTATTATTTTCATATAAATAAATCATTTTCCATTTATTTACAATTTTTATCAACATTTTTTATCAACTTATCAATTTAAAAATTTTGTAAAAATATTCCATTATATTCCCATTTCAATTATGAAGTAACCCTGAAAATTTCGAATGGAAATGGAATTCGAATGGACTGTATAGTTAAAAAATTCGATTTCAATAAATGTTATTCAGGACATCCTGAACAACATTAAAAAGATTTTTTAGCCGTTTTTCTCAAAAATGCTTGCTTTCGAGATATTCGACCGTTTCTAAACTTTTAATACACCCTATATATACATATATAAGATTCATAAAAATACACACATGATTTCTGGGTCTCTCTATCGCAGTATAACCCCTTAAATTATTCAATTTTTTAAGGCAAAAATTTGTCAACATTCAAATATAAGATTTACGCAAAGAAAGAAAGTCTTGTATAAAATAAAATAAGTATTTTAATACTTAAGCTTTTTTTTTAATTGTGACAAATATTGTATTAAAAAGAGTAAATATTTACTTAAAAATGATAAATTTCATTTATCATACTTATTAAAGAGTATATCATACTTATTTAAAATATAATTGTTTTATACAAATATATAAAACACATATTTCTTGTATGAAAGACTTTATAAAATATTAATTTTAAAATATTTATAATATATTGATATTAATTTCCTTATTCCAATATTCTAATATTAAATATCCTTACTTTTTTGCACGTCATTTGATCATTGCTTCCTTTCCTTATCGCTTTACATACAACGAATCTAACTTATCTATTATTAAATATTAATACTGCATATAATTTCAACATTAACGCAGACAAAATAATATACATTAACAATATCTCGTCGTTTAGGCCTTTTTGCATTTTTCAAATCGGTAGATTGTGTTATTCTTTGGATGACGATCTAAAAATAAGAAACGCTTGAAAAAAAATGGTTTTCTACAGTTTCTCCATTCGTGCACCATAAATACATTAGACGGCCTCGTATATATTGACTCCATTCTCGAGGCGATTCCATCGACAACGGATTCGTTTAAAAGCGTGCGTACCAAAATATTTTCTCAAGCGAACAAACACCGAAGTTTGCTATTATTTTAGGGCACATGCACGTATGTTGCGTCGCGGATTATACGAGTATTTCTCACTGTGGATTTTTATGTTTAATCTTGAATGGAATTTTGAATCAATTTTTTTCTGTGCGACATGACTTCAAGACATGACGTTATTAAATATGAAAAACCTTATTTTCGTTAAGAAGTATTTTATCAATACGTATCTTTGCATTATTTCGGAAACACCCATGATAATCTATATGCCTTTTTTTCCGCTACACACGCGGAAAAAAGTAGAAGACGCCGACGACGACGCGGCGTTTCCTGTCCTTGGGTATTTTTACAAACGGCAACCGCAGTTGTTTTCTCGAGAGTTAAAAGGGGCGAGTCTTTCGTTTCAACACGTGCATCCCTTATGGTCAGGCGCGTGTATTCAAATGTACGCTTTATACACAAATAAAGCAGAAACTGCGACGTGTAATATCGCGTTTTTTTACATCAAAGAGAGAACTACTCTAATAACTACGGGGAACCTTAATAAATAAAAGATTTTCCGCCTCTCGGTGCACCATTTTCGCGCACGCGATCGAGAGGCATCGAATTATTTCACAGCTTTTGCTCCGCACAGCTGCGATCATGTAAAAACGCATTGATCAGTCACTTTCTTCTGCGTTATCATGCGTTATCATGATGAAAATTGGTTTTACGAACAATGATGTTAGCATTACGCGCAGAATATTATTTTATCTGTATTGTTTTTCTAATTCGTATACTTATTCCTGTGTGTTATTTGTATCATTCTTAAATTTTTTTAATTTTTGCCACTTGAGATTATTTTTATTTATAACAGCGCATCTTATTTATAACAGCAATGAAAAATAAAGTTTAATCACAGTAGTTTCTTTTATTAAAATTGAAAATTTATTAATTTTTTTATTTCTCCCTACTTTTTTTTTAGAAAATATTTAGTAAAATACTAAATATTTATACATAATAATAACAAAGAATTATAATCAATAATATACAATAATGTATGTAGTTAATAATAATAACTTCTAATTAGAGTGTAAAAATCAATCCAATTGGATTTTTGTTTACGCAAAAAAATAGGATTAAATAATGTTCAGAAAAAATAAAAGGATCCTGCACTAATCCTATATGAAATTGGGTCCCGATGAAATCAAATGGTCTTCTTCTATGTTATAGCTTATGACCTGCTAAATAAAACATATAAGTTTTAGCACAAAAAAATGAACAGTTTTCATGTTCACCTACAGTCGCTGACATCTCATAAAATATTCAATAATTTCTAAACGGCTGACTTAAAATGGATAAAATTATAATACCTTTGTCACCAAGGTAGGGCAAAGTCAATTCGAATTTTGTAAGTGAGACTCTCACTTTTTCTTTCATTTTCTTATAGTCCTTGCTGAGATCTTCTCAAAACACTATAATTTTATCTATTTTAGCCGTTTAGAAGTCAGCCGTTTAGAAGTTATTGATTATTTTATGGTGAGATGTCAGCAACTGTAGATAAATCAAACACGAAAGGGAAGTGAGGGAACGGGAAAGTGGGAAGAGAGAGAGAGAGAGATATGAAAATTGCCATTTAATTGTTATCTCCGCTTTATAATAACAAAGTACAAACAGATATTAAATTATTACGACGTTAAAGTTTACGAGAGTGTACCAATATCACTTGGAGTTGATCTCTTCACAGAGTATCCTCGAAAATCTCGTTACTTCTGGGAACAATCGGGGTCATCCGCTCGTTCGGAGTTCCGCACTTCCGGGATTTGAAAATTTAGGGCGCCTATCGGCCGACTGGCGCCGATTTGGCACACTTTCCCGACCCGTCGCAATGTATTTTACGAAGTGCCTCGTGCCCGCGAGCGCGCGCTGTGTTTCGCACTGAGCGAACCCTCCAGCCATAAATTCTGATCTCTTGCCCTCTAGGGAGCGGATCTTCGCCCGAATCCTAACCCGCACAACCCTCATTATTGCAATTTTTATCCCATGGCACGATCCCGCACATCCTCCAAATTTTTTCTGTCTCCTTATATCTACATATTGGCGTTTCTCTCCTCCTTTTCTCTTGAATTTTTTTCCTGCAATCTCAATTATCCTGTTCGAAGATTCTAACTCACACACGTCGTGATCTTCATTCCATGCGACATTCTCTGAACAAGTCTAAGAGTCTAAGAGATGTTTATATATATATTCTACGTATTCTTAATTCTTATTCCCCTTTATTCGGAATTATTCTGGCATTCTCTGATCGTCCACTGCTTTTGGAATCCTAAATTGAACAGAAATTTTCATAGTAATGTTAGTTACACCGCTTGTCTTAATATTCTTCCGGCGTCTTTCCGGCGTCCTCAAACGTGGATACGTCTTTGTCTTCTTCCACGGATCGTATGCGACTTCGTAATACAGGTATAGCACGTTTCTTTGGCTTTCTTCTCTTTCTCCTCTCTTTCGTCGGTCGAACGACGTATTGCTGCCGAGTGCCACGCCCTGGATGTGAGAAAGGCATAAAATTTCATTATCTTAGCTAGATCATACAGAAGATCATCATTACTTGGTGAAATACAAAATAAAATTCGAAGTCCTGCAGATGCCAAGTTCGTTTCGTCGCTCTCGTGACGACACATAAATATCAGATTGCAATGATATAATATAAGCAGGTTCATTAATTAGTAAATTACACTGGCAATTAGTAAATTACGTTAAAATATTAATGTCATGCATATCTGATAATTACACCACTTCTCCCTTCAATTTCTCTCGACAAGTTGATAATGTGCACATTATGAACGGGGAACAACCGCTGCTCGGCGGCTGCTCGGCGGCTGCTCGGCGGCTGCTCGGCGGCTGCTCGGCGGCTGCTCGGCGGCTGCTCGGCGGCTGCTCGGCGGCTGCTCGGCGGCTGCTCGGCGGCTGCTCGGCGGCTGCTCGGCGGCTGCTCGGCGGCTGCTCGGCGGCTGCTCGGCGGCTGCTCGGCGGCTGCTCGGCGGCTGCTCGGCGGCTGCTCGGCGGCTGCTCGGCGGCTGCTCGGCGGCTGCTCGGCGGCTGCTCGGCGGCTGCTCGGCGGCTGCTCGGCGGCTGCTCGGCGGCTGCTCGGCGGCTGCTCGGCGGCTGCTCGGCGGCTGCTCGGCGGCTGCTCGGCGGCTGCTCGGCGGCTGCTCGGCGGCTGCTCGGCGGCTGCTCGGCGGCTGCTCGGCGGCTGCTCGGCGGCTGCTCGGCGGCTGCTCGGCGGCTGCTCGGCGGCTGCTCGGCGGCTGCTCGGCGGCTGCTCGGCGGCTGCTCGTTTTCTATCCGACTACAGTGCATTTTACGCCTTATCAAATCGACTGTCTCGCAAATCAGTCTTGTCAGCTTCTTTCTCGACGCTACTGACGATGGCATAATCGACTAACACAGTATATTCTTTGTTTAAAGAAATCTCGTTCGCTAAAGCTGCACGAAAAACGTCTCGACAACTGACAAGGTCAATTGTGAATAGAAGTACTTTTACAGGATACTGCAGATGCTGCCAGATGTTCCGCTAGAGAACCGTAGTGTGAAAGACAAATCGTATATTATGCTGCAAGAAATAAAATTTATTTCCAGTACAAATATGTTTCCGTTTCTCTATTAAAATGAAATTTTGTCTTCAAACAATGGAAGTCAAACATGTAATGCTACGGAGATATTCTGTAAAACGGCTTCACAGACTGAAATTTATTTTAAAGTGCTTTTTCTCGCATGCATATGAATCTCATCTTCGAAGCACGTATACATGTCAAGTTCGAGGTGACAGCAGAAAAGAAAGGGAGACAAGGATGAGATAAATGAGGAAGGGATGAGGGGGAAATGTACCTATTTGAATGTTACAAGAAAATTATTGCTACTCTTTCACACCCGGCAGGAATGATCATGCGCTCTGGCTGCTGCAGCTGTCGCCATCAGTTGCATCGGATTGCTGACAGTTAGTAGTCGCGTGCTGCATCTCGATAAAACGTCGAATTTTCATCTGCGCATTCCTGTGTACGCACACACGGGGATTGCAAAATGCATATCGCAAAATGAAACGAGTCTGTCGTAAATAATTTAATTTGCCGTTCTCTGCTCACGTGTACAGCTGTTCGAGATAACGGCTTATTGAATAATTCCGTGCAAGAAATAATGATAAAGTGAAACAGCAGGTGGCGGATGAGTGAGAGTTGAAATAAATGCAGAACATAACGCGATGAATTAATTAATGGAAATCGAATATTGAGATTCGATAAATATACTGTACAGAGACCCCGCTCCGATGATCTTGACTTTGATATATATTACCAAGGTCATGACTCTGAGTGACCTCTGATAAGTTTAACCATCGTTCATTACTCGTTACAAAATTGTTAATAAAATAATTTTTATAAAAAGAATTTTTTAACATAAGCCATATATTTTACATATAGTATACTCTGGGTATGGTAGTGTCTCGCGCTAAGATACGCGCAGCGACATGTCTGTCTCAGCGCGAGACTGGCTGTTGTACTTCACACGAACCATTGAGACTGCAATTATGGAATCTCAATAAGGACTAACCCGATCAAGTTCTTAAGTAGGTTTAATCGATAGCTTCCGTCTGAGTGAAATGAAAGTGTCTTTATTTTTTTTTCTACGTGCCCTATGACCGGAGATATTGCGATGCAAAGTTTTGAAAAAGAAGTAAATATAGATTCACATTACATTTAATATGTAATGATGTGTAAAGATGTGTGTGAGCAATGATATTTTTGTAAGTTTTTTATTTCTTTACATTTAAATTTACATTTAAAAAATACGTAAAGATTTAATATCTTTTGGATTTAAATTTTGGAAATTTAATTTGCGAATTATACGTTTATATTAATGTAATGTTAATTTGAATGAATATATATGAAAATGAATATAATGTGAAAATGTATCTCGGCATATTATACCTTAATATTTTTTATGTACAGGTATACCGGGTATATCTGTATCAAAATAAAGCGTTATAAATTTTTATCTCGGAAACACGGTATTATTGAGAAAAATTGTTCAGACAACAGTTTTAGGGTTCAAAGCCGAAGTCAGGTCAAGGTCACATCGATTTTTTTTAAATAGAACACGCTATTTTTGTTTCTAAAACCTAATGGTTGATATCAAGAGCTTTCGCTGTAAGAAATTTTTTTCATTCAGTACTTTTTGAGTTATGATATTTGAAAGTTACAGTACCGCCGGCATTAGCATTACTCAAGGTGTCAAATCGCTTAAAACCTCTTGAATGTTCAGGATCATGCCCTGGATATCATTTGTCAAGATCAAACTCATTGGAGGTTGTACCTCTTATTTTCATTTTTAAGTAAAAATGAATTTTTAGTGCAAAACTGAAAATAAGAGGAATGATCCAGTAGCCTTAATCTTGACAAATATTATCCAGGATATGATCCTGGACAACATTCAAGAAGTTTTAGCCATCGTCATTTTGTGACAATACATGCTGTAAACTGTCTAAATTCTTCAAAATTTTTTTCTTTGCTTTATATTTTTGTACGCGTTCACGACTTTTACACATATTTAATTATACAATTTTACATATAACATATAAATATATATAACATATAAAAATAAGTATATTTAGTACGAGACATACACGTATCATACTCGTAATATGTTACATATGGACATGAGCACTATATAACTGGTCGAAAAATGGACAATTGCTTTTTTAGTATTGATATAAAATCTCTTGTAAAGAATTGACCCATATATTACTTAGTAAAACTGCTTTAACTAATTTTGCCCAGTTGCTACGCAGTATTTCTGTATTATAAGGAGAAATCAGTAGTACTAGATAATAACTGACTGGGTGCTCAGTCAAACTGCACAAATTTCTACCAGGGCAAATTATACAATTGCCGTACCTCCTGATATAAACAAAAAAAATGCGTGAGTACAAATTTACCTTTTTAAAAATAATCGAAAACAGAATTTAAAAAAATACATAGTTCTAAAGAGAGTTCTGACTATTAATCTATTTATCTATTTTTATTTATCTATTTTCGCATACTATACGAAAAAAGTTCTCTCATTTAAACATATATACTATTTCTTTATACATATATTTATATATATAATCTTTATCCTATACTATGCGGATTGTGGAGGTAATTTTCATAATATTTTTAAGATTGTAATTTATTAATGAATAACGAGCGACGACCTTTTCGCTAAAACCTTTTCAAAGACTCAAGGTTATAATGTTGACAATATAAGTCAAGGTTATGGTCATCGGAGCCGAATCCTTTTTATCAAGATTTACCTAAATAATTACTGATGATTTATTTTTGAAGGGGGATGGGGGACGAAGAGGGCTACTTCTGATTTTGCTATCAATTGGTATGTAAGCTGTTATTACATTTTAGTGTGATAAAGAATATGACAATGAAAATTGGCGACAAGATCAAATGTGAGAAAAAATGTAAAAAAAAATATTTTTTATTTAACCTTGAAAATAACCTTATCGGTAATTTTTACGATTATATTTATAATCAACATACCAAAATTTTTGTAGTATATCAAACGACAACCAAATTGTAGGATTCATCCTTTCGGAACTCTATCCCGTTCTTCTTCCCTCTTCGATAATGTAATATAATTAATATTTCCCTGCTCGCTCAATAAGTATTATAGTTCAAGTTAAATTCTCAAGTGTGTTGTGCTCGATTGCGTTAATAGAAAATAGGGCGATGCGCCCCAGGGTGAGTAAGTTTGGTCGTTTGTTTTAATCTGATTTGAGAGGCACAATAAAAAGGGTATTGCGCGCAAGAAGGGAGCCACGCCATGTCGCCATGTCGTTGGAACATTGCGCTCGCATTTGTGTATCATCGTTAGATTAAACGGTTCATATTTACCGTCTTATTGAGTCGTAAATTCCGATCTAATGCACACATCAAGCTGTAATATAATCGATGGAACCGTTCGTTAATTGAGATAAATTAATCGAGATAAATCACCGTTGGAACGAGATTCAAGGAGTGTAGTCCGGAATAATACACCGTCTTACAAAGCGCGACTCAGTTGTGACTCAAGAAAATTATAGGGAATATAAAGATTACAAGGAGATTGTTTCAGATACAGAGAGTTCTCTCCAAGCTGTGATAAATACATTTTTTGTATTGACTATCAAAGATGTGGCAATTTTGAAATATTACATTATATACAATTACAATATTATGTATAATTATTTAGTACAATTATTATGATTTATTTCTTTGGAGAACTCAAGAATTTTATTTTATGAAAAACATGTTTGTTTAAATGCATACACATGTATAACGTGATATAAGATTGTCTCTTGTGATATAATTCTATGATTATGTTCGATGACTTTTACCCTGGAATATCATGACGTTTGTCGTGGATGATTATGGATATTGCGATATTTTGAGAAGTGCCGAGAGCTTGACTAGAATCAGCGAAATTTTGTCATGCGATATTCCCAGGAGGAGTAGACTGAGAGATGATGTGAAGTCACGTGAACGCGGATAGTCAGTAAGGCTGACTGCAATAGTGAAGAACACACACTAGTGCGTGCGTGCGCGCGCGCGCGCGCGCGTGTGTGTGTGTGTGTTTTTGTGTGTATGTGTGGAAAGAGAGTTAAGCATGCCGTTTCCGTTTCTGATCGTATACGTCGTGGGCGTACACGAAAACTAAAATCAGTCCGGAAATCTGTGCCGGAAATAGCCGGTTGGCGCCTCACGGTCTTTTACGTGAGTAGGCTGCGACGTCGTGGGGATAACAAAGGTCGTATGGAGAAGTTTACAGCCGCGAGAACGACGCCTATTGAATCTCGAACGTTTGCGTCTCTAATGGAGATTTAATCATGCCCTGAAATAACGTCTCGCGCAACCGACACCGCGAACCGTAATTTTAGATCATTGTTCCGCCTTTATCTCGCAATCGCGTTCAAGGTTGCCAAGGTTGGAGTAATCTCGCGTTGAAAAGCACATTGACGCGTACATTGAGTAGAATGGAAGGATATTGATCAGAAATAAGAAATTCTTCAGAATAAACTCAATATGAGTGTAACATGTGTATATTTATACAACGATACATTATTAAGAATATGTTTTAAATATCGCAGATTAGCTCGTCTGATCTTATTCATCCTTACTAAAGTTTTTCTAAAAGACAAATCTTTGTTACGCTTTTAAGACGTTTTGACGATAAATTATATGTACAAATTGTAATGTAATAGCTGTAATACAATGCAATTCGCACAAACAAAGTTGATAGTATTTTATCAGAAATTTTTCTTACATTCCAATATACGCTGTGAGTATCACTGAGAATCTATAATATGTAAGTGTATATGACATGATACACATGACATACATTTTTAGTATATAATTTATGCCTAATCATTAAATGTGTATGTCTACTATGTTGGTTTCACTATTTTCATAGGTGTAAGTTACAAATTTCACAGTTAATGCAACCAGAAAAATTATATTTTGTTAACAAGCAAGAATTGACAAAATAACATAGCCAATGATTAGTAAAAATTTGGACATGACTTGATTTTTTTTCGCTTATACCGCAAAGGTACACTGTGAAAAGAAGTTTAATTTTAAGATATTAAAATGTTTCATTATTTTCTCCGTTTTTAAACACTCATGTTTTATTTTGAAAATGTTTAAAATTAAAACATCTTTAATGTTTCATTTTTAGGAGATCCTAAAGCCGCCTGTATTATCGACTAAACCATATAATTTTGGTGTAACAACTTTTTCCTTCTTTACAGATTCGAAAATTCTTTTCCAGGATTAAAGTATACGCATTAATACATGTCTGTGAGGTGGAGTTTAGATCGAGAATATAAAAAAATTTCAAAATTGAGATCTTTACCGTTTCTTAGTTCAATATGGCGCTTTAGAGCTGTCACATCGTTTTGTTTCATATAAAAGCTGTGCAATCTGTACTTACGAAATAGCAGTCCAAAAAAACAGATTAGTAGTTTGCACGAAGAAACAACGGAGTTCATAGAATTAGATTTATAATTAAAACATCTAATTAAAATGTTATACATTTATATATAAAATTTATGTGTATGTGTGGCACTCGTGAATGAGATTTTGATAAAGTAGTATGTAGTATCGATGAATATGTAGTGTCAAATCGTCTGTATATAAGTTCTATTTACACTTTGACTAATTGTTTTTAAGTTATTCCCTTTAAGTGTTTAAAAAACGGAGACAGGAATAAAATATTTTATAATAATACCTTACAATTAAACACTTATTTTTTAAGTGTAGGGCTTATATATGAATGATGAAGTTCACTTTCTGGTCACTCAAAGAACAAATCTGTTTGACGTTATTGTTATGAGATTTCCACTGGGGAACGTTCCTTCGTTAGAATTTAAAAATCCAAGTTCTGTACGATGCAAACAAATGAAAAAAGTCAGTATTAATAATTGTGATAATAATTCTTCATGTTTGTGCGAGAAAATTTTTATACGCGGTCTTTATTCATTCTGATTTCGTTACGGTGAATGCATCGCGCATCACGTTACAGCGAATCGCGTTACGTGTGCAATGCATATAAAAACCGACAGCAGCGGTGGCGTCGATGCAACGCGGACACGCGCACTTCGCTCTTTCACAGACCAGAGAGTCACAGTCACGGTCACGCTTCGAGGGTTGGACACTCGATACAGGGTGGGTACGGTGGGAGCGTAACGTCGGCGAGCTTGAATGAGAGAGAAAAAGGAGAGAGTGAGTGAGTGAGTGAGTGAGTGAGAGAGAGAGAGAGAGAGAGAGAGAGAGAGAGAGAGAGAGAGAGAGAGAGAGAGACATGAGATCGTGGAGTAGTATCCATTGATCCCTGTACCTATCTGTCTTTCCATCGCCGTTTCCGTCCTTTACAATCTCTTTTTTTCTCTACAATTTTGCCATTAAGCGCTTATGCCAAAATGCTTATATTTACTTGTTTTATTATTATTGTATATTATTTGCAGTTTCATATCCGTTATCACAAACAACAATTTTCTCTATAATATAGATTTATTCTTCAAAACAAAATCTTTTTTTTTTCTCGTCACAGTCTCGTATTGTTATGTTCCGGTTAAATTACTTCCTTTCATTTAATCGTTATTTGTTTCTAAGGCGTACTTTCCGGAGCATGTAATAAATATCTACTCCATTCTGTTCTCTCTCTCTCTTTCTCTCTCTCTCTCTCAATAAATAGCGATATTTATCTATCTATCTCTCTTTATTTGTATAGTATTATTCCTTCTTCTGCTGCCTTGCTGCAGATGACGGACAATCGGGGAGATTCTATCCTGTATCGTGCACCTGAACATTAACATACCAAGTTTCTCCGAGTTTCGTTTCCTCGATTCGACATTTTTTCCGCTTAAAAACCGGCAGAGTCTTTTGCACTTCCAAGTAGAACGTAGAAAGTGCCGGTCAGCCAGTCGCTGAAAAGCGCGAATCGCAAACGATTTCTCTGCGACCGGCACCTCACCAGTACGCTGATAGTAGTAGACATAGCTCGAAGGAGCAATTAGCTCCAAAAAGATCGATCGAGAAATTATTGAGAGAGAGAGAGAGAGAGAGAGAGAGAGAGAGAGAGAGAGAAAGAATAAAAATTTACACGTGTCTAGATTTAATAAAGTTGATATAATTAAGGGGCTATATGAGAGTCTAGCAGGATGACATTTGCTAATTATTCTTTGATCATTATGTAATAAATGAGACAATATATGATACATTATAATGTTATGCCAACTGAGATGAAAATCTATAATTGTTATGAATGGAGAAACGTTGTTGAAAAATCCGAGTATTATAACATACCATCAGAACAGATTGTTGGTAAGTAAAGTTAGCCAGTTTGCTAATCAAACTGTTTTGTTCATTCAGTTTTGTTACTCTTACAATAATAGGAGAATAATTAACGCATGTCATCCTACTAGGCTCACACATACACACACACACACACACACACACACACACACACACACACACACATATACACACGCGCACGCGCGCGCGCACATAGCGCCCTTTATTTAATTATATTAATTTCAATTATTTCTAATAGAGTCGTTACATATAATACTAATTGTTAATAAAGTTGACTTAATAAAATTGTAGGTCGCGTATTGTGCAAAAGTTGCGAACTTACGAGCGAAAATTAAACGGAAAATTGTAGATTATTTCAAGTTTCACGAGGAGCAAAGTTTATTGATTTGTCCCGATTGTAAGGATTTATTAATGAGTCGAACAAGTGCGAGGATATTCGGCGAAAATATTATTTCCGGCAACAGCAACTTCGTCGCCAATGATATGCAATGCAATCAAAGTACGTAACAAATCTGACGTATATCTTTATCACACGACTCGGCAAATATTTATCGTGCCGAGAGTAGCTCGAGTATTGAGAATGAGGAATCATACTGTTTAGTTTCTGCATACTATTTTGCGTTGCGACCGGCAAAACTGAAAGTTCGAAGAAGTCGCGGAAAATCGTTCAGCTTCTCATCTCACATGAAGCCCAATATAGACGTCGTTAATCGCAAGTTGAACAATCAACATATTTCTCCACACATAATCTCGAATAATGTCAAGTTTTCTCAGATTACGACAAAGTTAAGAGTGAAATGTGGCAAGAGTAAACAATCGAACACTATTGTCGAACAAGACGTGTTCAGGACATTCCTCTCGTAGCATCTGTGCAGTGTTCGCGATGCGGCGAATCATCTGAGGAAGAAATGGTGAGGGAGGAGAATCCTCCGCCACATCCTTCAGTACGCGGAGGGGGTGAGCGAGCGAGAGAATCGCAGAGGAACCGGTGTGTAACCACACAGGTGATGTATATGGGGTTTCGGTGAGGGGATCGGGGGAAGGTAAGAGGGAGAGAACGGGCGCAAGCAAGTAGCGTTGCGCGGGAGGAGAGCTCGCAACTAGCGGAACGGAGTGGAATGATGAACCAGCGGGCAAAGAAGAGAGAACGGTCGAGCGAACGTGCGAGTGAGCGAGTGAGCGAGTGAGCGAGCGAGCGAGCCAACCGGGACCAGAAAGGAGAGCGGAAGAAGGGGGAGAGAACCGTGTGAGAGACCGAGAGGGAAAATCCGGTTGCCTGGCGACGAGCCATCTAGTTCGATCCCAGCCAGCCATCCGACCAGCCACCCTCCTCTGGTCTCTCCTCGTCATCGTTGTCGTGGTCGTCGTCGTTGTCGCAAGAGCGACGATAGAGCGCCGTGCCGAGAGAAACGGTGTTCCGCTCGTTTCTATTCCGTTTTATTCTGTCGCCGGCTCCGGTTTTCTTTCCGAGAGCTGAGAGTCGCCATCGGAAGAGGAATATATATATATATATAATATATACACACACACACACATATATATATATATATATATATATATATATATATATAGTGAGAGAGAGAGAAGGTGGGGGGAAAAAAGAGAAGGAATTCTTCTCCCTCTATCTTTCTTAGGGATTTTCTCGCCATTGGTCGCGTGGGATGCGCTCGGTACGCGAGATCACGGATACCATTGTTAGCGCCTCCGTTTCCGATCCACGACGAGCTCTGGAAGAGTCAGAAAAACTCTGTCTTGGTCGCAACTCTCTCTCTCCGCATCGTGAGACGTGAGCACGGGGCAATTCGATATTCTGGACGTAGTGGTCGTGCGTCGTCGGTGTGTAAATTTCCGACGCAGCGACATTTCCATAGGACGTTTCGCGTCCAGAATTATCCGATTGATCTCTTCTGTGGTGCAAGTGTGTGTGTGTGCGCTTTGTCGGTGTCTGCCACTTCGACGTGACAGCGTGGGAAATTGTGAGTATTGTGAGTACGCCCTCGCTCCTCTCTCTCTCTCTCTCTCTCTCTCTCTCTCTCTCTCTCTCGCCTTTCCCTCTGGCGAGAGGGAAAGAAAGAGGGACCGTGGTGGCAAGTGCGTTTCCCAAGGACGTCGTCCTAGCGCATCTCTCTGGGCTGCGCGCACAGGTGGTGTCCTTCGCCTGTCGTAACAAAGCGAGAGGAACTGCGCCTGGCGTCGTTTTTGCTATAACAAAATTATAACAGCAATATTCTCGCACGGAGAAGAATAGACAGGAACTGTGGTGTGTTCTCCGTTCACGAATGATTTTCTCCCGAGAAGTGAAGGCAAAACGAAATTCCAGTTCCATATACACAAATAATATTTATCTACTCGGAATAAAAACGTATAAAATAAGTGTTGTGTAAAGACAAATATAAATGTCTAGCAACATTTATAACGTCGAAAGCATTATATCAAATTATGTAACTAGACATGCCATTTTGTCACTAATTAGTCCAATTTTAAGCGAAGGATTGCCACAGCTATAAAAAAAAAGAGAATAAAATATTCATTAAAGAACAAAATAAAATTGATAATTACGAAGATATCTAAATCAATTACAGAAATACGAGGTGAAGGAGAGAGATTGATTTATAAAAGGGAAGGAAAAGGTCATCAGCTTGTGCTCATCATTAATCTACAGAGAGAAATTAAGAATAGGAAGGACAAGAGGAAGAAATATGAAAGAAATATATCGATTATAGGAAAAGTTCACGAAGGTAATCTTTCCTGGTGAAATCAAAGTGGTGGATTCACTCAAAGTGCGCGAGGGACAATAAAAAGTGGAAACGAGGAAGATGAGTAGTCTGGATCATCGAGATTCGCGGGATCGTGCAGGTAGGATTGTCGTGAGAATGACAGCGATGGAGGTGGCCTTCGATAGAACGGCGTCATACGGTTCAACGACTTGGAGCTGTGTTTATAGAGCTCTACGACTTACGCACGAGATTCGCGCTTAATTGACTGCCCTTTTCCGGAACGTGCCGTAATACGTCACCGGATATCGGACATCGATGGCGATATAAAACTTGACTTATCTTGACTGAACAACGAAGAGGTCACCTGTTTCTTTCCTTAGTACGTAAATCCGGAAACGAATCGAAGTAAAAGAGAGTACTTCTTGTCGCGGGAAATTGAATTACGATCCTTTGAATGACATGGCGACTTCTACAGCAGAATCTATGACAGAGCGACGACTATCCATCGAAATCTACATTATTCGAAATTAAAATGCGAGATTTGCCTTCGATTGGCCGCGCATTTGTGTGCCACCACGATTCACGATAAAAATCTCGTAGATGATCTCGTAATCTAGATTAAGTGCGCTTCGTCTAGCGTGACAAGAAGAAACTGTATTATCTTCGGAAGAGAGTCGACGCACTCTGGAAAATCGATTTCTTTCTCACGGACAGAAGTCTGCGAAATTTACGGCATCATGTTTCAATGCATCATCCAGCAAAGGAACGGTTGGATTCATCCCTACACTCCCGACACCAAAGATGTTTTCCCAGGTACTATAAAACGAAAATCTCTTAATATAAATAAGTCTTACAAATTACATTCAATTCTAAAAGTCTAGAGGTTACAATAGAAATCAGAAAATATGACTTAAGTTTTGAAGAAAAGATTAATTAACTATAAGTGATCAATCAAAATTTTATATATAATTTTTATAGCACTGTTTAGTAAAATATTTAATATTTGAATATATTAACATAATAAAATAATTAGTATGTGGTCATAAATGCATTATATGTGTCAAATATTGCGTATTTACATTTTATATTTTCTTATATATCTACGTTATTCAAGTGTATTATAATTTTATAAGATGTTTATTAATATCTGATAATTAATTCATGATATTTTACTATCCCAGTTTAGGATTGCGTTTCAATTATGTCAACGTGCAATTTACAGAATTGGATTTAAATTCACATCGCGCGAAATATTATTTAAGCATCAAGATCCCAATTGAGGCTTTCTTATTATTTGATTCTTTACTCATTTGTTGCCTAATGATATTTATTGTTATTTTTAAGTGTTTTTTTTTTTTTTTTTTTTTGTTAAACCATTATATTGTATTTCCCTCAGTTATTTAATCCGAGCTTTCTTTTTACATTTGAAATTATAATATAAAAAACGAATTGTATTTTATAAGAAGGAATTTTGTATCACTAGAAATTAAACTTTTTATTGCAAATCTTTTTATAAAGAATTATCAGAACGTGTCAGAGCACTTATACACATAAATTTAAGGAATAGTGATTAATATTTTCGACGAAAGGCCATACAAAATCTTTTATACTACGCGTAATGTCCTATACAATTGTATAATACGAGAGATTCTACAAAAAGATATTCAACAAATTGCAGAATGGGGGTGCGGGCATTCGTTATTATTAGCTTTAGAATTTCTGACAGCGAATGGAATACACGAGGGAGTGTGACTCGTATGACGCATAGAAAAACGTTGTAAGTTAAAAGATAACTCGCGCACGAGATAACTACCGTGGTCAGTAGCTAGCAAAGCGGAAAAAAAGGGGAAAAATATGCTTGAGTACAGAGAACGTCGGTAGAACGACGTAGAACCCCGCGATAAAAAGAGTTTCACAATGTCCAGTCACCGATAGCTAATTTCACCGATAATTACCGGTTAGTAATCGGTAAACGCCAACAGACTCATGTTTGTTGTTGACAAAAGTCAACGCGAAGGTTCAAACGGACAGGACGGACAGGACGACTACACTCGATGCAAATTAAAATGCAGACTAATCATGAGAGTTCCTCGATAAGAAAGCTTTGAAGCTTTTCGTTTCGCGTTCAATTAACATCCTTACTTTCAGCATCGGCGATATTTAATACACTCAAATATACCAATATAATTACAGATATAACTGTGCGCGAAGAAGCAATATCAAAATGCTGCTTTAATTCTTTTAGTGGAGAATTTTGAAGCACGTCAAGGATAGAATTCGTTATTTTTAAATTTTATACATCGCAAAAGCATGGTTCTAATATTATTTGAGCTTATCCTGAGTTGATGCCGTATGTAATTTTACAATCGATTTTACAGTAAATTTAGAGTCGCGATTTTCTTAATAAAACTGCCGATGTATGTATATATCGCTAATTTGCGATATAAAATTAAAGATATAATTTAAAAATTATTACTTTAATTTCTTGCAAAAAAAGAATGGGGAAACAAAAACATAAAAAAGGAAATATAAAATACTATTGAAAAAAGAATATTACAAAATTTTTATAATTCAAAAATATTCAAACTTATTTTTTGGCCAACTTAATTTTTTAATTACGCCATTGCAAATAAGCGATATATTTAGCTTGAGATTCTTAATAGAAACTTGATTGTATATGAACAATGCGTGTTACAGAATTAGACAAAAGTCGTATCGGTACACAAATTGGTAATGCTGCTTTTTTACACTTAAAAATGTTATACATATTAAAAAAAGCAGTGCCCCCCGTACGTTTATGTTTAGCCGCTCGTATCTAGCCGCTGTATTGTTTACTATTCTTTTACTATTTACTGCTGCAACGTTTTTTAACAGTGCACGCATACGATACAAAAGGGACGCGGAACATTTCGGTCGATAAACGTGCGTGCACGACGAAACTCGACGCCAAAACAGGAAGCCGTTAAATTGACACGTCGACGAGGAGGAGTGCGTGTGTGCGGGTTGCGTCGCGTTTCCTCCACAGCCGTGTGCAACGATGCGACACATGTATCAACTATACATATGCTTGTATAAAGGATTATTACTGGCGCTTCTAGCTCTTAATTTTCAGGAAAGACGGAAGAAGCACAAAAAATTATTACACTACTTTATCAACTGTAAAAGTCACCGTGACTTTTTGATACAAAATATAAATCTCTTTCCTAAATAGATTTTAAAACACCTTTAAAAAATGAAAATGGATTTATAAATTATCAATTAAATTAAATAATATAATTCTTAATCTGATTTCCCTCGTATTTCCCTTTTTGTTCTTATTGTAAAAATTTTTTGTGTATATAGATAACGTGTTCTTGACTTGAAAGAGATAAAAATAAACGGTCTTATATCTTTGCGACAATCTTTTGCATTATCTTTCAAATATTCGAATCGGTGCATGATTACGATAAGCCAACTTATATATTTTGGAATCTTTAAAATTTTCATCGAATAATAAAACAATAAGTAAACAAGAGCATAATAAAATTGTTGTATTCATATTAGATTTACTTAAATGCATGAAATTAAATGAATTTGAATTAATTAATAAGATGAAAAAATACTTGAGCGACATGCGAGAGAAATAATTTGAACAGGTTTGCGGGGAGGGGGGAGGGAGAGAGTCCGTGCAATTTGCTACGAGAAATATCTGCAGCGGTGCTTATGCATGCGTGCATTACCATAACGTCGCGCCGCGGCGCCAGGTGCATTCGCCGATGTACGGATGTACGATGCCGATGCCGATGCCGATGCCCGATGTTTGCTATCGGGCAAATCGTTGATGTGTGTCGACGTGTATGTACCTGTTCGCGATGTATAAATAGACTGACGCGAACGCGTAGTGAGGCAATGTGAAATTTGCTCATCTAATTCTGCCGTCAAACTTCTCATTCGATTTCATATTCATCCAGTAGCGTCACGTACAGCAGTAAAGGTACGTTAAAGTTAAATTAACAATTAATTTCTGCGCTAATTTTTGTGTCTTTCAAAACATTTCTATACTCTTAAAAAAAATATTGGTGTGGATTTAATACTATATACGATTGTTTATAATTTTCACCGTGTTGGTATTAATATTAACACTGTCGTGATGTAAATTTAACTCTCATGTTGTTACTTTTTTAAAAAAGATAAAGGAGAAGGCTAAGAATATAGTTTGTAGTGTTTCTAGAATAGAATCTAGATGATTAGGTTATGTATCTTTTTATTATTCCTACTCAAACAGTATTAATTCTTTTTCAAAGATGTTTGTATTGAAGGTCCTCTTATATTCCAACCAAAGTAATGGCAGCTTTAATTCTCTGCTAAAAGTTATTACTTCTCGAAGAAAAACTATTGTACAATTAAAGATTAGAATCTAAATGATACAGATGATTTGAACTAACCAAGTGAAATTTGATTAAATTAAAAAATAAAACTTAACATAAGTGGTACTGTTTTTGTTACTTAAGTCTAATGATATGTATCATTCGTATAAAAGATTTGATGTCAACAACTAGTGCCAAGTTAAATTCTATACCAACTATACCAAATTAAATAAAAAATATAATCCAAGTACTATCTTTAACTTTTTTAAATTCTTTTTATATAAAATTTTTATCGCAATTCATTCAAAGACATTTTCTCTTCTAACCAAAATAATAGTTATTTAATTCTCCTTCAAAACGTTACAAAATTGCGTTACCTTGTCCATTCAAGTATTATCACAAAAAATTAAAGAAGTAAACATTTGGCGCTGCTTTAGAAGAATTTATTTGAATAGAAGATAAATATGCCAATCAGGGGAGACTCTACTCCGATGACTTTAATCTTGATATATGTTGTAACGATCATGACCTTAAATGACCTCCAAGAGGTTTTAGCTGTCGCTGTTATTCGTTAAAAAGTTTGTTACGTATGAACGCACTTTATATCCCGACCAATCACGGGGGAGCTTTCGGTAGAGCCCGTGCTCAGACTGCTCAGTTTGTCGATCTGTGCTTGTTCTGTGATAAGTATAGCAGAGACACACACGCAACCGTTGTCATTTATTAAATAATAAAGTGTTCATTAACAATCCATCCGTCTACATTGTTCACGCTATAACACAAAATCTCTCATAACACAAAAAGAGACACAAAAGTTATTAACCAAACAAGTTTAAGAAATAATGTCTTATTTCTGCTATATACAATATTAATAATTATTCTCTCTACTAAGGGACGTTGGATTTTCTACGCAAAGCGAGTTCCACCCTACCTCCCCCTCTGTCTAGATTAACTTAAGCGCACGATTAACTTAAAAGAAATGATAACTTTGAGACACCCCGTATGTACATTTGTGGTAATTCTCAGTGTTGATGTCCGATTGGCCCGAGCGCGAAGGTTGTTAACAAAAATAGTTCACGATGCGTCAATACAAAAGCCAAGATCTCATCCGTAATCAACGTGATCGTCCATCGTTTTCCCAGTTTTCAAAAGTTAAAATTTAATCTTCACTTTCTTTCAATATAGCCGAATAAAAGCAATTACTACTTGGTCGACGTTTCTCTTTTTCTGCTCACGAACACTTGTGCAAATAATCCGTTTTACTTGTTATTGTGTAAGTAGGTTTAATTGTTTTTTTTTTATTTTTTATGCTTTTCTTGATTATACATCATTAATCAATTTCTTAATAGATATCTTTTAATTGATGAATGTTAAATATAATATAGTAAACTTTAAAAAAGAGAGAATGAGACAGATTTAGTTCAATGTATATGTAAAATATAGTAAAATATAGTAAAAATGGAAAACTTTTCCAAGTCCCTGATTTTTAGCGCGTTATTGAGAATTATGTCAATCATGGGACATATTTTAAGGAGCTTGTGCACGATGTCAAAAACGGAAGATTTTGCGCCGTAGAATTTTATGTTGCAGAGTTCGACACTATTCGTCAGTAGACTATTTCTCGCGGGCACACACATAACCTTTTTTCCCCGAGCATTCCCACTAATTGCTTCGTGTGCAATTGTGTCGAGTGTAAAAGCGACATTGGTGGCGCGACAAATCGAATTCGTTTGCGATCTTTGGTCGCGCACGGTAGAATTACGCATTTGGCTCAACCGCTTAAATGCGGTGCCGATTGGAAGAATTTCAGTTTTAGAGCGAGGGAAGTTATTTCGCTAATTAATTTCCAATTTTGCTGAGAGAGTGGGGGGGAGAGACGGGGAGATATCGTCATAAATGTATGAGTCAAAGAACGATCTTATCTAATTAAATCAACCAAAAGGGAGTAGGAATTAAAGGGAGTAGGAATTAAGGAATTAAAGCTCATAACGATCGAAGTCGGATTTTTAATGCTTAAATAATTCAATATGAATTTGTATATACTATACATCATATACTTACATGTATATATGTATATCATATTTGTTATTATTTTGAACTGTGCGCCGAAATTTTATTGGACTTAAAAACGTAGCTAAATTACTAAAATAATATCACAATTAAATGTTGATGCTAAATAGGCATCTATTTAAGAAATCTTAATATGCTGGAAATCACTAAAGAAATTTATTTATTGTAAAAAATATTCGCCCGGGAATCAAACTCGGATTTTCTAGCATTTTGTGCGAGTGTTCTAAGCTTTTATAGATCACATATCGCAAAAAATAAATTTAAAACAGGAGTTTATTTTTCTTTTAAAAGTAGTATCGGAAGAACTGTAACACTTTCACTGATTTATACTCCCGCACTTGATCGATATCTGAATCGATATCACAAAAATGATTTTATATGAAGAACTATTTACAAATTCTATCGATTTATTAATTAGCACCGGTTAATTATTCACCTCGAAATGACTTGCG
>JAANIC010001256.1:5475856-5512747 GCA_017607545.1 Acromyrmex charruanus
AATATATATATTTATATATATATATATATATTTATATATATATGTGCGTGTGCGTGTGTGTGTGTTATTGAAGACCCGAAGTTTCTGAGTTTTGCCGCGATTCTATATGATTTTTGAAAAAAATGAAAAAAGTAATTTTTTGGCTATTTTCTGATTTTTCATACTGAGAGAAAGGATTTTGTTTGTAATTCAACGAGCCATTTTTAATAAATGATTTGTAAATAGCGACAACAAATAATAGACAAATTATTGTTTTAATTTGTTGTGATTGATGCTAGTCTGCTATTTCAACTAATTATTAGTAAGAAGCAATTTATGTAAAACCTAACCTATTTTTTGCTAACAATACTGATTATTTTTATTTATGTCGTAAATTATATGTTACATTAACGATTAATTAGAACAGTAGGAATCTTATTGGACCGTACATTTGAAAACTCAACCATAACAAATAGAAGTAATGGCCATAATGGTCAAAGTGAGAGAGAGAGAGAGAGAGAGAGAGAGAGAGAGAGAGAGAGACCTTAATGCTTGAATAATTCAATCTGAATTACTATTATATATGTATATATGTATTGTGAAGAGTCTTTCTTCACTCGTACGATTTCTTAACCAGATTTTCAAATCCAAAGGACTGAAAAACTTTGTTCAGCAAAAGGAACATTTATTGGCAGACACAGTAATATTTTAAGTAGTATCTTGCAAGTAGTGACTTCTTTCCATAACGCGGTATCTACAATAGAGTAAGCCTTAAGCCGTAAAAATTTGGGAGTTTTTTAAATTAAAAAATATTTTTAGAATATCAAAATTGTGATTGAGCATTTTAGAAATATTAAAAATATATCTAACATTTTACTACAAAATATTTTTAAAAAAAGAAATTCCAAGAGGGTGGGGGGGAGAGGGCATGGCCCTATAATAAAAGTATAAGCATAAAGTAAGAGAGATCATCAAGTATCGATGTTTTCATACATTTCTAATTCTTAATTTGAATGCATAAGTTCAAAATTATGTAACGGCGATAATCATAATATTATTCACCCATAATTAGATATTGCAAAAATGATTTCGAGAAGGAACTTTTGTTACATATGGTTACCACGTGCGATATCCCCCCAATTTGCTTATTAACATTATAAAGAAGTGAATTAATTTCTAATAGGCATTCCACGAATTGAATCGCGATTCAAAAGTGTGAACGATAAAGTGTGAAAGAATCAAGTGAAAATCTCAAATATCGCATTCTAATGACATCACCAGTCTCCGCCACGTTGAAAGCCAACGTTTTTATAGATGTAATATATTTGATAGATAACTATTCACGCTAGCGCTCTTCGTCTATCCCGTATCACTCACAAATACAAGGATAAGCATAAGTATGTGAATAGTACTAAATCGTAAGAATAAGATTCATCTTGGAGTATTCTCCAGATGAGATCTAATCTATCTCCGTCGCTCATTTAGAAAGCCGCGGTACATTCTGGAGAAAAGGCTCGCATGATACACATATACTGTAATATATATACCGGGCGGTCACGAGGAAACATCACGGGGATTACACAGGGTATATACGTGTGTGATGTTCGTGTGCATGTTCGTGCTTAGCGTGCTCGTTGTTGCATGTGCACATGCGAGAGACAGTCGCACGAAGAGTCCCGTCGTCGTCGACCTCGTCGTCGTCGTGACGTATACGAGTAGTGAACGTGTACGAGGGTGAACGAGAAACTACAACTATACGACGATAACAGACTAACCGAGGCTCTTATTCGATAATAAATAACGTGAAGAGAAGAAATGTTCAAACTTGCCGGACGCCACGAGTGGGAGGCCTGGACAAAAGGTAAATTCAGCGAGCGTGTAGGCGGTAAGAAAGATGAAAGGGGTAATCTCGTTCTGCGAGAGTATACGGGGTGGCTCACAAAAAATGTGAGGGAATCGCTGGTGATTGATAAGAGGCCTTTTGCAATATTGGGCGAGACAGAATCAAGAGAAACGTGCGAAGAATTAGAAGATAAGATTTTTATGTGATAATATTTTGTTTGTAATATTTATTTGTAATATTTTCAGAGTCTTTAATAAGTTTTTTTTGTATTGAATTTGTACTGGCTGAAATATGCATTTTTTTGACGTTACTCGTTCCTTAGTTTGATTTTTATGACATTGGTAAAACTACGGTCTCATGCAGATTCATGAAGTTGTATCAAGCAACAAAATTATTATAAAAAGTAAAGTCAGAATCAGATTTCTTAAATTTTGTATCTCTTGTAACATTATTTCACATAATCAACTTAAGCCACTTTCGTTTCATCGATAAATTTAATAAAACTATTTAATAAACATTTTGCTGAACGCAGTCACTGTAACTATAAAATAGTTTATTTAATAATATTGTACATACATTAAATTGAGAGAAATATGTATTTTTATTGCATAGTGAGAAACATCGATATTATAATTCAATATAGTAAACTCAATAGTAAAGCAATATTGAAAAATAAGAATTAGTTCCGTGTGATAAGCAACGGCGCAAATCACTTATTTTCGTGATGCATTGCGAGGAGATCCGCTCGATAGCCGTAACATTGTTACGGCTAGACAGGATTGCATCCAGCTGTCCGATATACAGTTATGTTTTCTCACATGTGTATACCGTATGCACTGCTCCATAACAGATTCTCGCGCGACGCAATGAGGCAATAATTAAATCGTGACTCGCAGCTTCCGACGTGTCATCGCGAGAGATTCTGTTATGCATACACATACCTGGCGTTAATCTTGACGGTGCTATTGAATGTTCGTCCTCTCACTTATCACGTGTGCAATTTCATGCGTAAAATGCATGAAATTGCGAAAAAAATTATGATCTTGAATGTATACGAGTCTCCTCCACGCTCTTATCATGAGATCTGAATAGTATATCGTTTTATGAGCTACGTTCGCCTATATCAGGCAAAGCGTATGTATAAGCGTATGTAAAAATGCCATTGAATTCGGATCTCTTGGAAATTTTTCCATTTTTATTTGATTGATAACTTTTTGAGTGAGCGGCAATGGAAATTTTGATTGGCACAAAACGGAACACAATGGAATGTATAAATGTTAGTGATAACGTATGAATATGGAACATTAGAATAAAAGTTCATTTACTGATTTAAATTGTGCAGCACTGAGGGACAAATATTATAGATCGTTAACTCTTCTTAAAGGACTTTCGGAGCTTCTTAACAAAGTAACTTATGGAATATTTTGTTTTTTAAGAATGTGATCACTAAATTTGATTCCAGCCTTTAAAATTCAAATTTAAAAAAAAATTGGTTGCAGAAATGCTTGATTTTAGGAAATCCTTGCTGAATTTGAATTGCTCACTGAGTCTAAAAACATCGAATTTCAAAAGAATACTCCAGGAAAAAGAATCAAGTGTCACAAGTGATAATCAGAGTTTGAAAATCAGTTTGGAAATCAGTAGCTTTGATGAGTTTCAAATAAAGCGAAATTTAATGTTGTGCTTTGTAATTAAAAATTCTACAAATCAAATTCTATGATAATCAAATTATTTTTTTTTAATTCTGTCCATCATATTGAATGCATTATTTCGAATCCATAATTTTTTATTTTTTGTTTGAATGTATTATCAAATTATCAGACACGGTAGTGTCTCTCGGCGCTAAGACGAGTCTTACAGACCAAGAATCATAAATATCGAGCAGGCAATTTATAAAATAAAAAGGGATGACCATTCCACAGAAGCTTAAAAAATGAATTTTTACAGGGATCTCGAATGCAGATTTCCAGCCATTTGAAATATCCATGTATTAATGAAAAATTTAACCGATGTTTAATTATAGACATAAAACAGAACCATTCTGATAATCTTTAACAAAATTTCGTTAGAGCAGAGTTAGATTTGATTCTAGAAAAAGAGAGAGCCTTTGATGGTTTTCGGTATTGCGTACTTAAAATATAGCTGGCCATCATCAAAAATTTCATTGTACTAAGAAGTCATTATTTTCTTCTTTACCATGCTAGATTGCATCATCTACAAAATGTTTATTGAGTTCCTTCATCGTACACGCTAGGCATCTACTGGTCTCCTTTACTTTAATCAGTCCCAAGTATCATAATCTACTTCATACAGTAGTAGGATTATTTTCTTGAACAAAAACGGATAGATAATAAGTCTTTGTTTCATAAACTATGTTCTGTACAATATTTTTTAACATTTATAACCGGCATTATTTCTATTCTCCATATTCTTCTAGCCTATTCCTTTCACGCACATGCCTCTAGATCTCTTACATCACCCATGGTGCCGGTAGATTTCTAAAAAGAACATCTTGTGCTTAGGAGGATGCTTGTTGAAATAATCTAAAAGTTACTGTTAAATATGTCTATCTAATAGCTTTGTCCTTGAAGCTGTTAGAAGATATATGTATAAAATCTGACCAAATCACATTCCTCTATATCATAGAGAAAGCTTTGTTCATTAAAATTTTTTGAGTCTCTGCACAAAATTGAACTAGATCGGGCATCGTTTAATATTAATTCGATATGTAATACTGATCAAATTATGTCGACAAAAAAGAGATCGCAGTCTTTCTCCCATAACCTTCTAATTTGCTTTCATCATCTGAGTGCGGTATTCATAGTTAGATCTTATATTTAGAACTGTCTCAAGTATAGTAACATCTTAAGATGTCACAAACCAATTAGAGAGCTGTATTAGCATCTTAAGACATTACTTAAGAAGATTTTAAAATAAGAACCGACTATGAATACTGGCCTATGGCTCAAAATAAATCAAGGAAGATACTAAAACAAGGGGAAGAGAGAGAGAGAGAGAGAGAGAGAGAGAGAGAGAGAGAAAACGTTGGAAAAATGAAAATTGTTTCTACTCGTACCGATAATGAATTATGCGAACAATGTATTCGACCGTAATCACTTCGTGTCATTTATATTATCGGAAGCAAAGGAAGTTTCGGAACGGAAACGAGATACGCGCATGCGCGCGGTCGCGACAATAAATCATGCGGTACGCGAACATGAGACTCTCATCTAGTTTACATTGTGCACTTGATACTGGTAATAATTTTTTATTGAATTATCTTAATTCAGTGATTTCAGTGATACGTATAAACATATATATATGTGTATATATATATATATATATATATATATATATATATATACATACATGATATGTGTATTTAATCATTTTGATGCGTATTGTATCATTTTATTACATTATATTTTGAATACATTGCTGAAATTAACATAATTTAATAGAAAGTTACTAGTTAATACGCGTATTAAGTGCTTGGTGTAAAAGAGGCCTCTCTCCTCATTCTAGGAAAGTCTGATAAAGCCTACAGAACGATAGATTGTTTCGCGTTACACATGATCGTTTATTTTTAGCAGTCATCTTGAGAAGCTGAGATGTCATTCCTCTTTCTCGTCATTGTCTTGCGGATAACATTAATGAAATACAGATTACTGTGGAGAAAGAAAGAGAGAGAGAGAGAGAGAGAGAGAGAGAGAGAGAGAGAGAGAGAGAGTGTGTGTGTGTATGTGTGTCGGAAGTCTCTGATACGATCGTATCGAAGTCTTTCCTCACGACATCCGTTATTCCTAAGATGATTATTATTCCGAGCAGCGTCCGCCTCTTTGCCATTGTTATCGGTGCGGGAATAAAATGACTTTGACGTGGAGTATTGCTATGAAAAGTTAAAAAACGAAAAACAGAATCCGATCAAAATTTATATCTCAAAGTGGTTTAATTATATAATTTCTCTAAATGTCTATAAACGTAATAATGTTTATTAAGTTTGCATCCATACTATTGATCCTTTGAGCCAAGATGGAAATGAAATAATTCTTGCAATATGATTAAAAAAATGGCTGTTATCTTAATTTAATTATAATTCAAGTGTACGTAATTTTTTATTCTAATTATATAATTTTTTAATCTTGCAAATAGTAGCTCGGCATGCAACTATATCATGAAAATAATTATTTTGCTTTTTTTTCGCTAGTAGAACTATACTATATGTAGAAAGAGAGCGAGAGAGAGAGAGAGAGAGAGAGAGAACGAATAATTGTAGTAACTATAAATTTGGTATAATTTGAAATTATAATATCTGTAATTAGTTTTAGCAGAGTAATAGCAACTATTATGATACTCAACACTATAAAAATACACCAACAATATTTGTATATTATTAATTTATAACGAAATAATGGCGACTTAACTACATTAAATAATTACTTAGACCTAATACAGTGAACGTTAAAATCGCGTTATCCTTTTCTTATTTAATTATTAAGAAGAAGATAACTGACCTTAGCGTTCATCGTATTTGGATAAACGGTATTGCAAAAACTGTTATAACATTAAGAATACGCTTATTTATTTATGCAGCATTTAATACAAAATTATGAATTTAATAATGTATTGTCCAAATATTTATGTTAATAATTTCAAATTTTTATTAATTGTCGATAATATCATCGTTCTTTAATTATCCCTGGACCTCCCCCTCCTCCCTCCGAACCCCATTGATAGACACGAAAATTTGCCCAGTGCCGGTCGTCTTTAATAATAAACTCTTCTGTGGGTATCGGTTTCGAAAACGATCTTGAAGACTATAAGAACTCGCGCGGAAGGCCTTTCCTTTTAATCTCCGGAAATTTATGATCTTCGAAGTATTAACAGCCCGATATCAGTTTTAACTTTCAGAAAAGATCAAACTTTATCTACCAGAAGACTCGCAAGTTCGATCGTGATTAATTTCCGGAGATTATTTTGAGAGTCTTCGAGCGTGTATCTCAAGACACCCAAAAAGCGTGATCATGATCAGAATACGAGCACTGACGGAGTTTTCTTTTTTCTCTGCTTGCAGATATACGGTTACAGCTGAACGAGCAACTGAGATGTCTCGATGTAAGGATGGAGGCACAAGTCGCCCTCGTGGTCGAGCTCCAGGATTTCTTCCGCAAAAGAGCGGAACTGGAGCTGGATTACAGCAAGTCTCTCGACAAGATGGCTAGGAGCATACAGTTGAGGCATAAGGAGCAGAAACAAAAGTACGATAAGTATATCATGTATATCAATTCTATATTTTATTATATAAGTACATCATGTTTATCAATTCTATATTTTATTATACATATACTTTTTTTCATTATAAAGAACATTTGATGAGAAGGAATGCATAAATCACAAAAAAATACGGCTAAAACATACAATTTCATCATCTTAGAAACATCGGCGCAAATGCGTAAGACAATTATGTAAATTTGTATTTATAGTGCGTCAAAATAATATATTATTATTTAATTGACATTTTTATTGTAAGAAAATTAGCAGCTTAGGAGAAAAGTTAAAATGAACAGTAATAGTTTTAATAATAGTTTACATCTCCCCTCCTTTTTTTTTTACTAAAAGTGCGATAGAACAAAATTACAATGTAGACGTTTGTTAACTGGATCTAAAGCAAAATGGAAAGGAAAAATAATTCTACTGTAGATTACAATATTAAATAATTAACGACGCATGCGTCAATTAATTGTAATTCAGGTTCGTATACCACGTGTTGCACGATACAATGAAACGATGACGCGTATAACATTAGATACATTTGCGCTTACATTTGCAATTACATTACACATTGCGCAACGCGAATTGTTTCACGATTATATTACGTAAATTTTGATTGAGCTTGCGATTATATTTGAGACATAAATCTTGATCATGTATGATTACATTTACAGTCATGAAATGTACGATAAATTGGCGCGGAGATCGATCTAGATACCTTAAGTATCTATTGCAGAACTGTTCCTATACTAAAATCAACAACGATCTCAAATATTTGAGTATACTTCCGAGAAATTATATTTTTTCTTCTTAAGAGTTAATATTATATCATTAAATGTTTGCAGAAGATAGAAATTCATATTTTTTAAAAACTAAATAGCAGTACTAAGATGAATAGTTTGTAGAATATCCTACATCCCTTGATTATTCAGGATATTCCTAGAATGTCTCTCGGATAAAGTGTAACAGTTATATACATATAATTTAAAATATTTATTATTAAGTGTACAACAGCTTTAATATGCACCAGTGTCCATTAGTGCGACTGATTTTGCTATTATAGCGAAATGGCCTGTGTTACGTTCGCGATATGGCGTTCACTCTCTAGTAGCTGCGCGCGCAGTCTTTGTGCGATTCGTTTTTGGCTCGCAGCACTTGTAAGCATCATTTGTTTTTGTTTAATATTTGATAGAAAACAAGAATGAAGTGATGTTTACAGCGTGTGAGCGTGGAAACGCACTCCATACACATGGTCACTAACTTTAAGGATTGTCACTTTCGGAAACAAGACTTAAGTAAGGCAGTCATAATACCGAGCACCGTGGCATCAATAGCACATGCAATTTGCGAATAGGTCTAAACATTCGATAAACTTAGAGACTCACGGCAGTTGAACATAAAGAGTGAGTGCCATTAGTATTTAGTAAAATATACGTGTGATACACATAGACTGCATCTTTCTTAACGCTGTTAAAAATTATAACGCATCCTCTTGCATAATTATTAAAGATACATACGACTATTATTTCAATGCATAATTTATATCGGACATTATAATTATGACATTATAATTATGCCGAAATAAACGTGTGATACATAAGCTGCGTTTTATTTAATGCTGTTAAAAATTATAATGAACTAATTTTTATGTATAAGTACGCATTCTTGTATAAGTACAGATAATTAAAGTATGACTTTTTTCAATGTATAATCGTATTGGATTTTGTCCTTTGTGCTGTCTTGTTTGGAGAGACATTCCATAATGTGAAAACAATTTTATGAAAATAATTTTATATAATATTTTTCCTTATACACTATCATTGTAAGAAAATTAAACTCTAATTTAATAAAGTTTTTTAAATTTATTTTTTGTTAAATATAAACCATGTAAATCAATTTGTGGGGATGTTTTATAATAAATTATGGTCGGTCAAGACTGTATTTCATTGTTAATATTACGTTATAGTATCAGAAAAGTATTAATTAATGAATAAGAGAGCGTATGGGCTATGAATAAGAACGTATGAATAAGAGAGCCTATTATATATATTTTATATAATATATTATATATATTATATATATTATATATATATATATAAAATAGAGATTTATGAATTCCTCTGCGCACATCTCATGACGATTTATTTCTTGTATTCCGTGCAATTAATGTTTTCCGCGTTCCACTTTTGCGACGGACAGAGAGACGGATGGACGACGGAAAAGTAGATGGTTTCTCATTTTTTCGCGTCCTACACGCGCGTGCACATCTGCTGGCACCGTTCCCGCATTTACGACATGCCCCAGTTCCTTCTCGTCATTCAACCCTGAACGCGGGGCGCCCCTTTTATGCAGCGTATTCAGCGTCCACAAAAGGGATGCCTCTCGCGCTGTACATGGTTGTACACGGGTAAAATGTAATCCGTAACCACGACGACACACTCTCGTTTCCCACTTGCACATTTCCCTCATTTCGCTCCAGGAGATATTGCGAATCGATAGTTCTCTTCGTTGCGAAGGCGCATCCGGGATTACGTCGTCACATTTGTTTACCCTTTCCCAAGAAATATAATTATCATAAAGTAAGTTTTATGGTCGATAACCGGATAACCTCTTTTCAGCTGACCTACTTGTAGTTTTAAAAATATTGTCCGTAAATGTTTATAAAATTATTTTCTGTGTGCTTATAACTTGCAATACATGTCGAAGAATTATGTATACTGTTACTACAAAATAGATGTAGGAAATCTGTTTGTTATGTCAAAATAATTTCAAAATAATTTATTCCACAATTTTTGGCCATATTATTAAATGCGCAGATTTTTTGTTAGATTCATCTTGTGTGAAAATGATAACTATTTTTATTTCTAAATAAAAATAGAATGACAGCTATATTTATATTTACATACATAAAATAAGATTTTCTTTTTTGTTTGGACATTCTCAATTACACATAAAAATACAGTTTTATTCTACATCAAATATTTATTTATTTTTGTAAAATAGAAAGATATATATATATATATATGTATATATATATATATATATATATCGTTTATTTGTTACAATAACGACGCAACTAAAAAAATTGCAATTTTTTTAATTGCTTGCAAAAAAAGAATGAAAACATACTTTTAAAACAACTTAAAACATACTTTTATTTCTTCTACAGTCAGTTATTACACCAAAAATGCATTTCAAAATTAAAAGTATAGAAAAATAAAGAAAACCGACCATTTAAAAATATACATAGGAAATATACCGAAATAAATGACAAGAGTCAGTGGAGTGTCGTTGGCGTAGTACACTGAGAGTGCTAGGATTGAAAACGAGAGATTCCGACGAGTTTTTCAAATCTCAATAGGCTCTATTAATTTTTCTGCTGACTCCTACACAGTATTACAAAATTTTAAAAACATCCAAACTTATTTTCTGGAAAACTTTACTTTTTTATTTAAAAAAAAAATCTTATTTTCGATTAAAGCGACGGATCTTTGTTAGTGCTTAAATCTTTTCTATAAGTTTAAATATCCAATTCTGCAAATCACGCCCAAAATCTTTTTCAGTCTTCGAAATGGGTGTATGAAATTAACACCTTTAGGATTCAAAATCATAGTTCTTTTAAGAGTTCTAGATTATTTAGAACCAAAAAAAAAAGATTTCTTCTAAAACAATTTTTGCAGAGAATTCCGTTGATTAAAAACAAAAGTAGACTGTAAAAAATGGGTTCTAACTTCACGCTCAACATTAGCGCCGAATAGTTTGTTTGATGTCTCTTAACAATTACTAGAGTTCCTGATATAAAAAAATTATTTACTTTTTTAAAAAAATAAAATTGTTAAAAAATTAATATCAAACCTGAATGAATAGAATATCTGATTTCTTTCGATGAATTCTAAAGTGCCCGATAAATAACAAATATTAAATTTCTATAATTATTTAAAAAATCGTCATTCAGAGTTACAAAAAATCATTAGAAGTAGTAAATCTTTGACGTCGAATAATTTCTTAATTATTAGCCAAATTTTCTATATTTATTATGATTTCTTGCAGTCATCAGAGAGAGAATTACTGGAACTTTAAAAACCATTTTGTTGGGACTTAATTTACTCGAATTTCGTGTAAATCGGGATTATAGTTTGTTAATTACATATTTCATCATTACAATTTAATAATATTCATGCTTTTAATTTTTGCATGCCGTTAGTTTATAATTTTTTTTTTAAATAATTAAATTGATATACATATAAAAATTAATAAATTATAATATTCAGGCATTTTTCTTGTACTTCACTTTTTGCTTTACTTAGAATATCAATTTTTGATAAAATAGGAAGATAAGAATCTAATCGCTAAATTGAAAACAAGGTATAAAATAATTGTTCGATTTTATTTGAAATCATTATACTATATGGCTAAATATGTTGTTAACTTATTATTTCAATATTCTTGGTAAATATAACATACTTATGTTTTTTTAGAGTCGTGGTAGTTTCGACAGTTCTAGATAGTACTCTAAGAATTCTACAAGAAATTATTCTGGTAAGAAACGATCGGGTCGATAATTAAGAAGTTATTCAACCTCGAAAGTGCAACTCGCGCGAATTTGACTAAGCCCCGACGAAATCTTTTTTAGATTTTATCAATTCTGGCGGTAGTTCTCTAACTCTAAAACTACTGGAACTCTGAAAATAATAAGCTATTAAATATCCAATTTTTATACTAATGTTATGTAATGTGTAAATTAAAGTTTACTTATAACAGATAAACAAAGAAAACGAAATTTCTATAATAGAAACAGAATAAATGTACACTTTCCTTAGTATCGTCTCGACAACTGTTAAAATGCATTCATTTTATATACAACTTTTCCTTTTATATTACTATTTTTTTTCTATTTCAATCGATTAAGTACAACACTGATAAATAGATTATAATACAAGACAAATCTGTTCTTTAAAAATCAGTGAAAAATGATTTAAAAAATATGATGTGTCTAATAATGTAAGCAGAAATTATACATATAATATCAAAACAATCATATTTTAGATTTATAAAATAGGATGATTTTAGGCAACTTGCTTATTTGATATAATATTAAATATTATTTTATCTTCAATCTAAGGATATGCGTGCGTGCGTGCGGGCGTATACATTGTATATAGCGCATTTGAGCTGCATGAACGAGCAAGTGGAACGATCGCTATTACGTATGCAAACATTGAAAATGTAAGGACGGACGGAACGATATGCATTCGCAAGACGACGCGAACGCGACGCTTTATCGGCTCGTTAGCGCAGTCAATTTAATTGCCGATGTAATTACGTCGATATACACGCGTGCAGAACATGCACGTCCGCCGTCAATTCCATATCGCCTCTTATCTATCGTTTTCTGCAGGCGGGAACAATGGCCCCTATTCTCCAGCTACGCCTGCTGGCAGCAGCTCGTAAACGAGACCAAGTCACTCAGCAGGGACCATGCCGCCCTATCTGAGGTCTATAGCACCCACCTCGTGGGCCGTCTCAATCAGGTGATGGAGGACGTGCAGCGAATTTACAAGCGTGTGAGTGTCATACCGCTGTCATACGCGATTACGGCGGTACACGATGCCGCCGTTAGTAGCTGACTAGACTTAAGTCGGGATCGCGCAATTGCATCACCGCGCGCCTAACTTTGAGAAGTTCGATTGCTCCATTGTCTCGTCGAATTAATTAACCTCAAATGTCTCCATTCCGCCGTCGCCGCGTCGCCACCCACATCGCGACCTTTCGTTACAACTTGATGGTATTATCGATGTACTGGATGCTGGAAACAAAAACGAATGCTAATTCTATTATGACGATATTCTCAACGTTGTCTCTCACATTCTCTTACAATTATACACATCTTCGTTTACTTTTACTTTTGCAATTATACTCTCATAAAGCTCTTTTTACTGCACTCTTCTTATACATAGTGGTCCTTAAGTATTCTAAAAGATTTAAGGTGATTCCTTATGACTTACATTAATTCAAGACGAAAATTTCAATAATGGTTATAGATGCGTTCAAGGAGCTCACTGTCAGCGCTATTCAGTACAGTAGTAGCTGTTCGGATGCAGACATATATATATAGACAGTATAACACAATGTAAACACTGTTATAACATTAAAGAGGTTGTAAAGCAAAGGCAATAAGTTAAGAATTATTTGAAAAAATTACAGATTATTCTAAATTGCATTTAAAAGTAATACCAAAAAATTAAAGACAGTTTACCATCTGGATCAAAAGTTATTTCCATAAAAAGTAATATTTTTTTAATTTACACTCTAATAGTAATATATGGAAATGCATTATAAAATAATGATAAACATCTCAATTTTTTAATATACGTATTTTATGAATTCAGAAATATTTATGTAAAGTCACATTGAGATATTGCAGACATTAGTTGTCCAGTAAGTAAACGAAATTAGTTTATTTGTTATAAACTAATTGATGAATCTCAATGAAACTTTGCATAAGTTATTTTTAACACTTAAAGTAATTATAGGGATGTCGCGGAGTGGAGAAATGAAATTTCTAACCTAGGTTTTATCATTGCAAAGAACTCTCGCATCTTTATATAATACAATTATATAATACAAACAAAATTTTTGTTATTATTTAAAAAATTTTTGTTTATAACAGTGAAAATAATAACAGATAAAATAATCGATAAAAATGTGTTGCTCAATAAAAACTGAATATTATAAGCACAACTTTCACGTGTATATAATTTGCTTAAGATGTAAATATTAATATGTGTGTTTATGTAATTATATGTGAGGAATCATCTCTTACAATCTTTTAGAATAAACAAAAATAAGTGAAAATTGATCAGAAAGAAATGTTTAATACAAATAAATCAGAACAAGACCTGTATATTTATATTCAGTTACAGCAAGTCTCGGTGCTTGATAATATTTTTGTGTGAATTTTTACAGTTTCAAGCAACTAAACGCCGATTAATTATTTATGCGTGGCCTAAACTAGTAGTGTTAGCTTAAACCAGAAATTGTAAAAATTCACACAAAAATGTTACTAGGCACCAAGATTCGCTTTGCCCGAATATAGCATTCTTTAATTATATCTTTTAAAATACTTAAGGATCTCTCTATGAACTCTCTATGTCTCGTAAATTTATTTTTACACATGTTTTTGTACAATCGTAAATTCTTTCGAAAGAAGAAATGTTGTTTCTATTGCATTCAATTCCGATTAAATTCACATTATGAAGAGATCATACACTCTGTATGTTTTTTAATCACAATTACATTTTTTTGGTATCTGTTACCGCAGTGTCGCGAGATCGGCTATGAGACGCACGAGGAGATACTTCGAGTATTGCACGAGCTGCACACGACAATGAAGACTTACCAAGCCTATCAGGCCGAGTCCAGACAGGCGGAGACGAAGCTCCGCGTCGCTGAGCAACAACGCAACAAACTCGAGGTAGCGAACGCAGACAGTCGTGAGAAACTTGCACGCAGCAAGAAATATAAGCTCATCGAGAAGGAAGTTAACAAGGTAGGTTCTATTATAAAATAGAACGTATTGAAGGTTGAGCTCGAATGTTTTTCAGTAAGAGTACTCATATCGGCGCTTAAATCTTCGCGAAAATGGAAGCGGTTTAAGCTCTTCTATCTAGTCGCTTCAACCATTTGCGTCGAATTGTCTTGACAAATTGTACCTGGCGCGGTGAAGGAAAATTGTACACAGCATTTTAAGTTCTTTCTTGTATTTTATTTTATCTGCGGGATAAATGTATTTTTTTAAAAAAATCTGCAAAGTTATTTTTTGTAGCACAAATTAGCACAAAATCGGTACTATTTATATTTTTTACTTTTTTTCCTCTTTTTTTTCTTCTGGTTCTGCTAATTTGATGTTACACTAGCAGATGTTAGTCACGCGTTTCTTCTAAATGGCATGTAGTACAAAATTGTTCTTTGAAGTACAAATTAGCACTCAAAATGAGCACTAAATAATTGAAAAAGTCTTTTTCGATTCTGCTCATTTTTTTTCTTGCTAGCTTGACAGAGGTAAAATCTGACATAATTATGATCATTAATTTTAAAATTACGTCAGTTTGAAATAAAAAAATCGCTTTCACGCAAAGAAATTTTTAATCCTCTGTCTGTAGTTCCTTTGGCATAAGACATACACTCAAATTTCTCCGAAATAAAGGAGAACGGAATTCCTCTCCTAAAATATCTTGTAATATTTTGTAACTATCTTGTAGTATCTATTTAGTGATGTAAAATAGAGAATGTGGAAAAATAATCCTGAATTTTTCAACATTTTTGAAAAATCTTTAAAAACTTGATCTAGATAAAAAAATATTCAAATTGCGGATGGAGGGTTCAAAAATAAAAGGCCGCTTAACAATATCTCACATTCGTAGCGTTTTATTAAAATTGTCAAGAGGAATAAAATCCGAGTATATTTGAGCTCCTCAACCATGAGCTCAACAAAATTTGACGAACACAATCCAACAATTTTAAATAAAAATTTCACGCAAGTGGTATTTAAGATAATGAAAATATTTACATTTTTTAATTCAACATGTACGTATTTTTCATATGGTCGTAGTAACGTATTAGATATTGCCTCGATCGTACGCGATTTATCCAGCTTCTTTCGGGAGCGAAACTGGCCGTGGATAAATCTGGCATATTGCGATTTTGCGTGCGTCCTTTAGATTTTCCGGCACCGAGATATGACGACCGCAGTAACGTATTATGAGATGCAGTCGATCGAGAAATTATTTGTTGACGATCATCTCGCCGCGCGCTACTTTTCCTCTTACTTCCTTCGCCAATCTGGTAATACTGGCATGTGATGCAACGAAACGGTCGTTGATTCTGACGAAAGATTTAACGGTGATTTTATGCCAAAGACGCAACGATTTATCGATTATTTACGACATTAATCGCCGGCGAACTCTTCAACAACGATGAACATATTGATGCGGATTCGACGTACGTCTTTATCGTTATCAGTCATTACGCCTCCACTAACTCTGTTCGCCAAGTCACACAACGGGAACTATGCTTCGATACATGCTTGCCATTGTATGATGATTCGTAAATATGCTGGGATAGCTCTTCCGGAAAGTTAGAAGTAATAATTTTGCAGCAGACATTGTTAAAGACACATTGTTAGTTTATAGACATAATTAAAGAATTGCTAATCAAGATATTATTTTCCAATGAATGAATCTTATTTAATTTTGACAATTCGTCGTTTCGAGGAGAAAATCTGTAATTTGGTGAGAATTTTTAAAGAGCTGTGAATAGTGATAATTAGAATTATTATTATTATTATTATTATTATTATTATTATTATTATTATTATTGCGCTTTTCGCGTCAATATAAATATTTGATTCTCGTCGATGCTGTTCCATATGCTTTACCATACACGTGTGATACATCACCAGGCAGAAATATCTGTACGAAACATCACTCGCTCGATACTTAAAGTGTGGATCGACGGAAACATTTAGGCGGTAGATAGAAACGCGAACGAACGATCGTAATACGTCGCGTCGTCGGATAGACTACATCCAGGCCAGCCGCAGGATGTCCGAATTAGGCATCTGCGTCATCATCAGTTTCAACAATTGTTCCGCTTTTTGTCCATCGTCGACTATTTCGTTCTTCGTGGAATTGAACGAATAATCACCTCGAATCTTGAGCGCTATATTTTTGTGCTTTCGGTTCTCTGAAAAACTCGATCGTTTCTAGAATTGTAATTCGAATTTGTGTAACAAGAATGGCGCAAAGAAGTAATGGTCGTAAAATGAAAAGACAAAAAAGGAAAATTTTCGAAAAATTTTCGCGCGTTATCCATTCAAATTAATAAAGAATTCCGTACAAATTATATGGTTTCAGTTGAATTGATTGAATTTTTGATATGCAGTACTTCTCGTCATTTGAACGAATGTCTCAATGAGCATAACTTGATTCGATAAGCCGATTCCGTGCTACAGACTTGCTAGAAGGTCCTGCAACATGTAAAAGTATAGCTTTTTTGAAAGTACATGTGGCTCTACGGTTCACTTCTGCACCTGTACATGTGTATGTGTATAATTATACATGTATATAAAAAATAATACGTAAAATAACATGTAAAATATAATAAAATAAAAAAAAATAAAATATAAAATGTAATAAAATATAGATAATAAAAAATAAAATATGTATAATACATAGTAAAGATGAGTTCATCATCTTTACTATGTACATGTATGATCACACGCGCGCACGCACGCGCACACACACACACACACGCGCGCGCGCGCGCGCGCACGCACGCACGCACCAGAGAGGAAATTTTGAAATCATTAAATTCTACAAGAGTGAACCGTGAGAGTTACATATGCTATCGAAAAGCCTATACTTTTATATGTTATAATTGGATCTTCTAAGGCCTATAACATGGAAACGGCTCATAGGACTTGTGCGCATTGAGACATTAAAAATGACGAGAACTACCAATATATTAAAAATTCAGCCAATTTTACTGAAACTACTTTTCCATACGATTTGTGCACGGTCCTTTGGAATATTCCCAAAATAATTCCTGCAAGTATGAAATTATGAGATTAATTCTTGATTAATTTCTTGTAATTTGTTTGCGCGAAACTTTTTTAACTTTGAGATTCTTCATGTTACAAAACATGAAGAATCTTATTAAAACTTTTATACTTTGCGAGACTGAGGTTCAAAGTTCGTCATTTTATTGGTATTCAGGAAAATTTTTGAAATTGTATTTTTAAAATTTAATTTTGTTCTAAATAAAAATTTATTTATTCTTTGATTATTTTTCTTAACAATGCAAAATATTGATAATGAGTTAGCAATAAATACACACATGCGTGTACATTCACGTACATTCTCGTGTTTATAAATTTTTATTTAAAAAGATCAAGGTAATCACAGAAGACAATACATACGATAGAAGAGAGCTTATTTAATATTGTACTAAAGCAAACTTTCTCTTTACTATTTTATAGATTTCACTTCTAATTGCAGAAAAGAATAGATATAATCTTATGATTTTTATTAACTTATTCTATAATAATTTATCGTGTTGCTTTTATTTCAATTTAAAAATTGCATTAAGAATTTTTCTATATTTTTTATTTGTGATATAAAAATATCTGGAAAATCTGGAGAATTTTGTTTCTGCAGTGAATTTGTTTAGTAAAAAAATTTATTTTAAATAAACATTCTGACTCATTGTTAATTTTTTTTTTTTTTTAGCAGGCAAGCGTATTTATACGTCGAAAGATTTGAGTAAAGATGTTAAGAAAGCATTTGTCCGTCCATATTTCTGCTCCGTGATAAATGCGTTTGTGTCTACATATTCTACGGGGCCATATGTTTCACCATTTTGTTCGCATGTGTTAAAAATCCCTGGGGATATAAAACATTTCTCCAGCTTATACCCGAAATCATTTGCGGAGTGAATCGAAAGAGAGACGTTAGGAAATCTGTATCTCTCTCTCTCTCTCTCTCTCTCTCTCTCTCTCTCTCTTCGTGTTTTTTTCTTTTTTTTCCTTTCTCTTTCCAATCTGAGCAAACGCCGACCGAGAATTTAGGATCGTCTTGTCAGTGGGCTTTTTTGTCGGGCGCATATAACTCGATGGAAAAATAAATAGCAGTCCCCCTCGAGCAGTTATAAGTGCGATAAGACAAAGCGGTCTTGATGCGAAAGGGATACTTGAGAGATGTGAGAGAAGTGTAGGAGACCAAGCACAGCTAGGAGAAAAAAAAAAGAGAGCAAGAGAGAAAGAAACCAACAACACGTGTAACATTGACTCCTCGTTGGCATAGTTGAACTCGATCGTCACCGCTCGCATTTTAAAAGAGTATAAATCTTGTTTATAAAATTTATATAATAGAGCATTTTTTACTATCTAAAAAATTTAGAATTTTTAAAGAATTTCTTTTTTATCCCTGAAAATGAGGGATTTTCATGAAATTTTATTGTTACGACTGAAGGAAATTTTTAGAGTTTCATTTTTAAATTTAAATCCTATCTTTTTCTAACATGATATTACTTCTTTCTAAATTAACGATTAAATTATTTCAAAAGCAAGAGTCGGAGGAAGTCTTAAGCGATTAAAATCATGTAACAACGACTTATATTTTGTCAAATAATGCCGCCAACATCATAATATTGATTTTAGATTCGATTTCGCATGGGCAAAAATTTTCTCCTACCATTTTTTTATAGATATTCCTGAATAAAAAGTAGTAGATGCGTAGAGAATCTCGCGCGAGGGAATTGTTGCCACTTTAGTATAATAAGGAGCGAATAATTAATCCGCAATTAACTTTTGTCTTGTACAGTCGATAGTTTCAGTTTTAGTACGGGCATTTGAATGGTATATAGTCTTTTCCATAGATGCTTATAAGTTCAACTTTCTATTACAAGTTCAAAATTAGACTTTAGAAAAAGAAATCAAATATTTCAGTAAATTATACAAACCCTTATTATAACATCCTACAACTCAAGCTGACAAAAGTTTATCAGTTTACCACTGAACAGTAAAGGTCATTAAAATATACACTTAGCTGTCGCTGAGTTTGACAATAGCATTAATTACTACAAATCCTATTAGTTTTATATTTATACAGGAGGATTTCTAAAATAATTTATGCTCCAAAAAGAGTTCTGTGAAGCTAGCAGAACCAATTCAAATCGGAACTATCGGAATATTTAGCACTTATATATTTTGTACTAAATTGTACCAAATTGTCATAATTAATGATGATTTTGTACTGTATGCCATTTCGAAAAAAATCGTGGCGCTGCTAGCTTAATATTAAGTTGGCAGGATCAATTAAAAAAAAAAGAAAAATAATAACAGACATCAATATGATTGAATTTGTACTAATTTGCATTAGCAAAAACAATTTTATATTATTTGTTATTTCCAAGCAAACTGTGACTCTGCTAGCTTATTACGAAGGCTATTCAGAAAGTAAGTTCCGTTTTTAAATTTTGCCGTCGCGATGGTGCGGTCGCGATGGTACGCATGCATGCCGAGTTTATTGATTCATTGGCAAGGAATTGATGCGATTTTCAATTATTGGTTCAGTGCATACGCATTGTAACGTTTATAATGTTTAAACACAAATCGCGACGCCCGCAGCTTGCAGTGAAATACGGTCTATGATCCATTTCTTAAATGCGAGAAACATTAATGAAATTCACCGTCAAATTTGTGAAATGTATTGAGGATATGCAATGAGTGATTCAACGCATACGGAGATGGGTACGATTTTTCGGAACGGGCGATCCTCTCTGGTTAATGACGACGAATAAAACCTAATTTTCCAACCCAATTAATAGTAGTTTTAATTTTTCTTCATGGATATTTTTTATTCTTATTGGAGATCTTCTTATTGCAACCCAAGTAATAGCAGCTTTAATTCTTTGTCAAAAATTATTATTCCTCGAAAAAAATTTAAATTCCAATGTACCAAATGAAAAATTAAAATCCAGACGCTACAGTCTTAAATAATCAAGTTAAATTCTATCAAATTAAAAAATATAAAACTCAAGTGATACTATCTTTGTTATTTATTTAACTCTAATGATATGTATCATTCATAAAAAAGATTTGATATCAACAATTGACGCCAAGTTAAATCCCATTACTGAATTAAATAAATAATATTAACTCTAACGATGCGTATCATTCGTACAAAAGATTTGATATCAACAACTGGTGCCAAGTTACATGGTCCTATATCAAATAAAATAAAGAATACAATCCATAATTGCATTGTCCATTCAAGTGTTATCATAAAAAGTTAAAGAAGTAAACACTTGGCGCTGCTAGATGCACGGTACAACATAATGCTAAAAACATGAATGTAATATTTAAAATAAGAAGAATGAGAAACATTCCCATGAGAGTAAAAGTATCCAGCGTAGGTATACATATATGTAATTTGANGTATATATATATATATATATATATATATATATATGTATATATATATATATATATATATATATATATATATATTCGATTGAGTTAAACAGTCGTATAAGTTACGAAAGCTGTGCGTGCAAGCTATTAGGTTTAAGTCTAAGATAAATAAACTTGGATAAAATACCATTGAAAGACACATGGCAAGACGCATGAAAGCTACGTAAGTGATATTATTTATTGGCAAAACGAAGATCTTAATTGTAATAATATGAGCAGCGATAATATGAACAATCCTTGGGGATAAAAGCGAGACAAAGATGAAGGAAGTTCATCTCGGGGAATCAGTGGAGTCAATTAATACGCTAGTCGGCGCCGTCGATTAATGAAATTACTTAGGCTTGTCTTAGTCTCTCCGGTCGCTCTCCAGAGTAAGACACATTATTATCTTTAATTCGAAATATTCCCTTTTTAGAGGAAGAGCAAGTATCAGGAGGCGAAACTAAAGGCGCTCAAAGCGAGAAACGAGTATATTCTGTGCCTGGAGGCTTCAAACACGACGATACACAAGTATTTCGTCGATGACCTGTCCGATCTCATTGACGTAAGTTATTCATCTATGTTCAGATTCGCACGTATATCCTATTTATCCCGCGACCAATGGCCACGTTTTCACCAATCTCTATAATCGTTGCACTTACATATTCGTCACATTGTAAGACTCAATAATATCACATTCAGTAATATCACATTCATCCATTTTTTGCTATACGACAAGCTTTTCAAGTCTGTTGATTGGATACAGGACAAAGAGGTTCTCGGATCTCTCTGTCCTACAGCCAATCAACAGGCTTGAAAAGTCTTATTATATTGACATATGAAATAACGTGACGATATATAAATCGTTCGGACTGAATTTATACTCTGTCATTTAACAAATCATTATCCAGTGATTTATCTAATAGAAAATACAAAAATAATTGGAAAAGATAAAATAACAAAACATAAAAATGATCATAAAAAAGATCTAAAAGAAGAAGTTCAGCAGTAGATTTAACTTATTGTCTAACTTCTACTTTTCTTAATACTGGGCCTCTACTGAGATTGAAATTCTAAACTAGAAAAGAACTACTTTTAATCATTAATGTAATGTAATTTATTTTTGAATAAGAGATAAATAAAGATTAAATATGTATTTGTTTTCACCCTTAGTGCATGGATTTTGGATTCCACAATTGCATAGCAAGGGCACTGTTGATGCACTGTAGCGCGGAAGAGGGTAGGCAGCGTTCCCTACAATCTGGTGCTGAACAATTAGCTGCGTTCGTCGGTGCACTCGACTCCCGAGCGGATAAGCAGAGATTTATGGAATCTCATCACGCGGCCTTCATGATTCCCAAAAAGTTTGAATTCCAAGGACAGCGTGGAGATGAGGTATGAAAAAGAATGAGACAGACGAAGAGAGAGAAAGAGAGACAGAGAGAGAGAGAGAGAGAGAGAGAGAGAGAGATATCATATTTATTTAGTGCTATTAGACAAAGTCCTCTCAAATTTCTACAAAAAATAAAAATTATTACAATAAGTAATATGTGATAAAAGAAAAAGCAAACCGGTAACGGTACAAATGCCTGTATTCATAGTCATACTTTATATTTAAGGCTTTCTTATCTTCAGACGCTTTACAAATTATTTTATTGGTTACTGAGCATCTAAAGATAAATTTAAGAAAGCTTTAAATATAAGGTCTGACCATGAATACAGACAAAAAAATGTGAGTAAGCGAGCGTGAGTGAATGAGTGAGTGAGTGAGTGAGTGAGTGAGTGAGTGAGTGAGAGAGAGAGAGAGAGAGAGAAAGAGAGAGAGAAAGAGAGAAAGAGAGAATGCGTGCGTGCGTGCGTGCGTGCGTGTAAATTGCATATATAAAAAAAATTTTGTCGCAAGATTCGATATACAAAAATGAAGAATATACAGAGTAATTGGTATGAATTACAATTATAGTAGAAATATGCTTAGAATAACAAATTTATAGAGAAGAGCGCATTATGTAATATCACCCCGTCCGCCTTGTCGATCTGGAGCAGATAATATAACAAAGCAGATAATAGTCCCCTAGAGAGATCATGTGGCTGGAAATAATCGGTTTTAGCCAAGTTTTAGAAAGACTGATGACATGATAGCCCGAGTTTGTGAAATACGATTTGAATTCATCAAAATGCGCGAACAGTGATTGATAGTTCACGTGATGTATGCAAATGTATTTCTTAATATAGTTATTCACAGTTTTTTAAGTGTTCTGAGATTTGCTGACGGAGGATGTGGCATTTTATACAATATCATCCAAAGCCAAGTGGGGTTGAACACTCGGACTTGGATAAATTATTATCGCTTTTATTTTTTCCCTGTTTTTTTTTTAATTTTGGGGAATTTGTATCAGATATTCGAGAAAATATCCAGAATTCGGCCGGATAATTGCCTTATTGGATGTTCGATTGGATATAGGATATTCGGTGTCATGTACTTCTCAGATATGCGATAACCGATATCCGGTAATTTTCGGTGCATCCCTAATTTTAATGATATAATAGTACTTTAATAGTATTTTAATAATACAATTACGAAAGCATGAGAGAATGAATTTTAAAAATTATGGAAAATATTCTGATTTTTCGAAATTTCTTCATAGCCATTGTCGCTTGTGATCCATCAATCTGTTTCTTCCCGATAGACGCCCGAACCCGAATTGCAAAAGATGCTGCACTCTGAAATGGAGCAACGATTGCAGCAGCTACAACAGAGGGTGACGTCGCTGCGAACTGAATCAGAGGAAGTGTGGAAGACTTTGGAGACGGCGGAAGCGAGCCTGCTCGAAATGTTGACCGCTAAAGATTATGATTGTTCGAGATATTTCGGCGAGAACGCCGTATCTACGTCCAGGCCGCCGGAGACGCTGCAAATCAAGTTACGAGCTGACAGACAAGAGACTGAAGAATTCTACCTCACGGTGAGTATAGAAAGACGCACGATCGTACGGTAAAATATTGATCATCGCATTAACATTCGAAAGATAAAGGAAACGCAATAGGACAAATAGAAAGCAGCCGGACGCGCAACACTACACGAAGTATTTATTATTTTTCGAAATAAAAATGTGGTTTTTCATCTTAGAATTTTCATATTTAGAATTTTCAAAAAAAGAATTAAAACATCGAACATATATGACATTATTTTTTTTTTTTTATTCAATTTCTTTTATATGTAGACTATATTAAGACTGACAGAATTATTGGCATGCAGAATTAAACTTTATATTCTGTACTAATTGTTTTAAAAAAAAAACTATTAACATAGAAAAATATAATAATGCATAATATACTATTCAACACACACACAAAACACACACACACACACACACACACAAAATTAAAACATTACTTAAAATTGGAACTAAAAAGAACAAAAATTCAAAGTTACATATCTTTCTCTTTTTTTTTTTAACACGTTTTTAAACATTGCTCTACAATCATTTTTTGCGAAGATACGTAATTTTGAATTTGGTTTTTTTTTATGTTAATTTTAAGTGGCGTTTTAACATTTTGTGGTGTATAATAATATAATAAATATAAAACGATAAGTTTGGGTGTATTCAGAACGACAATTGCTCATGTTATGCAACATAAAGTGATTGATACAATAAACATTCTGGTAAATTCTGCCAGTTACAAGAATCGTCTTCGACATGACAGAAAAAATGCCAATTCACAAAAATCATGTTATCCTTCATGTTAATGTAGAAATTTAGGGAGTATCTTCTTGGGACATCGAGAATAGCCAGGTTAGACGCGAAACAGGAGTATATCCGACAGAGTCTGCTGGATGGCTCAAATGCTAGCCCGAACCCATCGATTTCCACGACAAAGCAGAAGCAAGCACGCCGCAAACGAATCGGTCGTCTGCAGATGAACGGTCAACCGAAGCTGTTTGGCGGTTCGCTCGAGGAGTATCTAGAGAGCACGAATCAGGAGATACCGCTGATCATGAAGAGCTGCATCCGCGTGATTAATCTATATGGCTTGCACCATCAGGGTATCTTTCGTGTGTCGGGCTCGCAGGTAGAGATCAACAATTTCCGCGAGTGGTTCGAGCGTGGTGAAGATCCACTTGCGGATGTCACTGATGCTTCAGACATCAATAGTGTCGCTGGAGTGTTAAAGCTCTATCTGAGGGAGTTGCGCGAGCCCCTCTTTCCTATCATCTATTTCGAGCATCTGATGGAGTTGGCGCAACTCGAATCGAAACAGGACTTTGTAAACAAAATGAAGGAGATGATAGCAAGTCTGCCACGTCCAGTTGTAATCGTCATGCGATATCTTTTTGCCTTTCTCAACCAGTGAGTATTATTGTTCTGCGAAGAATTCACTGTAAAGTTGTGCTAGATTTCAAATTGCCTGGTCTATATTTAAACAGCCTGTCGGAATTCTCGGACGAGAACATGATGGATCCGTACAACTTGGCTATCTGCTTTGGCCCAACTTTGGTGCCCGTTCCGGAAGACAAGGATCAGGTCCAATATCAAAATCAGGTCAACGAGCTTATCAAGAACATCATCACATTTTGCGAGGAAATCTTCCCGGAGGACATCGGGGGCACTCAGTATGAAAAATACATCAGCAGAGAACCCGACGACGTGTAAGTACAAATAAGTTGATCTATTTATATCGAATATTGTGTTAAGACAATTAACATTTAACGTATATGTATAATATAAACATTGTAAATGAATCTAATTGTAAGAAATGTCGCAACTTTTTATCAATCTTTAGGTATCTCTTGTATTTAAAAAATTTTTTTACTATTGACATTAAATTCATAATTATTAAATTCATAATTTAGAGATGTGGGAGATTCACCGACGGATCAAGTACAGGAAGACATGGACTCGGAAGTTTACCCATCCGAAGATGGTAATGCAATTTTTTTTGAAGATGTAAGATATCGTTAAATTAAAAAATATTTTGTATAAGGTGTAATATATTTTATTTTCTATCTATTAGAATCAGAGAATCTCGAAGCTACGGCGCAGTTTGACTTTAATGCAAGATCAGAGAGAGAGCTGAGCTTTAAGAAGGGCGACACCTTGACGCTATACACGCAGGTCAGCAATGATTGGTGGCGAGGCGCTCTAGCTGGCAGAGAGGGATTGATTCCAGACAAATATATTATGCTCAAGATAAAGTTAGTAATATTATATTAATTATTATGAATTTTATTTTAATGCTTAATGCTTAATAAGAAAAGACTACGCACCCCTCTTATGGAAAATTCTTTCCCGGTAGAATTTATTCAAACTTTGGAATTTTATAGTTCACGGAACGTCAATCCCATCGAAAAATTTCAATGGACTTAGGAAACTATACAGAAGCAAAACTTATTATCGTGTTCACAGTTCTCTGCAAGTTTCAACAAATCATATGACTTATTATTAATCGGGAAACAATTTCTTATAAAATATATGTGAAGTCTTTGTCAAGATCGCAATTTAAATTAAATTATTATTTAAGTAAATTTACTATTTAATTTATGCTTTAAATCCGAATTTATTTGATCAATTTTAATCTCATTTCATTTCTGTATTTTTCTCAGGGATGAGGAGCGTGAGAAGGAACTTTTAAAATCATCCAGCGAGGAATCTATGCGTAGAAGAGCGTCCAGTTCAGCGGACAGCGTATTGTCGAGCAATAATTCGCCGCTGATGGGCCCGTCGGCGAATCCGAGCACCTGGTCGTCTGGTGCAGCGTCCGACATGTCATCAACTGCCACGACGAACATAATAACGGACAATAGTAACGCCAGCGGTATTATTGCGTCCGTGGTGACGAATGTGCCCTGCATCTCGTCATCGGCGCAGCCGATCATCAGTCGAGAGGTATTAGAAACTACTGTTTAGTAGTTGATCTGACTCAATCTATGTGCCCGATTCTCTCTCCTTCTTGTATTCGCTTTTTGGCGTGTATTTGTCGCACTGTTAATAGTATACCGACGCACCGACGCGACAAAGTTTTATCGTCTCTCTATACTCTTTACGACGTGCACTTTACGGTGCATGGCTATTCGAGAGCTATAAAATATCTTTTTTTTTTTCATCTATTATATTCTCTTAAGCGAACGAAATCGCCGTTTGCACAACACAGATTGACAACACTCTTGCCTTGCACTGCACTTATATGATATCAGATCCTCGTATCGTTTCGTTGTATAATCCGCGCGGATTTATTCTCTCATGGTCAAATGTTAAGTACTTTTCGTTCTCCATGAAAAAGTTCTCGAAAAGAAAATTTTGTGGCTAAATAAATTCGAGGGTTAATTCAACAAGTTGTCGTTTGAAATGTATGCGATCGTTGCCGTGATTTTGAGATATAACATAAGTATTCGAAAGAGTTTCGCGGGCAGAACAGTGACGCAGAATTGGGGAAAACAACGAGACGTAGGAGAGCACTTTGCTCTTATAGAGACATTTTATTTTTTAAGTCAACTTCACAGTTTGGTATAGCACACGAGCACTTGTAGGATTTTTATACGAATTTGTACGATACATCTGTAAATAAAATATAAATACACACGTTTACTTTGTGCTGCATGTCCTCGCCTTGTGGTTGTTCTTGTCTTGTTCGCCACCTGTTGTCTTGTCCTTCATTGCACCGTTTTTTATTATGTACGTATGTATGTTTTGATTTTTCTTCCTTATGTTTTTTTTTCCTTTTTTGTTAACGATTGTTTTAACGATTGGGATGGTTGATGTGTTTCCAGATATACGTTTAGTCTCTTGGTCCTTTAGTTGGCGAGAAAAGCCGTGCTGTTTTCACGCGCCACACACATATACGCAGAATGAAACGTGGACTAAAAACTGTTCGATAAAACTGATCGCCAGTGTTGTTAGTTGTGTGACTAGTTTTTTTTTATTGTCGTGTTGTGTCGTTAAGCTCGCGTGATTAAGACAGTAGAATGTGTTCAAGCTTCGTTTTCTTTCTTTCAAAAATATTTTTTTCTTTGTCGAGTTTTGTGAGAGTTTCCTAAAAGTTTCTTCATAGAGCGAATTTTCCCTCATTGATTTGTAGATGAGATAAAAAAAATGTCGCTCGCATGGGGGGACCTGCTTGTTTCCAGCGGATATCCTTTCGGCTTCCGAGGTGAGTAAAGAGAGTAATCTTATCCATTGCAATAGTTTTATATAGCCACTATTAATTCATCCGGGAAATAAAGAGAAAGAAAGAGAGGTAAGCTATTTCATCGTTTATTACGACGGTATGTGTACCCGCTTATGTGTATCTTATTGTCAGTTTTACGAGCAGTTTTTAATCTTGTCCTCCTCAAGTGGTATTGTCCTGCGTGCGTGCGTGCGTGCACTTTATTCCTTTATATTTGTCCGTCGATTTGCATGTAACTGATTAGCAACAATATCCCGAAATTTCAATTTTACAGACGCTATTCCAAATCGATCGTGTGTGTCGAGAATGCTTTCAAAGAATGATTAAAGAGGGACAGGAAGTTTGTATGATTATAAATTGGAAGAAAAATTTGTGAATTTCTTTCAAGGAAAAGAAAGGAGTTTAAAGTTTGAGCTATTATTTATTGTTGTGCAGGGTGTCTCGGGTTAAACCGCCAAACTTACAATAGGAATTTAGAATTTTAAAACAAACAAAATTTTCTTTGGAAATTTGTTCATAAATATCTCTTGTGATTTTATTTTCTCTGAAGCAAAAAGTGAATGAAATACCCATTAATTTGATTTTTAATCATTAAAGCAGATAATGCAAGCGTGCGAAGAAATTACAAACGTACATTGTCAGTCAGCGTCTCGTTCTATCAGGTAGGTGCAATATTTATCTCAGGGTTAGAGGTCATCATTTTGAATAAAACATTCAATAATTGTATTTTGATTATTGTAAAGCAATAAAAGAAAAAAAAATCTAAATTACATATTCATTCCTATAATTTTGTAACTTAAGAAGTCTCTTAAAGCAAACTTCCAGAAGAAAATTTTGTTTGTTTTGAGATCTTAAGCCTATTCTACAATGTGCTTTTTATTTTCTGTTTTTTGCTATTTTTTACATCTTGTCTTTTTGCTTCTTATCCGGTTTTTTTTTGTTTTATATCGCCCGAGATAAAAGTTAACTTCGGAAGAAACAGGAAACACGTAGCAAGCAATGCAATTGTCGATAAAACGTTTGCAAAAGGGAAAAAAGCGAGAGGTAAAAAGCAAGAAACAAGAAACACAGAACACATTGTAGAATAGGCTTTAAATTCATATTTTAAATTTGGCAGTTTTACCTGGAAACAGAACAGTGTGTGTTCATGATGAATTTAGTCACTATTTCTGGACTTTAAAAAAGCAATTTGTTATTTTTTAGTTTTTCTGAGGACATTTTGTTATAAATTGAATCTAAAATAGATAATGGAAAAATATTATAAAATGGTGATAATATAAATAATGTTAATTTTTACGCGAAAATGTTTTATATTTATGTTGTTATCATTTTTTAAATTTTCCTAATGGTTTATTTTAGGTTCAATTTGTAAAACAAAGTGTCTTGAGGAAAACTAGACCAGAAAATAATAAATTGCTTCCTTAGAAATTATTTTGGCAAAACGATGTGCACTCTAAATTTTCGGGCTCGTTTTGAATTAACACACATACAGCGATTAGTGAATTCGATAGAATGTACTCGATGCGCACTCGGTATACATTAAAGCCGTCGTACACAAATTGACGTAAAAATGTGTGTTTTAATATAAATATAAAAATGAATTATACCATGAAATCTTCGATACATTTTATTGTATTGTTAAATAAAATCTAGTAAAATCTGTTGTACTTTATAATTCGAAATATTTGCAGTTTACTTTTACATAAATTAAATCAGTGTACAATGGTTTTAATATGCACTATTATACACTAGTGCGTCCAATCGAATTTGCTAATAAACAAATTTCTATATTTTTAATAAGTTTTGTTATTGTACAACTTAATTTTTTCTATATTTGAAACATAATAATAAATAACAGAGAATTATGTCGTTTTATTCTTGTCTCTAAAATAAATTGACAAATTTCATCTTGCAACTTAATCATATTATGTAAAGTCCACCCTTAAGGGGTTAAACCTAGCCGACAGCCAAAAATTTGAAGGTTTTTTGGGAATTTTTTATGACTTCCCTAATTAAGCGATCAATTTGAAATTTTCAGGGCTTATTGTACATATCTTTAAGTGCAAACACGAATTTTTTTATTGATTTTTGATACAAAATGGCCGCTTAGCAGGTTGCAACAAATAGACGTGATTTTTTTAGGCAAGCAGTAGAAGTGTCCAATCTTCATGTCTGGAACAAAATAAAAAATTTTTTTATAATCTACACTAGTATAGCTACTGAAGTACACAAGATTATTAAGAAATATTGAATTTTGAAAATTTGGTAGCAGTTTAAAAAAAAATCGATTTTTTTTTTAAACTGCTACCAAATTTTCAAAATTCAATATTTCTTAATAATCTTGTGTACTTCAGTAGCTATACTAGTGTAGATTATAAAAAAATTTTTTATTTTGTTCCAGACATGAAGATTGGACACTTCTACTGCTTGCCTAAAAAAATCACGTCTATTTGTTGCAACCTGCTAAGCGGCCATTTTGTATCAAAAATCAATAAAAAAATTCGTGTTTGCACTTAAAGATATGTACAATAAGCCCTGAAAATTTCAAATTAATCGCTTAATTAGGGAAGTCATAAAAAATTCCCAAAAAACCTTCAAATTTTTGGCTGTCGGCTAGGTTTAACCCCTTAATATTTGAATTATTAGATAGAAATTTCTTGAAACTATTTTATTTTATTAATGTACTTTGTTTAATTACACAATCAGCACCCCTCTCATTCGGTATTTACATATATATTTCACGTTGTCGTGCAGTTGTAAACTATACACGAATTATTTCACTCGCCCCAATTTTTATCTATATATACGTTGTTACATAGAAAATTATCTGCAGGGTGTCCCACTACCATTGGATGGCCTTTCTAGAAATTCTTACAAATTCGTTAACATCTTTAGAAAATCATCTTTTAATAATTGATAATAATGTGAACGTTATTTGTTACTTCTCTTTGTTTTTAATATTAAATATGTCAGCAACTAAATTGTAATTTAAATTGTAATTAAATTAAATTTTAGTCTAGGCAAAAGTTATTTAAAAATGAATAAAGAATAAGACTCCATCGCCTGTTTCGCTGATCCATTTTAAAAGATGGACAAAATTTTGGTTATTAACATATTTTGAAATTATGATGACATTTCAGTATTGAAAAAGCAGGTATAAATTCTTTTATCTGTGTGATTGAAAGATACATCTATGGGTGGCGAGACTCCCTGAAAAGAAGGAAGGAGACGTGATTCGATAATAATTCGACAATAATTCGTATCTCGTTACAGCGCGCACGATCGCTGATAGATCAAGACGACGTTGTATCTGCGTATTCCCCGCAATAGTAAACAAGACCCGTCTGTCGGCTTCGCTCAGGCAACATATACCCATTTAGCCCCTCGCTTAGCGCGCGCTTCGAGTCTCGCTACGATTGTTCCCGTGACTGTTTGCAGGCTGACACCGTGATTCCGTTGAGGCCAGTCAGAGCGTCTTCCCCTACGGAAAACGAGATGCATTCGGAGCAGCAACATAGGAACAACACGGACGGCGTTCTCCAGATCTCTCTGGAGAACAACGTTGACAGCATCGATGGCGGTAGCGCGAACTGTGCTCAGCAGCAACGAAGCGGAAACAGCAACGAGGAAGTCACGAGCGAGGATTTGGGTAGCAATGTGCTGACAGCAATGTTGTCGCTGGACGGTATCGTAACGAAACGCGGCGCCGGCCGAAAACAGCAATATTGGAAGTCGCAGAGCATCGGTGAGAGCGTAATGGCGCAGCAGCATCAGCAGCTGTTGCAGCTGTCCCATACAAATTCTCTGCCGAGCTCGGCAACGATCGCCACAATAGCGGCGATGCCGACGACTACGACGACGACGACAGCAACAACGACGACGCCGACTATGACTATCGTGACGCAGGACGACGAGTTGCAGGAGCAGCAGCAGCAGCAGCAGACAACAACCAATTTCTCGGTAAATCGCGAGCTTTGGCAGCGTCGTGCCACCTCACAGACGCAGTCGACCCCCAAGTCATCGTCCTACTCCCGCTCGTCTCAGGAGTTCCGTGAGATGCGACAGAAACACACACCCGATCTGGTGATGGATCTGCCGTTGTCGGCGCAGGACCCAGTTGGCAAAAAGTCTGCGTCGTCCAGCAGTCTGAGCAGTTCGGACGAGGAGACGACAATGCCGTTGTCTCTGCTAGCGCCGCAGCAGCAGACGCCACCCACCCGATCGGAGGCGGCCACGTCGCCGACCGGCGGTCCGGAGTCGCCGGACATGAGTACCGCCGCTGAGCGCTTTGCTAAACAAAATCAGTGCACCCTGAAGAAAAACACGAAGACTGCGAATTCGGAGAACGCTATCACCGCGACTGGCAATAACAAATTGAAGCGAATCGAGACGATGGAGCACGATGGAACGGGTGTCGACGCGGAGAACGACGAGATCGTCCGGTCGACTAGCTCGAATCAGATCGTCGTTGACGGCGGCAGCGGCGGCGGCGGCGGTGTCGTCGATGGTGGTGGCGGCGGCAGTAGTGGCGGAGGAATGCTACTTAGATCACCACTACCATCACGCTCCACCCCTAAGATCGTTGCCAAATTCGCCGACATGCACCTGACCGGCGGCAGCCAGGTGGTCTCGTCGTTTAAGCCGCAGGTTAAGGTCAAGCCGACGATCCTGCGCAAACCGGTGTTGCCGTTCCCGCATCCGCACATGAGCCCCGAACTTGCGCGCAAGATCGAGAAACAAGCGCAGAGCGCAGAACAGGCCAATTGAGATTGTCATTGTAATAGACCCGAGCGGAGCTCTTCGAGGGAGGGCTTCGACTCTCGCTAATCATTCGCGGTCGACGCGCGCTTGGTCGGCTTGGTGTTCTGGACCGGAACGCAGGCTAGCGACGTGTCCGGCCTGTCTTCCGGGTTGTCTCTTTTAAGTCGCCGCCGATGAAAGTGATACCAAGTCGATCAACGATATCGCGTACGTTTTAAGGAGGTGCATCTAGTAAATCAATTAACGATAATATAGCATCAATGTTGTAATTTCTTACTACAGGAAATGTAACTATTACGTACAACGTGTATAATATGACGTTTATATCGTTCACACGTTGAATGAAAAATTATAATATTGATGCAACGTTATTGTTAGTTTACTGGGGCAAGTACATCTCCCAGTCTGTAAGATCCGCTCGAATCGCGGTCGTTCTTGGACGATGTTACTTGACAATAACCGCAATTTCCCTCTCGCACGCGTGAATCATTAGAGGAGACGCGATAACGAAACGGAAATCCGAGTCGTCGCTGCACCGGGATGTCAAAAGCCGTGTTGTAAATTTAAAACGATATACGAAAATGCGACCACCCATCGACCAGTTACTCCGCCCAGTCGCGAGGACTTGTATCGTATTAATTATTGTGCCCGAGAAGAAAGGAATGTCGCCGCGGGATAGCGACGCAGAAGCTGAATTGATGATCGCACGACTGCGCTGGATCTGGCGTATGTTGGAGCCAAGACCACGGTGCTATCCTCGCGGAGGCGAGTTTATTTTTTCTACAGATGTTTTCCATTTTCGCTAATTTTTTTACCAAGTGATCCGCGCGAAGCGATGTTTCTAGTCATCGAGCGAAGATAAGAATAAGAGAAAAAAAATAAAATGAGAAAAAGAGCGAGAGAGAGAGAGAGAGAGAGAGAGAGAGAGAGAGAGAGAGAGAGAAATGTGAGATAAATGTGAGAGTGAAAGAAAAGGAGCAAGAAAGATGTTTAGCATCGAAGAACGTGAGTTTGTAAAGTTGGACGATGGTATAATTTATTTTTTAGCGCGTTGTGCCCGATGTGTACGCCAATGATGAATTTTCCTGCTATTGTCATATACACTTGACGAGTACTGTTGCGAGCCGCGGCTAGCGCGTTCAATGGTTCCTTTATGTGTGAACGAGTGAAAAGTATGAAAAGAGAGAAGAAAGAAAGAAAGAGAAGAAGTGAAGACCTATACAGCACAGATTTCCAAGGGACGTCTTATCGCAATGTCCAGAGAACGTTCTGAGATTGTTTCCAGAATGTCTCAGGGATATTTTCAGGACATTCCTCGGACAAAATATAAGGAAGAACGTGCGTGCTGCTCGTTAATCTTCTCATCTTCCCAAGACATCTTCCTGGTCATGAGTCCAGGTCTATTTTTTCTCGCGTCGTAGAGCGGGGAGCGAGAGTGAGAGTGAAAGAGGAAAGGGTTCCCGCGACTTTATCGATAGATTTATTGTAATAGGATACATTATACTACTATGTATACCGCGTGCCGATCTTAATTATAGGTACTAACTAATCCAAACAGCGATGTTCGATATATTCGAGATAAAGACAACAGAGAGAGAAGAAGGAGGAAGGATCTAGGTGATTTACGGCGACAACGACGACGACGATGACGATAACGCGAAAATTTATCGATTGACGCGACGTCGTCGAGCTGTCGTTTACTGTCGTTTATTACACTTCCGGTACCAACGAGACGAGAGGAAAGAAGGAAAAGAAAATTATAAAAGGAACACACTCTCCACAACTTACCTCGATGTTATTCCCACATCGTCATCCTCCCCCCCCCCCCCCCCCCCCCCACTGTAATCGATCGATGGAAAGGAGAAGAGAAAGGAGAAACTTATATTCGTGATTCAATGATTATCGTATACACGTACACGACGTCACACGCAGAGAAATGTATACCGTGTAATCGCGTATTCGCGAAAGAAATCCGTTCGCTCGGCAGGATTCGCGCGAATTTCAAAAGTCGCGTGTTTAAACACGCGCGACGCTTCCTCACTTTATGTGTATATCGACTAAATGTTTAGCACGCGTTAAGTGGTTCTGGCGTCGCCAGCGTTATCGCTATCCTTATCATGGATCGATATCTTGGCACTTACGATTGTAACCCTATACATTCGTGGAGGATGTTGCCGAATAATTCTCGCCTTTAATTCCGTCAATATAGACTTTGAGTTGACAATTTTCACCAATGTAAATTAAATTTTTTAAGGTCTATTTTTTATTCCTACACTAGACTGCACTAGAACTCTCTCGCTTTCGCCAAATATTAAATATATACTTATCTCACTTTAAGTTCCAAAAGTGTACACTAGTTCAGCCACAAAAAACGGATCCTTAGTTTCAGCTTAACTTACTTTTTATTCTTTTCTAATTCCAATTGATAAATTAAACCGAGATTAAAGTAAATTTACATAGGTAGAAATGGACATTAACCTTTCAGAATTGACGTGTCAAAATCTCCAAGGCCCAAGGAAACTGAGCCTAACAGTTACTATAACATTGGATCTATGAGATCCATTTAATATATGTTAATTAAAAGACACTAATTAATTTCAAGGAACCAAAATATGACATAATTCGTATAAAATAAAGTGACTATTAATTTATTAAGTTTATTTTAATAAAAACAATCCAAATTTTTACAGATAACATGAAGAAAATTTAATCGTTTTGTGTAAAATAATGTAATTGCTACAATAATAGATACAAAAATTAAGAATCGATAGTAAATTCAAATAATAATGTATTTCAATATTATTCCACAAAAGAAAGTTGAATTATTTTTATGTATCAGAATCTTTATTATCCAATAGAGTGGATCCCATTAGATTCACGTCAGCTTTGAAGGATTAACGGACTTTTCTCCGATAGTGCCTCAATAGTTTTTATAATCCAAAGCATTCGGGAAACGCGCAATTCGCTCAAAATCACAAAGCGAGTAACAAAATAATTTGTAACTTACAATTCGCGAGAAATATTCTATTTTTAATAATGCTCATCTGAAACATTCGCGACTATGAAAAAATCGATGTTGATACAAAGTAAATCTGTCGTTGTTGGGATTAATGTCGGCACGTCGAGGATTTTATCATATATTGAATTCGGAAAGAAAGTCCGAGCACGCGATAGCACTGGCTGAGACGTGAGAATCGTTTAACATTGCAGGCGCTATACCCACTGCACCTATGAAATACCAAAGCGAAAAGAGAATATGACGCCCCTCGTCCACGTTGACTCGTACAATAATTTGTAGGATTATCAATCCTCATACGGTCTTTCCGATTTTTAAATGCTGCTCCATCGTTCTCTCTTTTTCTTTTGTTTTTATTATCTTATATCCACGCGATACGGATTGCGTATTTTTGTAATCTCTCCATTTCTTTTTTTTATACGGCGCCGATTACACGCCGCACGATAACGATTTTTAACGAATCTGTAAACGTAATTTAATATACAACATACTTATGTATAATTTAGTGTAGCCATCTTTTATCAGTGGATGATCTAAGAGGAGCGTATAATATCTTAATCGATCGTTTCTCCCATTAAGGCTAATGACACATATGGATATCATAATAAACGAAACTTACAGGCTATACTATATTATACCAGCAAATTCGAGGTTTATTCGTCCGACTACATTGGCAAATTCCTCTGCATCCATCCCGATTTGCGCTTTGACGCTTTCAGGTAATCATGATTTTCAACAAACTTTCGATTTTCGTTCCGGATTAAAAATATTTTATTCTTATTTTATTTTTTATATTATTTAAATATAAAGTGTGTATATATGTATATATATATATATTATATATAT
>JAANIC010001256.1:5512758-5523155 GCA_017607545.1 Acromyrmex charruanus
TAATTTTTTAGTGTGTATTATATTTAGTTGATTAAAATATTTAAGAACGAAAATCCTCGTACAAAAGAAAACTAAGCATCTTTGATTTTACTCTTCGTAATCTTTCAGCAGGCAAAATCGCTTTAGTTTACAAATAATCTCACTTTTATCAAAATACCGCAAAATTAACAGAGATAATCGCTCCGAAGAGATCAAATGCAACTGACACAAAACGATCGATGAATCTATGAAAGCAACATATTACAATTTTTTTTTTTAACGATTTAACGTCACGCTGATCAATTAACTCCTTTATCGTATACCATTTTATTTCTTTTTTATTTGAAGGGAGTAAGTTAATTTCTGAGAAAAAAATTTTTTAATTATTTCTTTAATATCTACATAGTCTTAAAAATATGTAGGATGTTTCAGACTTCGCGTGGTACCAGTCAATAGCAAATTTCTGAGATCATTTCAAGACGAAAATCCTATAAATACCAAAATGAGACTATAATACGAGTAGTTTCTAAATAAGAAAGGTTAAAATGTTTTCAAGCTCAATGAAATCTATTCTCTCCTATTTCTCTTCTATTCTCTCTTATTTTTCTAAACATCTTTATTATTACTGTACAATATAATGTGCCATGTCTGAGCACGCGAATTTCGGACAGTTCAATTATATAACTTTATATTCTTCTATAAAATCTAATTTATACTTTAAATTCTTCTTTTAAAGTAAAACTACATTAAAGAAAAATTTTATTGCAAAATTCGGAAGATTGACTCAGCAAACGAGAATAGATTTAAATGGATTGAAATGGATTCAGATTTTCACAAATATTGATTCACGAATGTTAAAATGAATGTTTTTCAATCCCGAATGCATTTTTATTCATTTATAGGAATTGCATGGAGCATATCTCTATGCTTTTCAATCTAAAAATAATATTAACTTTTTCTGTGCACAACACACACCTGTGCCTGTTACACACATTGTGAATATTATTCAATTCAAAATTTTGAATAGGAAATGCAGTTTTTCAATCTAATTGAATCCAATTAAATCCAAAAAAATTCGCTATTTAAAATATGCATTCGGATAGAAAAAAATTTCAATCCATTTTAATCCATTCTTGTTTGCTGGGAATGCAATTACAGAGAAGAATGTAATAATAAGTACTAACATCGACGAGATGTTATTAAAAACGGCCGATTTTACAGAAATTATAAATTCGCGTGATCGTTAAAATTTAAATAATTGATAATAAAAGACACCGATAATATAATACTAATTTTATGATTTATTAATTTCGTAGACATGTATATATGTTTAAAACTAAGACATTTATATATGTTATGATGCTCGATTTTTATTTAAAATTATGATTTTAATGTTATCGTCAGAGTTCAATTATCAATATAAACATGATAACTATAGAGAAACAAAAATAATTTTGCAATAGTATATAAGATTATAAGATATTACAAGTTATATACTTATTTATGCAGAATTTATATAATAAAAAAATTATGAATTTAATAATTGTGTATTATCCAGACATTCATGTTAATAATCGTAATTTTATGTCAATTGTCGATATTGACTTCAATTATCCCTCATTGATCACGAAATCACGAAAATTTCAGGGCCACTTGTATCATATAAGGTCTGTTTTCTATGGCTGAACTAATATACACTTTTGGGACTTAAAGTAAGATAGATATATATTTTGTGGAGACACGTTCCACTTAACGCACACACGCGACACACACACACACACACACACACACTTTCAGTCACACTTCAACCATGCTTTCATACTCGCTTAGACTCACACACTCCGTGACCAGATGGCGCGCTCACACAAAACACTATGCTGAATTACCCATCTAGATACTTACTCTTTTTTTGCTCTCTTAATGGTAACACACGAGTCAAGTCGAGTTACACTGTCGTGATAAAAAATTGTATGTACTATTGAATAAACGAACATTTTTGTTATTTTGTTATTTTACAAATCCGAGTTTCCTCCAATACCTTAATTCATTATATGTAGCAATCCACTACAGTTTGATATTTGTTTAAAGCAAAAAAGAGAGTTCTAGAACAGTCTAATACAGGAACAGAAAACAGACCAGTAGTATTAGCTCGTGCGGTGGTTATGATTTTATCGACAGGGTCAGAAAATGTATGTGACCATGTAATATCTAAATCGGAAAACGGATGTATTGGCGGTAGTGTATGATGATTTTTCAATAGAAAAACAGAAAAAGTTACATGATCTAGAGAAAAAAATGACATGATCGATACTCTCGATGATAGAGACTTTGACTATGGTTGTGGTCAAAGTCTCGCTACAAATAGCAAATGCTTTGAAGCGTTTGATTTGGACCAATTAGAAGAAAGAATTTTATAAATTGACCAATTAAAAAACTCTTCAAAGCGTTTGCAATATTGCGTCGATCATACCTTATATAACTGCTAGTAGCAACTGAAATCTCCCTACTTAACAGTGAAAATCAACGGCGCATGTGCGATTAAACAAAGATACTGATGGCTATCTCCAGCAAAGAGTAAAGAGAAACAGAAGGGAATGTTTGGTTCTAAGCAAGCGGACGAAAGTAACTATATATATTAGCATAAAAAGTGGTCGCTTAAGATGGCTGCCATGATGTACATTTATCTGTGGATTTAGCTACTTCCACTATTAATACATTCCCTCCTGTTTCTCTTCACTCTTTGATCTCTAGAGTCCTATATATAAAGAAACCCGATATTGATGTCCGAGTTCCTGGGAGTCGATTCTGTATCAAGCAAGATGAAAATTACAAAAGCAAATTTACTAAGTGTTGACCAATGAAATAATCAGTATTCTAGTAAATTCGCTCACTTTTATAATTTTCACCTCATTTCAAGACACAGAATCGATCCCCTGATTGGCAGTCTGATATGTATTTTAATTGGGTATCCCCTCCTAAGTGAAGCAGCCATATTGTGACTGCAGCTGATTACACAGGCTGTGCAACACAGCTGACACACGTAGTCTCAACCATTAACGGAATACAGAGTTCATTCTGCTAACGGAATCAACGGAGTACATTCTTCTCATGAGAGTATAGAGAATAGGAAACCGAACTTACATGGACGAAGCCATCAAAAAGCGTGGTCATCTGAATTAGTTCGATCGAGATGTCACTTTCATTCCACGACACTGTTCTCGCAATTTGCATGATAGGTTATATCAATTTTACATGAAGAATGCTCCATTCTTCATGCAGTGAATAACAATTTACGTTTTCCAGTTACTGTCAGAGCATGATGCTAAAGAATAACGTACTCTATTTTTAAGTTATGTATACGTTTTGCGATTTGAACTCTATATATATAGAGTAGCCAACTAAAAATGTATGAGCGAATAGAAACAGAAAACGAGACGGCTAGAGAGAATCAAGGAAGACTGGAGCGGACTCACTCGGAAGCCGCCATGTTTAGTGTATTGCATTTTTAGCTGGNNNNATATGAGTAGGGGAGCCAGCTAAAAATGCATGAGCGATATACACACACACACACGCACGCGCGCGCGCACACACACGCACGCACGCGCGCACACACACACACACACACACACACACAAAATCTGCGACACAAAACAATTGGACGAGCGCATGCAAGACAAAAAAACGGAATAACATAAGGATTAAGCGAGAAGTGATAAGCTTTCGTTCGTAATTGGGCGTAATCGAAAATGGGTAGACACCGATACAATAGTAATAATTTTCGCCAAATTGACTTTCTGCACAATGAATATAAATTATTTTTTTTCATTAATAAAATTTCCACTTTTATCTCACTTATTCTTTTTCTAAAATTTGTTTTACATTTGTTCATATAATTTACATCCTATAAAATATACATAACATTATCTATATTTTATACAAGAACTTCAGATATTGATGAAGATTTGAACTAATAATGGACTGATCATATAACAAATTGTCTCGAATATGTGACGAAAATGTAGAATTATTTTTAATATTATCCAAAATTAAAAAATTTTTGATGATTTTGAATAAACTTTTAAAAACTCTTGAAATATAAATATTAAGACGTCCATTATTAGATTCATTAAAATCGATATTATTCCTTTAGTTATTCCTTCTGCAAAATTAATTTAACAACAGTCCAAAAATAAAATTTATGTTTGTGGAATACTCGTACGTATTCGGAGGCCATGCATATCTTTGATTTCTTCCTTAAGAACCTGCAATAAAATAGATTAGTTATACTACATACACTCCCTAAAATGATACAACTACTTTCATATATTCTTCGGTTTAAAAAAATTCGAAGGACACTGCGTTTTACCTTATTAATAATTTGATGTTGCTTTACAGTATTTAGTCCTTTGAATTCTGAGGCAACGACATTTATGTCAAACATAGCACCGCATCCTCCTAAAATAAAATTGCTATTATATCAATGTATCGCTAAGTATATTTTTTAAGAGCCATGGTATAAAAAAAAAAACTTAAGGTTCCTGACTAGTCGCGGCGACCATGGAATCGTGACGTCAGAAGCGAGGAATGATACGTTAATTTATGTTGCGTGCCATTTTTAAATAAAGACAATGTGGATGAAACGAAATGATGAGATCACTTTAAAACACTTGTAAAAATCGATGAAAACTGTCCTTTCCTGTCATAGTCAGTAAATGGTCGTAAAAGACACGTAAAGTGAGCCTATATTCGGACAGAAACACGGTCCCACGGCTGTTAAAACGAATAAAATATATGTATGCTTTTATATATAAAATTCCAAGATAACTTTAGTTTTCATCGATAATTACGACTTTGATAAGTATGAGACAAGTCACATTTTGGACATGGGCTCGTGCTTAAATGTGTAGCTACCGGTTTCGCCATCGTCAACGCAGAGTTCTTGGCTGAGTAATCAGAAGTCTTAAGCAGTAAAACGTAAGCAATAAACGAATTGACCAATCACAGTAGAATCTGTAAAACTATAACGTATGCAATAACCGATCCAATATGTTGATTTCTATACTGCTTGCGTCTTAAGCAGGAACTAATCGGTTGAAGTTTGTTTTATGGATAAGGTAGCGTTTATATTGGCCATAATCGTACGTCATATGCTGTAATCTGTAAAAATTGACTAATCACAGTCAAGTATTCCCCTCTCATTCGATGGTAAGAAGAAAAGGTGATTGGTAATTTTTACAGATTATGGCATACGGCATACGATTATGGTATACCAATATAAACGCTCCCTTTAGTTTACTATTTATATTTCCGTCAGATTACGTAGATCTAAAGCAATATCCCGATATTGGCTCATCGACTTAAGTTTACGCCTTACGATCTTTTGCACTGTTGCGGAATTTTGTGTGCGGCAGCCCTTTAAGACACATCGGGATTTTCCGATATAATAAGGCGTAAAGTCCATACCTGATACATCGGTAACTTCAATCAATTGAGCTTGCGGAAACCTGTTCCTCAGGATGGATATCATTTTCTCTTCGGCATGCTTACCCGCAAGTACACCATTGGACCCATTCCACAACCGAGATAGCAGCTGCAACAGTTTGGTTTCATTCATCTTTCTCATTGCAGTTCTTGTTAGTCTCATCGTTTATCTATAGCATGCAAAATATTGCTCAAGAGAGATTAAATTTGAGCAAAGAAATGAATTTTATTAAATTCCAACAAGCTTACTTATCTTTCTTATTTACAAAAAGTGTAGAAAGATGTAGGTGAAGAGATTATAATGAATATATTTTTCTTTTATTTATAGAAATACTATTTGTAAATTTATTAACTTAGAGATTATACTTAATATTTAAATTAAGATTTATTATATACACAAAAAACAAAACACACAGCGTGTTTGTATATGTAGTAACACATATTGTATATTTAGGATAGATCATTTAAACTGATGTAAATATCTCGAAAAGGAAAAATTTTTTCAAAAAAATCTTTCAGACAAAAGTTTTATGACTACGCCACCTCGAACAAAAACTAAATAACATATCCTATCTATTTGGGGCCTAACCACCTAGATAGTAAAAAAGATTGTTTTTACACTCCACTGTCTTCATGGGTTTAAAAATATTCCAAGCGGATACTGTCTAGGCTGCAACTTCTAGGCGGTTAAACCCTAAGCGGGTAGGATGTTATTTTTTTTTAGTTCGGAACTGCATAGTCGTCTGAAATCAATAAGCACTAGTCTATACACTCCACTGTCTACATGACAGATTAATGATCGTGATACATAGTAACACTTTAGTCAACTTCAACGCTCAATATCTCGCTTCGCAGAGCAGTCCTGGATTTTTTTTGCCAAATTCTTTCATTTTACACAAAAACATGTCGAACGTAATTTCATCCAAAATGAAGGTAGTTCTTCTAAAGAATTACTTTCATTTTGTCTCTGTGACAGATTTCCTAAATCTCAATAGTTACCAACTTTAACGCTTATCTCGGATCACAGGGTAGAGTGACTTTTTTTTGCCAAATTATTTCATTTCATGCAAAAATGCATCAAACAAGCCTAATTTTATTGATTTTTTTGGATGATTGAGCTAAACTGTATAGTTATCAAAATAATGACAATTCCAGTAGCATTTTTCATAGTTCTATATTCTTTGCAAAAAAATAAAAAAAAGTTTTATACTTTTTACATTAAAAAACCAAATATAAAAATATGGCGTGCTAACTTCGCAAATTTAGCACGACACTTTTTTCTCACAGTACAAGAAAACGATAAACGTCACATACACAGTTTCTCAAAATAATTAAATAAGAATCTAATAAATTATATAGCCAGAAATTGTTCAGAACAATCTTGTCATCACCTGCCATTAAATTAATTGTCCACTGTGTGTGAAATAACCTATAAAAAAAAGACTGATCCAAAATACGCAGACGAAACACCACGTGGGCTTACCGATACACTGCGCGAAGTTGATGTAAACATACGTCGAAACATAATCAGACGAGTCGTGGACGTTTCTCGTCGCGCCCCTTATTTTTCTTCAAAACTTAATTGTCCTCTCCAGATCTGTATCCTATCGAGAATGGTCGTGAAAATTGATGGTAAATACCAATAATGACCGATAAATATATATTGGGGAGTCGGGGACGTTAGGCGATGCTAGGCAGCTAGAATCACCGACTGCAGATTAAAGCATTAAGGATGTTTTCCACTGAGAGCATCACGCGTCGCGTCGTCATGAATTAACCAATCAAAATATTCCATCTGTGTGTATATATATATATATATATATATATATATATATATATATATAAGCATAATTTCGATGAGTGAGGGTGATACTTTATTTGCGTTTTTGTCATATGACAAATTTTTCAAGCCTGTAATTGGCTATGGAATAGACTACATTTACACGGCACGCTTAATCGGGTTTAATAACATCCGTAGTTATGAAATTGCTGTTCGTTGGAGGAATGAAACAACTATGATTGGCCAGTTTCATAACTATGGATGTTATTAAACCCGATTAAGCATACTGTATAAATGTAATCATAGGATACGATCAATGTGATGCTGCAAACGCTTTGAAGCGTTTTTTAACTGGTCAGTTTGTAAAATTCTTTCTTCTAATTGATCCATTAAATGCTTCAGAGCATTTGTAGCGAGACTGATCACAGCCATAGAGAGATCCGAGGATCTTTCTGAGAATCATGAAACTTTTTTTTTTAGGATGAAAAGTGAAAAGTGAAAAATTTCTCCATAACTTCAATTTAAAGTTTTCATCTTTTATTTTCCATCCTAGGGATAAAATTTCATGATTGATATCCTGTTCTGTATACATTTGTCATACGACAAAAACGCAAAAATGAAATAGCCCCCTGAAAAATAGGGGTGCTTTCCATTTGATGACACAAGTCGATACAAATCGACACAAGCGTCGTTCTATTCTTCTTAACAGAGAGTGACAAAAATAAAACAATACTTGTGTCGAATTGTGTCATCAAATGGAAAGCACCTTAGGAATGTATGGCAATTGGCCACGATCCAATTGCGCACAAGCCAATCACAGCGCTAAAAAAAAAATAACCCAAAACTCCCTACACAAAAGTCGCTGTGATTGGCAGTGGGTAATTGCTACATTGCGCAATTGAACCGCTCTCGAAAAATGGAAAGTGAAAAGTAAAGATGAAACTTGAAAAGTTTCAGGTGAAATTACGTGATTGACCTCCCCAGACATTCTGTAGTATAGGGATTTAGACATGGCGATGTTAACGCCTTTGACGGACGTGTTCATATTTGCATAAATCGAAACTCCCGACTCTCTTCGCTACTCGCAAGGGCCGTTGTCTATCGATTATTCTATCGCCGTTTGTCGCTGTCGATGCTGTCTATCGACACGCGACGCGACTCGCTAATGAGACGTAGCGGTTTTGCGGTCGGGAGGATAGCGTGAGATCAAGGCGCGGAATCGCTCGTGTAAGATCGGCGATGTCGCATCGCTGTACGATTTAACCTATTTAACATCTTGCTCATTGAATGTAAATTCCCAGTAGCGGTGATGGACATGGACAAAGTTCTGTATAGGATCTTCGGAGCGAACCCTCTCAGCGTCGAGCGTACCGCCGCCGGTAGATCTAAAGATGATCATCTCGGACAATCTAGGTGAGAATTAAGTTTCTAGTCTGAGCAGAAGCTGGATTTTTATTAAGTCTCCCCAAGCAGAACAACAAGTCAAAATGACAAGTTAAAATGAATCAAAAATGATTGAAAAGTGACTTTTAATGATCATTTTGAAGTCATTTTGACATTATTTTAATATCATAATGACTTGTTCTGCTTAGATCCTGTTTGGTTTTCTGACTCACTATGAAAGGTCATAGTATTTAATCCTATTCTTTTTAGCTGAACTTTTGCACCAGTTTATCTTTCTTCCTTTTCTCTTCAAGAGGAAAGAAGAAGAAGAAAGATACATATTTATTCACCTCGAGCAGAGAATACACTTTGTGCAGAAGTCAGGAATAGTGTCATAGTATCCCTTCTATATAAAGTTCATCTTTTCTGACCAGGCTTTAAGCCCTTATTTTGTCAACCACACCTGATTTTGGTATCAATCATGAAATTTGTTTTCTAGGATTAAAAGTGAAAAGTGAAAAATTTCTCCATTAACTTCAATGGTTAAAATTTTCACTTTTCATTTTCCATTCTGGGGATAAAGTTTCATAATTGATACCTTGTTCAGGATAGTAATATCGATCATATCTGAAAATATTGCCCCTTAAATAGAGACTCACTAGCATTTAGCTTATAGTTTCACAAATGGAGCATTGTTCTCCATATTTAGGATGACTTTTACCAAGCTCTGGATAACTTTCCAGACTAATAACTTTGCAGGATTCCAATTGAAACAGATGTCGGAGAAAAAAAGAAGAGAAATTATAAATATAAATAATAAGGAGTATACAACCACAATGCAAGATGTCTTAAGCAAAAGTCATATTTAAGAATTTTTAATATGATAAAGTAGACATTTCGGTCAAGTCTTGATCATCATCAGTACAATAAAATATAAAACAATGTTACAAACATTAAAAAGAATATTAACAATTATTCGCTAGTCTAGAATTGACGATGCCAATTTTATATTCGCTTATAAAACGAATTGACAATATTTTAAATTCAGAATTGAAGATGATAAATTTTTTAATTCGTTTATGAAACGAAATTTTAGTGCGTATAACACGATAATATCGATCAGCGAATTTCAAATAGCAATCTCAATTATTCTAAATTCTACATTTTTTAAATTTAATGACGAAATTTAATGACAAACAAGTTTTCGATCTGCGCATGAGATCTCCTTTCTCTCCAATTTTAGTTGCCTTAAGACTCTAACCATCTCACACATAGGGCGGTATTCATAATCATATCTTATATTCAAGATCGTCTTAAGGACAATCTTAAGAAGTCACGAACCACTCAGAGGGCTGTATTAGCGTCTTAAGACTTTACTTAAGACAATCTTGAAATAAGAACGGACTATGAATACCGCCTATATTTCATTCTATTATCGCTATGTTGACGACATTATTTTAGCAGCTCCAAAAGATCTAATACAATTCTTTGCTCCTTTAATTCATACCGTGAAAGAATTAAATTTACGGTTGAATATAGACAATAGAGGAATAAATTTTCTTGATGTAAGACTGTTAATAGAGGAATTATCTTTGACAATTACAAAAAGCTACTAATTCTGGTAGATATTTGAATTTCAATTCAAATCATCCTACAGAACCCCAAAAGGTATAGTAATCGGATAGTTAGACAGAATTCTATTCCTTGCCCATCCATAATTTTATAAAAAAGATATTGTTTCTTTAATCAATATATTTCAAGATAATGGATACCC
>JAANIC010001256.1:5533936-5544659 GCA_017607545.1 Acromyrmex charruanus
GTCAGTCTTTTTCGACACCTCAACTATATCTTTTTATCATAATATTGACTAAAAGTAAAGCATACATCCATTGCAAATTAGCTTTCTCAATTTCATTTGAATTGTGTTACATATGAGATCTATAGAAAGTATGGCACGCTATTAATGAATTATTACCGATATTAATAAAAAAAAATCTCCTAATAAATCTCTATCATTAATAAAAAAAAAGTTTCTTTATAGATCGCACTATGTCTAATGTGTATTTCGAATATACCGTTGCTATCAAACACACAAACTCTCTCTGAGCTGTCTGAAACCAGTGACTAATGGCGGTTTAGCTGGCGTCTTCCGTAGATCTTGAAGAGTCTCCATAAATATGACGCCACACACAAAGGCCCCAAGTGCGGTCAGGAAGACCGCGAAGACGACTAGCATGCGACCCTTACTTAAGTACAATTCTGGATCTCTGAGCAATACGTTTTGCAGGAGACAGATACCTGGTAGGATGAAAATAAACATCGCGGACAACGATCCTAATAAGTTGATGACTGGTGAGATGTCTGGCACCAGAATGGCGATGACTAATGACAGGATGAACCAAATCAACGTCACGATCACACGGATGCCAATTCGATCGAAATTCACGTTGAAGACACTGAGAAGCGCGTCTCGGCCGCAATATAATACGATGGGATAGGTTGTAAAATTTTTAATCGCGATTGCAATTATCGCCACGGTCACGATGGCACTCTTATCGGTATAGCCTTGCAGGATATCGCTTGGGACTTTGCCACTACCGAACGTGGCGTAACCAAAATAACCGACGACGCTGTATGTGCCGTAACAGATCAGCATGCTGACGACGGCACACAGAGTGAACTTGCACAAATTACGGTCCTTCATGCAGGCATAAGTCGGTATCACCGTCATGTGATTCTGTAAAATATGCATACCTGTACATATGTATTGATTTAAATAATATAATTTATGTGAGAGCGATTTAATAAAGATTACATTAAAATTATTATTATATAGAGCATATAATGATTATACTGTTAATATAATATTTAATGTATAAAATATTAAATTCGTATTTAATCGAATAATACATAGATTAAGAATTCGTACTTGATAAGCGAAGCAAATGATGGGTATTATCTGTAGAATTTCATATCCATTGTTTGGCCAGATTTTTATGGGTGATACAATGTTATTCTGCTCCTCGAAGCTTTTATAAATAATTAACCATACAACATAAATGATAGTTATACAACCAATAGAACTTGCATAACTTAGAATGTCCAATCTTTTAAAAAAACACAGTGGCAGTACAAATATACTGCAAGATAAAGCTGTCACAAATGGCCTAGATAAATACCTAAAAAATTAAATTTCTAAAATAAAGACAATCTGACAAGTTACATTTCTTTTTTTTTATAATTACCACGTATGACAATAGTCAAGACCATAATATGTGGCAAACACTCTATCGAACTGATCACCAACGATTATCAGAAACGTTAAACAACAACCGAAGCTGTAAACAGCTACGAAGATTCCGCAGAAAGCAAGTGACTTGGATCCACATAATCCAGCGAATGTATCTTGCATTGTATCGGTGCCTGTACTATTGCTACAACTGGCCAGTATCACCAGAGTAGCTGTGATCAATACAAGCAAGACAAGTTGAGCCACGATACAAGTCCCTATCCCGCCAGCCTTATCGAAGGCCTGTGGGAAATTCAACAATCCAGCTCCCAGTGTAGTGTTCACGATCAAAAAGATTGTTCCCAAGACGCCAGCACCTAACATAATGTATAACAGATGTCCAACAAATTTTTTTTCATCATTGACTCTCATTCTGTGTGTACGTTTAAATCTGTAATCTTGATATATCTCGAATATAAATCAGATAAATCTTCAAGACATTCTCTAACTGTAAATTATTTATGTAAGTTTCTTATATATAGAAAATTTCATGTAAATCAATTAAAAATAGAAAAAAGATGAAGATTGAGTGACTCCTAGAGCAATATTATTTGATATTATGTAATATTATTGATCGTTCGAAGGTTGTACTTGTGCAATATATTATGTCAATTAAAAGTCAAATATATGTGTACATATAATAGCATAATCTAGTTTGCCTCATGCACGTATGTATTGTATTAACAACAATCCATTGTATATATTAACAACTGAAAACAAAAAAACAATAATTCTTCGTAATTGTGATATTAATTAACTGAATTAATATTTATTTTTCATACACGTTTAAAAAGTGATTTTCTTCATGTATTATTTATTTTATTTTGATAATTATTAATTTTATAGCAATTTTCATGACTTAACATTTCCAATTAAAGCTGTGCGTGTATATAAGACGATTCGAAACGGCATTGAATGTGTTTGAGAATTAATAGATGATACATCTAATGAAGCGTTTAAAAACTACAGTTCGTATTGTGTAATAATGTTTCACTGTCACAAATTCAAATTATACATCTATCTAATTTATCATTCTTTATTTGATACTTTAATCCTGTACAATGTGAAATGTAAATCCTATATATTTTATGCATGTATTTAATTGAAAAAATGCTTTTGTTGTTAGAATGTTCACGAATGAATATTGTGGATGAGTGAACATAACGTATTTTCATCGTACATTTCCGCATTAAATATGACTTGAGTTATACATCGAGCAGAAAAAATCATATTAAACACAAAGTAAAGATTTGAATAGTTAGAGGAAAGTTTTCTATTATGAGATAGGCATCTAATATAAGATAGCGGCATTTCCGCTAAACTAATAAACGCTATCTATTGGTTCCACCATAAATTTATTGCTATTGGATTAAAAACTATTAAATGGAAAATTCATTATTAAATCATGTAGTCGTTGTAAAAAAAGATTTTAGAATTTGGATATCTTAAAGTTTCATTGAGATGAGCCTTTAAACCTTATTACAATACTTAATAAGTAAATATTTGACAATAAATTCTTCACATGGTGATAGAATAAGATCGTACTAAGAAAATTCGTCATGTGGTGATAGAGGAAGATCGTACTATAGAAAAATACGTGATATGTTGAATTGCTTAATTATAAAAGATTTGATGATCGATTACATAATTGTAAGGAAAATCGTAATATGAGATACTCAGTAAGGTACTTCTAATATGAAATAACTCCTATGTTATAGTAAAAATCGTTGCTGAAGTAAGGATAATCGGAATAAACATCGAGTGCCTGTTTCTACGATGCTTAGTCCCAACTACCTGAAGACGAGTAGTACAATGCATCCCATACTCATTTAGCGTGCGCACTGGCTGCGTTGTTTGTATTTTAGAAATATTTAATAAAGTTTTTTAATTGCAATACTGATATACTTTGCGTTTTATTATCGATTTCTCGGGTTTTATTATCGACCTCTCAAATTAGGAGCACAATTTTTTTACTTTGCGATTTGCTTACTTTTTACATTTCTTTTATTTATAAAAAAAATAAGATTTGAATTAAATTTTACATAACATTATCTTAAAGCTTATTAAATTAAACCCTTTAAAATGATCTATTATTTTTTTAAAATTTGCCCATAGATTTCTAGCATTTATCCAAAATGAACTCGGTATTTCATAATAGGGGCCTTTCCTTTACATTTAATAGTAACATTTTGGCTGCCATTCGTATTTGAGTAGGTAACGCGTTAAATTCACAAGAGTTTCATTATTCATTTGTGGATAGTTTTATTTGCCTGATTAAGAGTACTAACAATAAATATTTAAGATATTTATAAAGAAACAATACGAGTTGTATTGAGACATAAAAAATACAAAAGGTATAAATAATACATTACGAAATCAGCTTAGCAGCCAAAATATTAACAAATTGAATAACGATACAAACCAATATACAGAACTATCTTATCAAAAATGAATACTTTGATATTAGTCAATCACATACGGTGTAAAATAGATTTGGGTTATATAGCAATTATATATACTGGACCACAAAATTAATGCGTAATTAAAGTTATACCAAAATTTAGCATAACTTCAAATAAACATAACTCTGCGAAAAATTATTGTATATGAAAGTTTTTTTTTGCACTTTTTCAAGGGTAGAGGCTTTACTTGAAGAAATTAGTCGTGATTCGAATCTTCCCGTATTCCGGCACCTTTTAAGAAGTAAGTACATGATTCGTCAATTGCATTACTTTAACACAGTGTAGAATAAACTTTTTTCACAAATGTCATGGCAATCATTGTAAACTTTTTTTGGTCTTTTTCCTAGAAATTAAAAAAAAAGTTTGTGCGATTTTTTTCGCGGAGTTACAGCATGTCGAAGTTACTTATGCATTTTTGTTTACAGTTACCGCCAACATTATCCGACGCACACCAAGATTGCTAGTCTTTTGCTATTATTTTGACTCTGATTCAATCTTTTGAAAAAGCAATGATTTGCGCACACTAATAGCGTTTTCTCTTGGGATATATTGAGTGTAACCTCGTACTACATCAATTGCGTGTAAGTACTGCATCAGTGATGCACTACACAAGTGTATATACACCATGGTGTACTCTACTTCATGCTATCGTGTTTAATTCTACCTCGTGTTTAATTCTACCGGTTGACTTCCATTTTCAAATTTTTAATGTCACACTGGCTCTATACCGTCTCTATGAGATTGTGTAGCAAAATCCCACTTCGTGCATAAAATTTACACTATACTATAGCCACGGAAACACTGAATGAATTTGCCTACCATCAGCCAAAGAAACACGCTACACTGTCTGAGTGTTGCACTGGTAGACGATAGTGCAGCCAAGAGAAAACGCTATAAATTTCATTGAAACATTGAAGCATTGTAAGGGGCTCCGCACAATAAAAGGAACAGAGAACAGAGAATAAGAATTTCAATCTATCAAAAACTGTGTATTCCACAATACATGATTTCTGATAGATTGAAATTCTTATTCTCTGTTCTCTGTTCCCTACTCCTTTTATTGTGCGGAGCCCCTTTCAATTTTGTCGATTGTTTTCCGAACGAACAATATAATACAGTGATTATGTGAACTTGAAAAGAGTATTGTACATAATGAAGTAACTTCATAATACAATACCCGCTTATTTCAGTATGAAATTATTTAAGATGGTGACAAGCAAAACACAAATACTTTTTTCTCTTTAACAGATTTGATAATCCTTTTCTAGAATTAATGTACATAATACGCATTAATACGTGTTTGTGAGGTGGAGTTTATGCCGATATAAAAGCTTTGCAATCTATACTTACAAAATTATGGTCCACAGCCGCGATGGTAAAATACAAAAATTTTATAGAACATAATTTGTTTTTAAAGGGGAAAATTTGTATTTTTAAAATAGAAAATTTGTTTTTAAAGCACAAAATTTAGATTTATAAACCAAAGAATTTGTAACTCTCTATGCTATCGTCGAGACAGATTTCCTAACGCGAATAGTAATACCGATGAGATATATACTATTAAAGACCATCGGCCTTGGGCAAATTTTCGTGACTATCAATGAGGCCCAAGGATAAATGAAGAAATAATAACAAATTAATAAAAATTTATGATTATTAATATTAATATAAATATATATATATTAATACATTATTAGTGATTTTTTTATTATATAAATGCTGTATAAATAAGTATGCATACTTTTAATGCTATAATATTTTATACATTGCCGATAAATTACAATTTTTTTCTCTGCAGTTATCATCTCTATTGATAATCAATCTCGGATGATAACATTAAATTAATCACAGTTTTAAAGAAAAATCGATTAAGTTTTAACATATATACATGTCTATTAAACTAATAAAAATAAATTATGAAATTAGTATCGTATTATACTTAAGTTATTATAATTAAACTTAAGTTTCTTACTTTCAATCACTTAAATATTAACAGCCACGCAATTCCATAAACGCCGACCGTCTTTAATAGTATCCCGTCGGTGATAGTAATCAACTTTAACGCTTAATATCTCCTTTGCAGGGCAGCCCGCACATTTTTCTGTCATATTTTCTTTCATTTTACGCAAAAATGCGTAGAATGAGCCTAATTTCATCAAAATCGAAGATGAGGCAGTGCTTGTAAACAATTACCACGTAAATAACAGTTATTGTTGAATAAAAATAAGATGTTTTCTCGAAAGTCTACAAGATAACGTTTCGTCAATGTTGTAACATCGCAATGTTGTAACATCATAATGCATTACCTCTTGGAGTTTCATTATTACGCACGTGCGAAAGACTCGGTCCAGTTGACGGAAACAAATTGTCGGGAAAAAGTGGTTCGAGATCGCTCACAAAATGATCCATTCTTAACGCGATTTTTTAATTGTGACTGACTTAAGTGTCTATGATGATGCTTTGTTTTATGCTTCTCTTTCCTCTTTTCAAGGTCTCCTCAGTCCACCACTAGCTTTCTGGTGGATGCAAAGTCCATGAACGCTTCACCAACTTCACCACACTTTACGCTTTTACGAAGCAAAGGTCAGAATATCTATGCACAGAGGGAAACCTGAAAGAGGCCATGCCGGTTTTTTTTTTCCTGTTGAAATCGCCCATACACTACCGCCAGTATATCCATTTTCAATTTGAGAACTACGTGACTATATACATTTTCTGACACTATCGATAAAATTATATCGTCGAAAGTAGGTGTGGTTCGTATCTGTAATAAATCCTCGGGAAAGAAGAGTGCCGACTATATCCACAGAGCGTATAGTTTAATGGGTGCTGGAACGAAAAAATTAATTTAATTTTAATTTCACATCTATATATGTAAATAAAAGTTGTTAAATTTTAATAAACAAAATTGAAAACTCAAACAAGTTAATTTTGTCTTACATTTTATAAAATTACGAAGTTATGTTTTTCTTTTTTTTTTAATGCAAATTTTCAATCCGTTTTTACCAAACATAATTACTATAGTATAACTCCTTTACTTTAGAATAAGACGTGAATGATTTTTTATTTAACATTTTAAATAAGTCGTATCAGTCTTTTTATCGATTCCTATTGGTAACAATTTTATATTTTAAATAAATTTCTGACATTTATTTTATATATTTTATTTTAAATAAGTCCTAACAATTATTTTATCGCGCCATGATCGGCATTATACGTAAGTTTAAAGGAACATAGAAAAATTTGCAGCAACAGTAGCGTCATAAATTAATTATTTGACTGAAAAATTAAATAATGATTAACAAGATATTTAATACTTTTAAGCAAAGATGTATCAAGCGCAAATTGTTTCGCAATATTAAAAAAATTTGCATATATATATTTATAAAGGATGTATAGAATATTATCAATTTTTGTTTATAAAAAGAATTTTTTTATAAAAATAATATAGGATTAAACTAGTGCCAGACATGCCACAAAACGAAACGCGAAATGTACGACGATACCCGTTTGTCAAAATCATATAAAATATGAATAAATGAATAAATCGTGAATATTTTTCATTCACAATAGTAGAATATCTAAAATCTAAATCGCGCGAGGCGAACAGCGAGGGATGGGAGAGCATGCCGCGCGGCGTGATGGTTGACTACGTCATCACTTCGGCATTCGCTCGGCGACCTCGGAGCGAGATACACGTAGCATGAAAAGTTCCGCATTAATTAAGTAACGTGTCGCATTAATTCACGAAAATTAAATATCTATGAACGCGAATTGATTAATGTTCATAATTTGTGACCCATGAATATGTCGAGCGACTACCGTTCGTATATAGTTATACTATCACACGTTCTAAATAGACGTCGAAATATATGACAGTTTACGGCAGTTTAAATTAAGAATTGTCACGTTTCGATATCGGTACTTGTCCTCTTTAATAGTCATGAATGATAGCAGGTCGAGGACTTTATATACAGAGTGGCATGAATATACGGCCCCACTCTCGAGCAGGTAGAGTGGAGTAAACTGAGTAGAAAAGTCTTGTATCATTTGTAATGCTCGCAATAATTAACGAGATATTAACGTTTAAAGATAACCGAATACGCACGTCCTCCCGACTTATTATTGCCGAAAGTACGGCCAACCCAGCGCGCGGATCGTGAGGAGCGGAGCTTACCGTCGAAAGCCTCTAAGTTCGAATGGTGCGGCGCGTCTGCTAGGCCATTCCCGCTCCTCACGGCCAGTGTGCTCGGTGGGCCGTAACTTCGACAATAGTAAGTCGGACGGACGCGCGTATTCGGCTATCTTTAAACGTTAATATCTCGTTAATTATTGCGAGCATTGCAAAATGGTACAGGATTTTTCTATTCAGTTTAATCCACTCTACCTGCTCGGGACGAATGGGGCCGTATATTTATGCCACCCTGTATATCACTCTCAATTTTCGGATCGAAAGCGTACAATGCATGAATTTAAATTTATTGAATTATCGGATAGTACGATTAAAACAATAAACTTACTTTATTCTTTTATTTAAATGTTATTTTTTTTTATAAAATTATTTTAAATATGATCAACCCATGACTAAAAGGACTTATTTAAAATAAAAGATATAAAGTAAGACTTTATATTACATGAAACAATGTAAAATCCAATTAATATTTCATCACTGAATTAATGAAATAATTTCTCATATCGATTTTCTCGAAATTAGCTGCAGTTCAGATTAGTGGAGTGTCATTTAATAATACTCAAAAGTAACAAAAAAGCCACAAGGCATCAATGTTAAATTTGTTAAAAATGTTGTGCACATTACAGGGATATTGTGTAATATAAAATTATTACAAACTAACAATCACATTCAATTGTAACACAATTGAAATACTTAAGATATTCATGAGCCGTGTGTGTGCGTAATAAATCTAAGAAATAAAGCAAAAACAGTTATAACAAAGCTTATTGATCGGAGAACATTACAAATGTAAAGTATTTAAGAATATTTATATTTAATATTATTTTACTTATTTCGTAATATGCGTTAATATTTCGGAAGGCGCGAGATCTTGAAGAGAAGAAAGCCTCGAGGATGGAACTATAAATATCTATCAAAATTTGGAGATTTTAGATGTCAAAAAAAAAAAAAAAAAAAAAAGGGACTTTTGGTTAGTTCCACAAGAAAAACTGGCGACTTTAGGATAGTACCACAAGAAAAATTGGGAGACTTGGTTAATTACACTAGATAATTAGGGACACTTGGTTAGTACCACAAGAAAAATTGGGGACTTATGGTTAGTTCCACTAGAAAAAATGGGCTTTTGGTTAATTCCACAAGAAAAATTGGGGACATTTGGTTAGTTCCACTAGAAAATTGGGGACTTTTGGTTAGTTTCACTAGAAAATTGGGGAATTTTGGTTAGTTCCAATAGAAAATAGGGACTTTTGGTAAGTTCCATTATTTTTTTTTTCTTTTTGAAATTTTTTCAAAATTTTTCTAAGTCCCACTCCCATTTTCTAAGTCAAAAACCTTGGGGAGTTAGGGTTATGTTAAAAAAAAAAAAAAAAATTTTTTTTTTTTTTTTTAACATAACTCTAACTCCCCAAGGTTTTTGACTTAGAAAATGGGAGTGGGACTTAGAAAAATTTTGAAAAAATTTCAAAAAAAAAAAAAAAAAAATTTTTTTTTTTTTTTTTAACATAACTCTAACTCCCCAAGGTTTTTGACTTAGAAAATGGGAGTGGGACTTAGAAAAATTTTGAAAAAATTTCAAAAAAAAAAAAAAAAAAAGGGACTTTTGGTTAGTTCCACAAGAAAAACTGGCGACTTTAGGATAGTACCACAAGAAAAATTGGGAGACTTGGTTAATTACACTAGATAATTAGGGACACTTGGTTAGTACCACAAGAAAAATTGGGGACTTATGGTTAGTTCCACTAGAAAAAATGGGCTTTTGGTTAATTCCACAAGAAAAATTGGGGACATTTGGTTAGTTCCACTAGAAAATTGGGGACTTTTGGTTAGTTTCACTAGAAAATTGGGGAATTTTGGTTAGTTCCAATAGAAAATAGGGACTTTTGGTAAGTTCCATTATTTTTTTTTTCTTTTTGAAATTTTTTCAAAATTTTTCTAAGTCCCACTCCCATTTTCTAAGTCAAAAACCTTGGGGAGTTTGGGATATGGCAAAAAAAAAAAAAAAAATGGGGACTTTTGGTTAGTTACAGAAGAAAAACTGGGGACTTTAGGATAGTACAACAAGAAAAATTGGGAGACTTGGTAAGTTCCATTAGATAATTAGGGACATTTGGTTAGTTCCACAAGAAAAAAAAAATTGGGGATTTATGGTCAGTTCCACTAGAAAAAATGGGCTTTTGGTTAGTTCCACTAGAAAAATTGGGGACATTTGGTTAGTTCCACTAGAAAATTGGGGACTTTAGGTTAGGTTAGGTATAGGGGTTAGTACAACTTGCGAGTTTCAGGTTAGATTTTTTCCATATAGTACTCACTTGNGGATTTTTAGTTAGTTACAGAAGAAAACCTGGGGACACTAGGATAGTACCACAACAAAAATTGGGAGACTTGGTTAGTTACACTAGATAATTAGGGACATTTGGTTAGTTCCACAAGAAAAATTGGGGACTTATGGTTAGTTCCACTAGAAAAAAATGGGCTTTTGGTTAGTTCCACAAGAAAAATTGGGGACATTTGGTTAGTTCCACTAGAATATTGGGGACTTTTGGTTAGTTACACTAGAAAATAGGGACTTTTGGTAAGTTCCACTAGAAAATTGGGGACT
>JAANIC010001292.1:1454-11819 GCA_017607545.1 Acromyrmex charruanus
CGGGCCCCGGGTGGACGTGGCCTTCCTCTGCCGCCACCGGGCGGTGGAGGTGATGAAGGGGGAGGTGTTGCGCGGGGCAGTGGCGTTGGGGGACAACGCGGGCGCCGGCTACAGCCGGATCGCTCGCGCCCCGGGTCACAGCTCGCGCATGCTCGCCGTCGGGACCGCCCCACGGAGCGAAAACGGCGGTGACCTCCTCTCCCTATACCTGAGGAGACGGAGGAGGAGTAGGACGACGAGGATGAGCATGGGAGGGACGGGGTCAGAGGCCCCTCATCCCCCGTCATCACCGACGGCCCCGCGTCGCGGACGCGGGGTGCAGTGACGCGGCGGCGAGCTGCCGACCCCAGGGTCGCACCACCGCCGGACAATGGATAACCCCCCTGCGCGCGGGGTTGTAGTGCCGTCGCCCCCTAGTCGCACTGCGTGACGGGGGCGGGGGTTCTGCATCGCCGCGCGCGGGGGATGCGCCGCGAGAGCACGTCTCGCGGCCCCACGATATGAGGGGCGCCAGACTCTTGAGATCGGCGTCCCTTGGGGGGCTGGGGATTCCGGCGGGGGCGGGGATCCCCAACTCCCGTCCCCCAACAACAACCGGGGTGGCGGGCGCGGGGTGGTGTCCCCCCCAGCGCCCGAATCGGGCAGTTAGTGCCTTCGCACCACCCGGGGCTCTCCCGGGCGGGTAAGACTGTCGGCCACAGCCGACCGGCCAGAGGGGCTCCCAGAAGAATGCTGCACGTGTTCCTGGGAGCCCCTCAGTTATGGCCTGTGCAGGACACCCGGAGGGGTTTTAGTGGGTGCAAGCCCCACATAACCCCGGGCTCTCCCCCGCCCGGGGTATGCATCAGGCATTTCTCCTCCGTTACCAAAAAAAAAAAAAAAAGGAGGACATCTCCGACTTGAATTCTGAAGCAGATATACGATGAAAACGATCTATTAAGATTAGATTATTACCTTCTTCTGATGACGATAATAATAAGACTTAGTTGCCAACATCTTTGGTTTTGAAAAGTTCGTTATATTTATTTAAATGTTTGTTTTAATGTATTCTAATTGTATTTAAATGTACTCTACTAATGTATTTAAATATACTCTAACTCTATGTATTGCGGCAAAGTATATATATTTTATATAATTCAATTTCAAAGGTAATGGATGCTTAAAGTAAAAAGAAGATTAAATATATCGGCTCGCGTTTTCAGCAAGTAAAAATGATCATGAGTGCAAAAAATACTTTGTGTATAATAGTTACTTTAAATATTATTTCATTGAAAGTATGCTGTTGAATCAAATGATTATGTAATGGTTAATTTTTTAATTAAATAAATAAATTATAAATTTTAATGCAGGCCTTATTTTGGTGCTTAATTCACGAAATATTATATTAAAATATTTTTAAATTAGTTTAAATGGTTTAGATTAAATGGTGAGGTTACGGAAAAACATTTCACTTGCCCAATTTCCTTGTTTTTGAATTATTCCCATGGCTCTCAATCGTGCAGAAATGGCTTGTTGAGTTACTCCCAATGATTCTGCAAGCTCCTCTTGCGTTTCCTCTGATCTTCTTCGAGTAATGCCTCTAATTCTTTGTCTTCGAATTTTTTTGGTTAAGAGCGAGGCTTGTCTTCAATGAAATGAAATGAATGTCTCCATCCTTGAAACGTCGAAACCTTTCCCTACATGATTTAACAGTTGGAGCAGTGTCACCATAAACTTCGACAAGCATTTGATGTTCTTCAGCTGCACTTTTTTTCTAATTAAAGCAGAAAATTAGAACCTTCCGCAAATGTTGCTTGGTTAACACAAAATTCGACATTTCAAACACAGTAAAAATCAAAGATTTTGTATGAAACTCAAAGCGATATAAACTGACTATTATTAGCAGATGTCTAACCTCTCTCAAAACACCAAAATTAGCTGTCACTATGAACCATTCACAACAGCCGGAGCTATCTTTTGGAAAACGGACCGAACTAATTTGTACTCCATATATACACAGTGCGACAAATATGTTCCAGGACAGGGCCTGAAAATTATAATTGAAACAACAAATATGCATATTTTTTGGTTTTATTATTCAAAATATTCTCCTCTGGCTTCAATACACTTGTTACAGCGATTCAATAGTGATTCAAATGCATGTTCTAGCTCAGTTTGCGGAATTGCCTCTAGTGCCTGTGTAGAAGCTGATTGGATGGTCGGAATGTCATCAAAAAAGCGTCCTTTCAATTTCAATTTCAATTTTGGCAATAATGAGAAGTCGCAGGGGGCCAAATCAGGTGAATACGGTGAGTGGTTTAACACAGAGACACGATTTCGAGCCAAACATTGACGGACAATCAATGAAGTGTGACTCGATGCATTATCATGCAACAAAGATCACTCTTCTGGATCACGATATTCGAGGTGAATACGATGAATTCTGCCCATCAATCGCTTTAAAACTTCGAGATAATATGCACCAGTAATTGTTTGGCCAGTTGGAACAAACTCTTTGTGGATAATATCTTTGCTATCAAAGAATGTGATGAGCATTGTCTTGATTTTTGATGGAACTTTTCGTACTTTTTTTGCTTGTGGTGAATTTTTTGACTTCCATTCCGCACTTTGACGCTTAGTTTCTGGATCATATTGAAAGCACCATGTTTCATCACCCGTAACAATTGATTTTAGGAAGTTTGGATTATTTTCTGCGGCTGCAACGATGTCTCTGGAATAATTGATTCTCGCTGATTTTTGATCGCTTCTTAATGTGTGTGGAACAAACTTCGCACAAACCTTCGTTTTACCCAAATCTTCATGTAATATGGTTCGAATCGTTTCTCTACTGATATTTAAAGCCTCCTCCATCATTTTTAGTGATGCATTGCGATCGTTTGCAACAAAATCACGTACTTTTTCGATCATTTCGGGTGTTCGAACCAAAATTGGCCGTCCTGATTTTTTGTCATCTTCAAGGGTCTCTCTGCCTTCCAAAAAACGCTTATGCCACTCAAAAACAGCTGTACGACCTAGACATTGACTGCCGTAAACTTGTTGCATCGATCGGAATGTTTCTGATGCACTTTTACCAAGTTTTGCGTTAAATTTAATCACTGCTCTTTGTTCCATATTAAAATTTCTACCTCGACCAAAATCTTGTTTAACATGAACTGTCATATCTTCGTTATATGTCAACCAAAATGAATGAAACTTTGACAGATGATAGCAAAATGTTCAACCTTTAAAATGCATGTTTGAACGCACAGATGTCGCCACTGGTTGCTGAGATGTGGTTCGTGTCCGGGAACATATTTGTCGCACTGTGTATATATATATATGTATATATGTATATATATATATATACGATATGTAAGATTAATATATAAGGTTGTACAATATATAAGGCTATAAATTTTTAAAATAAAAGACAATGTATAGCATGCAAAAATTTTTAATGAAATTATGATTCTTGTTACAATTGTTACGATATAATGTATGAACATGATGTATATCTTTGGGATAAGAGAATTATTAATACTTAGTCTTTTATTAGAATTTTATCAATTCTCAAAATTTAAACATATTTGTATTCAATAATTGTTTTATTTCTGAACTTACTATTTCAGCTAAAGAGGTACAAAGTGTTTAAAATTACTAATTTCTAATTCTAATTTTGAAAAATATGTAATAGTTCCTTTAATACATCATCGATTAATTGAATAATATAAACAAAAACATCAAGGGCCAATGAGAGCTGTTTGCACGATTATTAGTGCGAAAATAAAAATTTATTGTCGAAAAACTATAGTATAATTAAAGATTATGCGGGTTTCCTCTCGGTCCAGATCCATTCTTGGAATGTCAACGTTTCGTGAACCTTGCAGTCCACTTCATCAGGGCGAGGAGCAGCCTAATACTGAGCTGTCCTCCGGGTCGTTCCTTTTTATATTACGCTACTTCTTGAAGTGGTGAGGGAAAAAGAAGAGAATTGTGGGACGAGAATCGGTCAGTCTTTCGGGACTATAATATATAATAATAATAAAATATGGAAAACCATTCTCCCGGATAACCGGCCATTATCTCTATTTAGATTGTTAAGGTGTTTTTGTCTCTATGACTTCTGTATACTTTCTTGGAAAGTATGATGTAATGTTGGCTATTGTAATCGTTTTGTCAAACAGTATTTGATGTCCTGTTTCGATATTGTGTTCTGATAATGCTAATTGCGTGACGTGTTTTAGCCTGACATCACGTTGGTGTTCCTTTATCCGTAGATTGACCACTCTCCCAGTTCTCCAATGTATACTTGCCCGCAGGAACAATGTATTTTGTATACTGCGGAGCTCAGTGTAGGTCTTTGATCTTTAGGATTTCTTAGGATTTGTCCTATCTTTTGGGATGGTTTGAAGATAATTCGAATATTGTGTTTGTTTAATATCCTGCCAATCCGATCTGTTGTTCCTTTGACATATGGGAGAATGGATAGGATCCTTTCGTCTGATTGTGTGTCAGAGAACGTTGTCTTGATTGCATGTTTATTGATTGTTTTGATTATGTCTTTTTTGTCATGTCCGTTTTTCTGTAAGGCTAATGTGATTGAGTTCTGTCTGTAGATGTTTCTTGTCAGAGATGATGAAAGCTCTATGTGCAAGTGAATTGATTGCAGACTGTTTTTGTGCTGGATGGTGGTGTGACTCGGCATGTAGGTATCTGTGTGTGTTGATTTTCTATACACTTGATGGCCTAAGGTACTGTCAACTTTCTTAGAGACAAAAACATCTAGAAGGGGAGTTTTCCGTTTTCCTCTATGTCTATAGTGAAGTGGATATTTGGATGTTGATTGTTGAAGAAAATAAGGAATTTACGGAGTTCGGTTCTGCCGTGTCTCCATATCACGAATGTATCATCTACATAACGGAACCAAATTTCTCGTTTTCTGAGTGTTTTTCTGAAAGCTTCTTTCTCAAAATGCTCCATTATTGACATTAAGTAGGGAGGATTGTGGATTTTTGTGAGGGACGAGGTTTATATATTTATGATCTGGACACGGAGGAAACCCGCGATACGCATAATCTTTATGTAGAAAACACCCGTGGAAATCTCAAGAATATTATCAAATACCTCTACGAGAAGAGTATCCTTGCTAAACACTTTCAGCAAACTCAAGTCTTCCCTAGCCAAGAAACTCATCCCAAAGTTCTTACAACTCAAGGAACTCACAAATTCAAAAACATTCTTCATAAAACCAGCCTCATCCTTATCAAAGAACGCATCCACTTCACTAAGTTACAAATAGTCCAAATTTCTCATAAAACAAACTCCACCTGCTCCACCATGTTACGGCATGATATCTGACAAATCCTAGATCGTATTACATACGAACAAGCCACGAAAATCCACACACAATTCTCTGAAAGACAGAAACAGAAATACATAAACTTTGTCCTTCACAAAAATTCACAACCCTCTCTACTTCAAGAACCTAGCCAACAAAGACCTGTCGCAAGACTATATCTGCGCTTGCTAAAGGCCCTAACTTCGCAATGGCACCTAGAAAGATTCCAAAGGAAAAGATTATCAGCCAAATAGAGTCAATTATCTACCGACTCTCATCAGAACAAGATAATATCCGCAGACAGGTACCCAATATCCTTTCCAAAGCTAAACCCCCTCCACCAAACATCACTAGACAAGAGCGATTGGCCCTCCAAGACCTTAACAGGGACACAGACATCATCGTGCTTCCAACCGACAAAGGCAACACGACAGTAATTATGAACACATCAGATTATAAGAAAAAGATAAAGAATTTTGTATGTTTTGTCCTTCTCTCGGACAAAACATACAAAAAGCTTGACAAAGATCCAACTAATACAATCGCGCAGAACATCAAGATCCTGGTGGAGAAAAAGCAACATTCCCAGTAAAAATCAAATCAACATTAAAACCTATAAATTCTCTCCCACCAAGACTATATGGAAAGTACACAACTACCAAAAGTACACAAACCAAACATCCTCCTCAGACCGATTGTCAACGCCATACACTCCCCGGCATACAACTTATCCCGCTTCCTAGTACACTACAACTCCTTACTGGAAAATCCGAATCACATAACTAACTCAACGGACTCAAAAAATCCGACTACGTTCCACACCTGTGCGTTTCGACGTAGAATCCCTTTTCATACAAGTCTCAATAAAAGACACATTAAACATAATAAATTCTCACATGAAGTCTCCTCCGACCTCATCCCGCTAATAGAGCACTTAATAACCACTTATTTCTCCTACAACCAATTTTATGAACAAACTTCAGGAGCGGCAATGGGCTCTCCTATTTCTCCTGTAATCGCCAACATCTTCATGGAGCATTTTGAGAAAGAAGCTCTCAGAAAAACACTCAGAAAACCAGAAGTTTGGTTCCGTTATGTAGACGACACATTCGTGATATGGAGACACGGTAGAGCCGAACTCCGTAAATTCTTTATTTTCCTCAACAATCAACATCCAAATATCCACTTCACTATAAACACAGAGGAAAACGGAAAACTCCCCTTCTAGATGTTCTTGTCTCTAAGAAAGCTGATAGTACCTTAGGCCATCAAGTGTATAGAAAACCAACACACACAGATAAATACCTACATGCCGAGTCACACCACCACCCAGCACAAAAACAGTCTGCAATCAATACACATAGAGCTTTCACCATCTCTGACAAAGAACATCTACAGACAGAACTCAATCGCTTAAAATTAGCCTTACAGAAAAACGGACATGACAAAAAAGACATAATCAAAACAATCAATAAACATGCAAACAAGACAACGGTCTCTGATACACAATCAGATGAAAGGATCCTATCCATTCTCCTATATATCAAAGGAACAACAGATCGGATTGATAGGATGTTAAACAAACACAATATTCGAATTATCTTCAAACCATCCCAAAAGATAGGACAAATCCTAAGAAATCCTAAAGATCAAAGACCTCCACTCAGCTCCGCAGGAGTATACAAAATACATTATTCCTGTGGGCAAGTATACATTGGAGAAACTGGGAGAGTGGTCAACCTATGAATAAAGGAACATCAACGTGATATCAGGCTAAAACACGTCACGTAATCAGCATTATCAGAAACATAACATCATTAATATCGAAACACACAATATTGTTTGACAAAACGACATCAAATATTGTTTGACAAAACGACCACAATGGCCAACATTACATCATACTTTCCAAGAAAGTATAGAGAAGCCACAGAGATACAAAAACACCCTAACAATCTAAATAGAGATGATGGCTACAACATAAATAAAATATGGAAAACCATTCTCTTGGTTATTGAAGACTGACCGATTCCCTCACCTCCCCGCGCCCTTCACACAATTCTCTTCTTTTCTCCTCACCACTCCAACAAGTAACGTAATATAAAAAGAAACGACCCGGAGGAACAGCTCAGTATCAGGTTGTTCCTCGCCCTGATGAAATGCGATTGCAAGATTCACGAAACGTTAGCATTCCAAGAATGGATCTGGACACGGAGAAAACCCGCGAAACGCATAATCTTTATATAGAAAGCACCTGTGGAAGTCTCAAGAATATTATAATATAATTAATTACGCATAAATATTTCAGCCTGCTTCCGGGCCATCATCAGTATGTCTGAATGATGTAAAATTCTCATTTCTTCATGACGAGATGGTAAAGTGTCAACTCAATCTTCTCATTCTATGGCAATAGTTGACAATTCTAGTGGCAACGATTAACAGATAAAAATCTGTGCAAATATAAAAAATGTTACCAATTATTTTTTATAAAAAAAAATTAATGCACTCACTCATATAGTCATGAAAGACGTGAACATCAAAAATCAATCGAAAGGCAAAGGATCCGCAAATTATTTATATTTAGCGCAAATTATTCATATTTAGCGGATCCGCAAATTATTCATATTCATATTTATAAATTCACTACAATTGTTTCGAATATTGTGATGGTCAATATTCAAATAAGTCAAAGATAATACACAGTGATAGTAGAAACTAATAAGTAAAAACGGACGGTATTATTAACATATGTCAGACTTTTATTTAAAAATAATAAAAACAAAAACGACACACAGTTTAAATTAGTGTAAATTATTAAAAATCTAGATGTATGAGTGATATAAAAATTCGATGTCAGATTGCACATTAAAGCCGTTTTTTTGTAACTGAATGTAGCATTTCCGAGATACGTTTGTATAAAAATCGCTCCTGATCAACAATTTCTGTGTCTTCCCAATCAAAATCATGGTTTAGATTCAATCTGTGTTCGGTAATAACAGAATGATTACTCGTGTTCCTTCGGATATCATTACAATGTTTCGAGATTCCTGTTTTTAAAGTCCTCTCTGTCTGCCTGATATAGGAGACATTGCAATCCTTGCAATATATCTAAATTACATTCTTTTTTGCTTTATTAAGTAAAAGATCTTTATGTGTTTTAATAAAAGAATTGAGGTTGTTCAGACTAAAAAATACAAGATCAACATCAAGATCTTTAATTATGTCCTTGAATTTGTATGAGATTTCCGAAACAAAACAATAGAATCATAAATCATGACTTCTTAACAATATCTTCATCGAAAGTATCATTCGTATTTTGCTTTAAGGTTTTGTTACTCAATAAAGATTTTAGGCGATCATTAATTGTGTTAAAAATAAAATCAATCGAATAGTCATTATTTAAAAGTACCTCAATGATAAAGGTCAAGTTCTTTTTATGATATTTAGGTTGAGATAGCAAAAAGGTCGTATCAACCATTCTTGTGATAGTATCTCTCTTTTGTGAAATAGGATGCTGAGAAAAAATATTCAGAGACCTACCGGAGAAAGTAGGTGATACCAATCATATTCAAGAATATTGTTATTCTTGATAATAGTAATATCTAAATAATTTAATCTGTCCCCACCAATTTCAATCATAAACTGTAATCGAAAATGAAACGAATTGAAAACTTGTAATATTTCTGTTTTTTTTTTGCTGGAGCTCCCATTGCAATGTCATCTACGTAGTGAATGTAAAAGAGGATATGAAAAGCTAAAGTATTCAATGCCTTTTTCTCCAGATCTTGTAATACTAAATCCGCGATTACTGGTGATAGAGGTGAGCCTATGGACATTCCAAATTTTTGTTTGTAGATAATATTGTCAAAAGAAAAAAACGAAGGATTAAAAACTAATTGTAGGGAGATAAAAAAATTTGTCTTTTGAAATATTGCATATTTTTTAAATTGCGGGTTATCTGTTAGAGATGCTATCGAGAGTTAAGTTAATCGGTATGTTTGTAAAAAGGGAAACCACGTCAAGTGAAATTAAAATAAAATTATCATCTAATGTTTACTCAAAATTTCAATTAAATAAAAACTATTTTTTGTATAACTGAATGCGTCAACACTAATTTTATAAATTATTTTATGTAGAAATACTGCTAAAGAGTATAATGGACTATCGATAGTAGAGATAATTCTTAGAGGTAACCCCCGGTTTATGGATCTGTGGAAGCCCATAAGCGGCAGATAATACCCCGTCACTGTTGTACAATTTATTGTAAAACTGTTGCGAAATGAACTCTTTTTTTCTTCCATCTGGTGAGTAACTCTTTCAGTTTTCTAAAAAGAATGTTAGTAGGATTTTTTTTAACTATTTCATATGTATTTTCATCACTTAGTAATATAAAGATTTTTTGTCTATAGTCTTCCTTTCTCATTACTACTATCTACTGTCACATTACCCTTATCGGCTCTAGTAATCATAATATCATGATTCCTCAAAAATGATTTTGTTGCTTTTCACATATCTGCAAGCTTATCCTTCAAAGAATCTGATTCCATGAAAAATCATTAATAATTGGTATGATTCGGTTCCTAACGTCTAATCGTTTGTTTATGTGTAATTTATTAAGATCATTTTTGATGTTTTTTATAAATTCTAAAATAATTTTTTTATAATTAGAAGGAGGTCTTAGTCTTTGGTCAAGGAGGAGGATGGAGGGACAATGAGGGAGAGGGTATGGAAGGACGGCTAGATTCAATCTCACAGGCGACCACCTGTGAGTCATAGCCAATATCTTTTCGGTCCTGGAATATGGTCAACGTCCCGAAGGGACGCTATGACACCTGTTTCGACGAACAGTGTCAGTCGATCAATGTCAGTCTTACTTTTTAGATCAAAGAACTTAATCCTTTTGACCCGGGATTGGACCTCGTGCGATCTCAGGTGTTTAGAGGGAAATGAATGCGAGTGATGATTCAAATAAATGGAAACTGGCAATCTTCATTTATAATATAAATGACTTACATTTATTTAAAAAAATTAAAGTTATAGAGAATATA
>JAANIC010001292.1:16967-27094 GCA_017607545.1 Acromyrmex charruanus
TGGCAATGAAAGAATTGAAATTGGCGAAAAGAAAAGGAAAAAAACTCATAGAAATTTAAAAGAAGAAAATAAAAGGAGATGGAAAAAGAAGAGCAAAAAAGAAGAAAAGGAGCTGTGAAAGGAAATATAATGTTATATACCAAAATCATAATATTTATTTCAGTATCTTTGTATCATTTTCTTGTTATTATTAGCTTTTAAAAGGAAAGAATTCATAGAAAAGAGAACATATAAAGAAAAAAAAAATAAACGAAAAGGAAGAAAGATTATGAAAATAATAGAATAGATGACGTTTTTATATGATGTTTATTTTTAAACAAAATAGTGTCATTCACATATATCATTCATATATATACATATATACATATATAAATTTGAATAATCTTAAAAATAATCTTAAAAATGTAATATTCTATAATGTGATAAAAATTTATTTATTATTAAAACGTACAAGAAGATACATCAATATATGTTATATATTAATGTCTTTTATTATAATTTCATTATATAATTATGAAATTAAGACATATATTTTCATTACTCATGTTATTATAATCTTAAATGTCATTTAATTAAATGACAATGAAGATTTTTTGCTATCGTATTCTTCAAAGAATTGTAATTTAACTATTAGCACCTTCTAACTTTTACAATATTTTAGTCATAATTTTAATAAACAAATTTCAATAAAGATCTTTATCGGATATAATCTTTCCTGTCAATCCTTAAAGATATATCACTTGGATTTTATTTTTTAATTTAGTACAACAATTTTTTGGCAAATGAATATTAATAAAGCTAACACTATGTGTGCTTAGGTTTAACTTTTTTATTTCATAACGTCTTCTTGTAATATTAAAAGAATACTAATAGAAGAGAAGGTGGTATTATGACACCAGTTACATTTTACACAATAACTTTGTTAATAATCAATATTTAAGTTTAAATCTTGACAATTACATTCGTTAAAATGTTATTGAATCAATTCTGAACTCAAAGTTACAAAATATTGATTACTTAGGATATTATCATGATGAAATTAGAAAGGTGAACCAACGCGCATAATGGCGGAGGACCCGTCATGCTCTGAGATCTCGACCAAGAAATTGAGCTTATTTGCACTATGAATGAATTATGTGCATCTCTGCAAATTAGCTCAAAATTTGATTGGTTGATAGATCATTACTTTCAATTACTGCGCATACATCATTTTGGTTCATCTTTCTAATTCCACTATGGATATTATTAATAAAAATATGGCGACATTGCATAATGAAGAAAAAATGGGTGATAATGTGGCCTTCCATAAAAATAGCTTTAAAATATTAATTTTGTTTAGAAAACAGTATTTGGTTACAAAATTAACAAAAAATAAAACATTTAAAAATACATGCAAATAAATGTATATACATTCACACAACTTTTATATAAGTTGCTCAGTACTGAAAATCTTAGTACTAAAAATAGTACACGTAATATAAACTATAGATTAATAGTAGAGCTACAATCGATTATGAAATAATTATTTTGATATGAAAACCTCAAAAAAGAGGTCGTGAGTAATTAATATTCATTGAGGGCCACATTAGCAAAATGCCATGCTATTGTTTAAATTTGCATAACTTAAAATAGTATACAGTCAAATAAAATGTTAAATAACAAATAACACACTCAAATATACATTAAAATATATTAATGTGATAATACGCTTAAGTTTAAGAAAAATGAGGTGTAATTAAATGCTAAAATGTAATTCAGAAATGTTTCGAAATACTTCAAAATAAAAATGCTGGTTATAATAAGTGCTGGTGATTGAGTATTGGTAGATATATTAGCGTCATGGTGTAATGGCGAGCTACTGAACAAATAATTCCATAAATAATCATTAGGATTCACTATACAATAGCGAAGATATTAAGGGAGGAATCACAAAAAAATTGTAATGTAACGGATAAAACTGCATTGTACAAGTAGGAATTTAGAAGATTGATGAATTTGTAATAAGTTTATTGTCCACTGAAGATGTTTCTGTAAGAACCGAAACGTCTGGAATTTATATATTGTAATATATTTAATATATTGTAATATATAAATATATAATTATTTGAGTACCTACATCGTGCTAGACTCTTTGCCATTATTTGTTAGCCTTATTGAAATTTATAATTCGTTGAGTTTTTGGAAAGTTAAATTTTAATTTATATTTTAAAACTTATATGTAAAAGTTTAAGTTGGAAAGTTTAATAGCGCGCGCGAAGTGCGCGCTTATGTCTAGTAATATTATATAAAGTTAAAATGTAGAAGTCTATATAAAAATATAAGTGTATGAGTATACTCGTATAAAACATAACTGCATACAAGATATTATTGCTAAAAGGAATTGCTTGTAGGAATAATAATGTATAGTATGTTGTAATATTTATTGTTCGAGAGCGAGTCAGAGCGAGAGAATCTGAGTGATACGGCGTTTTAGCTGAATTTCGCTTCACGCGAAATGTCGATTGCGGATTAAACGCGGCGGTTTTTCTCGGCGGTTTTCAAAGGAATCTTCCTTGTAGCGGTTTTACTAGGCGGTTGCACTGGTAGCGAAGTGTTAACTCGAGAGCAGCGAAACTAAAAGGGCGATTGATTCTCGGGTTTTCCTTTTATGCTCTTTTAAGAACAAAGACTTCCCTTTGCATTCGCCTATGAGATTTTTGCAAAGTTGAAAGTTTTGAGGTGACCCTCTGTTTTGGGCGGCGATTGGCAATTTCGAGCGCAACGGCCGAGCGGCACGCAATTGCCATGCGCGCCCGTTAAATCTGGATTCCTGATTGGGATTAACGCATATTACGCGTTTTGCGTCACGCGATCGCGCGTGCGCTGCGACGGATTCGAGTTGGTTCGCCGTTATAGCGGTTGAGATCTGCGTACGTGCGACGTGCGGCTTAGCTTATTGTTTTTCGACTTTATCGACTAGGAGATGTTTTGGAAACTTCTAAGGATGCTTGGGATCCTTCTAGAAGCTTTCAATCCGCATGTCGCACGAACGCTAAACATGTAAAAACTGTACATGTTGGCTGTATCTCTAACATTTATATAAATGTGTGCTATATATAATTATACAATTCTATTATGTATAATATTCTACTGCAATGTAATAATATTATTTGAAAATATATTTATTTTAATTTTAATAGGTGTACAACTTTGCTTCCGCCGTTTTCCTATAGATGGCTTTAGCGGTAAGTGATGGCTCGAAATAAATAGATCATAGAATACGTCATACAATAAACTTGGGCATCTGTCAACATAACCTCATAGAAACATTAGTCGATTTGTGTCTGTATCATAAAGTTATTCTCGATTGAAAATGTCAGTTTACGAGCCAAATTCTCGTCATTTGCGGGAGGTTTTAATTTTCTGCTTCAATATGAAGAAATCTGCGGCTGAGGCTCATCGAATGCTCTCAAATACTTATAGTGAGGCCGCTATTGAAAGAACGTGTCGTGAGTGGTTTCAACGCTTCAAGAACGGTGACTTTGACGTCGAAGACCGGCATAGCGGTGGAAGAGAGAAGGTTTTCGAAGATGCAGAATTGGAGGCATTACTTGATCAAGACTCGTGTCAAAATCAAGAAGAATTGGCACGATCATTGGGAGTGACTCAACAAGCCATTTCAAAACGCCTCAAAGTCATGGGAATGATTCAGAAGCAAGGAAATTGGGTGCCGTATGAGTTAAAGCCGAGAGATCTTGAACGGCGTTTGTTTGCTTGTGAACAGCTGCTTGAAAGGCAAAGACGGAAGGGATTTCTGCATCGCATTGTGACTGGGGACGACAAATGGGTTCATTACGATAACCCCAAGCGCAGAAAATCATGGGGAGTTTCCGACCATGCTTCCATGTCGACGGCCAAACCGAATTCACGGCTCCAAGGTCATGCTCTGTATTTGATGGGACCAGCTCGGCGTAGTGTATTATGAGCTGTTAAAACCGATTGAAACAATCACAGGCGATCAGTATCGAACGCAATTGATACGTTTGAGCCGAGCATTAAAAGACAAACGGCCGCAATACAATGAGAGACACGATAAAGTGATTTTGCAGCATGACAATGCTCGACCCCATGTTGCGAAAGTGGTCAAGACATACTTGGAAACGTTGAAATGGGAAGGCCTACTCCGCCATATTCTCCAGATGTTGCTCCCTCTGACTATCACTTGTTTCGATCAATGGCACACGGCCTGGCTGACCAGCACTTCCGGTCTTATGAAGAAGTAAAAAATTGGATCGATTCGTGGATCGCCTCAAAAGATGACCAGTTTTTTCGACGCGGGATTCGTACGCTGCCCGAAAGATGGGAGAAAGTAATGGCCAGCGATGGACAATACTTTGAATCATAAATGTATAACCAGTTTTTTACAATAAAGCCTCGAATTTCGGAAAAAAATGGCGGAAGCAAAGCAGTTGTACAACTAATAATTAAAAATGCGTATGTTTTTATTTCTTGAGTATGTTTTTATTTCTATTATCACATTTTGGACAAATCAGGCAATATTTCATTTTCGATGCGTGTGTGTGTGTGTGTGTGTGTGTGTGTGTGTGTGTGTGTGTGTGTGTGTGTGTATCTGTGTGGATGTGTGCGTGTGTGTAAACTAAACATATAATTTAAGCTAAACTTTATTTCACTGTAATAATCTAGTCCAACAGATAATAATTGTTTGAAACTGTTTTTAAACTATCGCAACGGAAGTTTCTTCAATAACCATGTTTTGTAACTGAATTATATAATATGTACAGAAAAAATTTATACAAAATTGTATAACAATATTAAATTGCAGTAATATTTCATACTGTAAATATTATAATATTACATAATTATATGCATGATATGTAAGAGTTTTATATCATAAAAGTAACTTGTATTATATTATTCGTTATTTCCACGTTATGTTCCTGCAACAAAGTGTTTACTGGGCATTTTCTTATGCATTACATGTTATGCGTTATGCAAGAGTCTGTATTCCCCGCTACAGATCTCTAGACCGAGCTAGAGTCTCTACAAGAGAGTCGCGTCAATGTGAAGTAAAATGGCGTCTAACAATCTTTTATTAGAAAAGAGCTCTAGACCTCTCTATTAGAGCATAGAATCATGGTGGAAGCTTTGATTAATAAAGTGAAATTACTTTAGATATATCAAAATTATAAATAGGTAAGCTTATACATTATTATAAAAGTTTCGAATTAAAAATATACAAACAGATATTATGTTGTAGGAAAGCGTCGAAAGTGACATTCTAACCTTATCATTAATTATATAATTTTAACTTCTTCATAGAAAACACAATTAAAACATAATTAAAACATATTGTCAAAAAAGGCGTTTAAAATTACCAGTATATAGCAGTTTGACGATGGCAAGACATTTTATTGTAAAATAAAAGTATTGTTAAATGAATGTTATTTCATTACTGTATCGTATCATCACTATTTCAATTCCAAAAGTTTAAAACTAGTTCAACTATAGAAAACAGATCTACTTTTATCAATATTTTGTAATTTAACATAAATTCTACTTTTACAAGTAGATCAATATTATATAATTTAACGTAAATTCTCTCACAATTTTTAAAATCTAAATCACCGCGTTCACGATACTCAAAGTAAAGATATAATAGCATCGATGATTGGTTCTGCCATTTTACTTCAAAGCCAGTGAAACACTTTTGACTAGAGAGCTTATAATCAGAGTGGCGCCAAACGAGAGATGACGTCATGTTTTAGCGAAATTCTGCGAGAGAGAAAGAGATATACGGTCTCAGTCTATCCAACAGACTGTCAGTTTTAGAGTTAGGTGCAACAGCATTGAACGACATAGATACGTAAAGGTACATTGATAAAAATAAAGTTATCGAAATTATTTTAGAAATTGGATGTACAATACCATTTTGTAATAATTCATTAAAAAAAGGATATGTTATGAAAATAATTCCGAAAGACACAGAACGCCGAATGAATTGGTTAAAGAGTATAAATGGCAAATATAAAAATTGGACACCGTCAAAAAATTCATCTGTATGTGAGGTAAAGTAATTTATTCTTTATAAATAATGTATTTAAAATATTAAAATAAAAATGTAACATAAAATATACACGGATTAATTATAATATCTGAAGACACGGTAGTGTCTTGGTACTAAGTATATGTATAGTCACATTGGTTACAAATTTAATTCTTTCTCTTTTTGTCATAATCTTTTCAATTATATATCATTGCATTGTGAGTCTAAATCAAATAATATGATAAATACGATATTTAATATATAATATTTTATGAAATGGTATATATACATATATAATATTTTTCTAAATTTTTGATTTCTTTTATATTACAGATGCATTTTGCTCCTAAAATATGAGAATAGAAAATGGATAATAAACTAGCGCATTTAATAGCGCAAATAATGTGCAATAAATAACGTTTTGTATAAAGTAATGTGCAATATTACAAAATGTACAATATTGCAATAGTATAAAATAAATGAAATTTTATAATAAATAATATATGTAAAAGTTTTATTATTTTATATACAATATTATATATATTATTCTTTTATATACAATATTTATTTATTATCATTTTTTAATTTGTCATAATTTTTGAGCATTTTTTAGCATGAATTCAAAATTTAGAAAATAATGCGTTTAAAAAACTGGAGGGAATGACTAAAACATGGCGGACCAATCACAAGTGATATCCGTATGGCGTCACTCTGATTGTAGGCTCTCTACTTTTGACAAGATTGACGCGACTCTCTTATAGGGACTCTAGACCGAGCATTGTCAGAAATTTCGGGAGTGAGGGTAGCTCTTATTTAGAAAAGGATACACTCACTCTGTCCACATGCGTTCTCTTTCGTTTCGCGCCTACGTATAAAGTATGTCTCTGAGAGAAAGGTTTGAAAAAGAGAACGAGGAACTGAAATGTAAGGACAATACTCCACACAATAAAAGGAACAGGGAACAGAGAACAGAGAATAAGAATTTCAACCTATCAGAAATCATGTATTGTGGAATACACAGTTTCTGATAGGTTGAAATTCTTATTCTCTGTTCTCTGTTCCCTGTTCCTTTTATTGTGCAGAGCCCCTAATAGCTTACAGTCAGATCGGCAAAGAGAGTCTCGTATATGTTCTGTAAAAGCCTTACGACGATCGCGAACCGGGACGAACGTGTTTCGTCTCGGAATTTTTGTTAGCCAGGTTAGCCCGCCGAGCTTCTTCGTGCTTTCGATTCCTTCTCTCAGAGGTACGCTTTATTTTATACACAGACGTGAAACGAAAAAAAAAGTACGTAGACCAAGTAAAGCTCTATATTACTAAAGTAGCGCATTTCTTTTATCTTGTCGACAGCCTTCCTATTGGCATCACTACTTGGACCTAGTTGTCTGTAGTCCAATAAGCGCTTAGTATTTATTGGTACATATTGGTATTATTGGTACATATTGGTATATACATAATAAGGTTAGTAGGTCTAACATAGCAGATTAATGCGCTACTTTAGTAATATAGAGCTTCACGATCAAGTGAGTGCGTCCTTTTCTAAATGAGGGCTACTCCTACTCTTCGAATACTCGGTCTAGAGATACAATGGCTACGTTCAGCAGAATGTTTATTTTTTAACTGTTAGAAGTTTTCTTCGCGCTGATTGGATTATACTTTTAGATCTAGAAGAATGGCCCTATCTCAGCAGATAATCATAAAACGAATTGCAAAACTGTTGTGTTCTGCTGAATGCAGCCTATGTTTCTGTCCAACTTTCCAGCGGCTTATTTCTTGTAATATAAAATTTATTTTGTGCATTTTTAATTGGAAAATTTTATTTATTAAAGTTCTAACATACAAAGCGAAGAAAGTGAGGTAAATTAATAAACATGAAATAATACTTTGAATATTTGTCTAATATAATCTATCGGAAAAGAAACATTAAAAATTAAAAAAAAAGCATCAAGTATATTTTACAGAAAAAAATACCCAAGATAATGTCATAAAAAAAGAAGTGAAAAATAATATTTCAAGTATCTTTAATTAAAAAGTCCCACAGTTCTCCGAGCGGTATTTTAAAGACATCCTTACGATGTAAGCGTCCTTACGATATAGATGTCCTTTGGACACCTTTAAGACAGTGCTGTATGGAATAATTCACCAAATGCTTGGAACTGAATAGCAATTACGTGGAAAAATAGTGCTTTACTCTTGTAGAATATGTCATATAAGTTTTATTAATAAAAATTTATTTTTCGATTTTTGTAAAATGTAACCTTACTATGCCTCGTATTTTATATTCAACAGATGCACATACAAAAATATTTTTCTATGAGATAAAAAAATTTTAATTCTTCTTAATACTAAATTTTTAACTCTTAAATTTTTGTACTGTGGTAATAGAATTTGAAATTTATTATAGTAATATTAGCAATTGTTGATCGACATAATGTTATTGTCTTTAATTAGATTATACTTGATTCTGATGAAAATAGAAATCTGAATATCATATATTTTACTTAATAAAAATTTTTAGAAATAATGCATAACTCATTTGCCGATTAGGGACTTTATTATCAAATAGATTTAAAAGTGATTTATATGTGAAATTGAAACTTATATATATTCCTAATATATTTCGAAATTACACTGTCTATGTGCTAATATTCTTTCATAAGTAGAATGAATTAAAATATATTATACTATAACATTAATTTGATTAAAATGTTTAAAATTTCAATAAATCGTAATTAATCTTAATTGTCATTGATATCTACTATTTTGACAAGTCAGGGTGCGAACGACTGCCTTAGCAATTTTTATTTTAAATTACGATTATAAACAATACGAGCGCGTCAAGTATGCTGCTGCTGAAGAACTTGCTCATTTTCAATTGTTTATCTCTATAATTTTCTACTTATTATCGATGTAAAAATCCTTTTTCATTACGCTATCTATTGCATTTCGTTCTCTCATTTTAATGTGTTGTTATATTCAATTGTTTATCTCTATAATTTTCTACTTGTTATCGATGTAAAAATCCTTTTTCATTACGCTATCTATTGCATTTCGTTCTCTCGTTTTAATGTGTTGTTATACTCAATTGTTTATCTCTATAATTTTCTATTTGTTATTGATGTAAAAATCCTTTTTCATTACGCTATCTATTGCATTTCGTTCTCTCGTTTTAATGTGTTGTTATACTTAATACTCATATGTCATCCGTACTTTGTGTAGAATATTATAATTATGAGAAATTATTCCATATAATACTGTCTTAAAGGTGTCTAAAGTCTACATCGTAAGGACGCCTACAAGATGCCACTCGGAGAATAGTGTTCTATGGGACTTTTTAAATACAGATTGAAATATTATTTTGATTTCACTTCTTTTTTTATGGTATTATTTTTGGTATCTTTTTTCTGCAAAATATATTGTACTTGACGCCTTTTTTTATATTTTTAATGTCTTTTTCGATAGATTTCACGAATTTTTGCTAAGTATTATTTTCATTATCATTTTCATATATTTACAAAATAATTTGATGTAAAGATATTGCAAAATATATTTGTTTTTTTTTACATTTTTTAATGTTTTTTCCGGTTGATTTCACGAATTTGTTAAGTTCTTGTTATTAGTAATAATACACTTTAAACTTTATATTCATATGTAAATATGATAATATTATATTAATAACAATGATAAAAGTTATAATAAAAATAATGATATTTGCAAATAATTAAAGAAATTACAATGTCTTCCTAATAAGTAAGTATAATATTTGTCTCACTATGGTACTTATTAGGTTTGTTCGCGTCGTACGCTCCAACATGCCCAACACGCTCCAATACATTCGCGTTACCGGAACCAATATGGCGACTAGATGTTCGCGTCGCGTTAGAGCATACTCCATGGATCACAATTAAGAGCCCGCTCCATTTGCCTCACCTCAGAAGGTGGTACAATTGGGGCATGTTGCGCACGCATGTGTAATAATTGAAAACGTACTGTATGAAAAAAGTATTTCAGATCCATTTAGTATAAAAACGCATTTAATAAATGCGTTTTTGATATAAATATAAAAATATGATATAACAATATA
>JAANIC010001292.1:32997-58418 GCA_017607545.1 Acromyrmex charruanus
ATGTAGTAATATTTTCAGTCTTATAATTCTTCATCTGATAATTCTTTTTGCGTTAGGTACATTTTCTTTTCCAGTCTCTCTAGTAACTGAAGTTGCTTTTGCAAGATGATATTTCGCTCTTTTTGTAATTCATTCATTACATTCAAGCGTTCATTACATTTTTGAAGCTCTACTAACATTTTTGTGCATATTTCTTGTTTGGCATCACTTTCTTCTTGTTGCATATTACAAATAGATTCCCTGACTGATTGCAGAATAAACGACAATTTGCCATCTCGTATTTTTGCTTTCGTATTTATTAAAGATGAACAGTTGCTATTCGTCATGGATGATCTATCGCTATTCGCCACTGATTGTGATTTGCTACTAATCGCTGATAGTATCGAAAGTGGTGAGTGTACTTTGATAGATGATTGTTCTTCATTTTCATTCCTGTAACAAAAAAACACATTAATTAATACTTATCCGAAAAAATACAGATTGAAAAATATACCTTAAACATATCTTAAGGAGATAATTATTACTTACTCAGATGAAGTTTGACCAACTTTTTGTAAAATTACTTTCTGAGAAACAATTTCGTTGTGGCCAGTTACATAAGGTGGCACTCCACTGAGACTTTTTCCAAATATGCTTATCATTTCACTGTAAGAACAAATTCCATTAATTATTTATTAAATATACAGGATACTATGGAAATAACAAAAAAGGAAAAAAAACTAAATAAGTAAATTGATTAAACTCTTGTAAGTATTCATTTCAAAAATATATTTACAATAAAGCCTGAGGCACATGGTACATATTTTTTTGTTATAGTACTTGCGTTAAGTAAATAGGAATTGTGCATTCTGTGTGGTGCAATTCTAGCAATTCACTAAAACACAATTAATCCAGCAGAAAAAAATGTGTTACAGACTTTAGATACACAGAAAACAGAAAATAAACTAAAAACTTACTTTTCATATGAAAGAGGTTTTATGCCTCTTCCAGAACTGTTTTTTCTCATAGTCCGTAGAATATACTTGTCCCATTTTTTCTTCAATAATTTAAATTTATTTTTCATGTGATTTTTGGTAGCATTCACATAACCTTTTTTTTGAAATGATTCTGCTAATGCTTGAAACATAGCTTCTTTACTTTGATATTTCTTTTTTTGCAACTTTTTCTCATGTTGTTCATACTCTGTGAAAAACAACATTATGGTTTTATGGTTCCAAATAAAATGGCCATCCTTATTAAAAACAGAAGTATTCTTTTTTTCATCATCTGATGAATCTGTAATCGAAGAATCCAATGAAGGCACAATTGTAGGCCTATCTTGCATAGAATTTATTATGGGACCTGTAATGGAAGGACTTTCGTAGGTTATAGCCTGAGGCTGGATTCTAAAAGAACCTGATTTATTTGGTAAAGAATCTAAAGGTACACTTGTAGTTAGATATTGTGTCGAGCCTCTTGTGGAAGTTATGACAGAAGCATATGCAAGAGTTTGAGGTTTAATTAGAAGCGACATCGTTTTAGGTATTATTTGCACAGTTGAAACCTTTGGAATTACAGATCTCGTTAAGGAACTAGCACTTGTAGGATGTGCCATTATAATTTTTTGATCAGATTTAATTATCAATGTTTCTCTTGCTGCAGACTATGTACTATAACAAAAAGATGAACAATATTGACATAATACAGCATTCATACAATTAGTCAATATATTAGTTAATAAAAATGCAATTGAAGTACTATGAGTACATATTTAAGCAATCAACATAGTATACTACAACATTGTGCAAATAATTCTTACCTGAGCATTTAAAAGAAATGTCAATGTTAGGAGAGGGCAATCCTTCCTTCGTATTTAATTGGCTTGCACTCTGTGAATCAAGGTGAACCTGACCAGTATCGAACTATTGGTGATAATAAACTCAAATCGTGTAATAGAAATACAATGCATTGGCCACTTCGAACCGGACAGACATGACAAAAGATGATGCAAGAAAAAAATGACAAAGCGCCCCCTCAAACACTAGGCACCTTAAGCCGGTTCTACAATTAGTTGCAAGTCTTATCGTAAATTTGTTGTGACAACCAATCTGAAGCTTTCATTTTGGAATTAATACTTCATATTGGCTATCGCAACAAACTTGCGATCGGCTTGCAACTAATGTAGAACCCGCTTTAGGTTGTTCCATTTAACGCTTACAACGCTTGTGGAATCATTTCATCTTTGTCGTTTATCAAAACTACGTTCTAAATCTTCCTCTATATGCTATTATATACGTTACATATACTATATTTCGAGTAAAATTTTCTTCTGGAGAGGAAGTTTTGGAACGTAGCCTAAATTAAACAAGGACAAATATGATGTTCGCGAGCGTTGCAAGTGTTAAGTGAGTAGCCTTAGGCTGCGTTTTCATACTGACGCTTGACGCTCGATTCGAACGTCAAAATATGTCACGTGATCAAAAACGCTAAAGCTCAATTGAGTTTAGCTTTGACGGTCGACGCTCGATTCAAGCGTCAAACAGGTTACGAATGCTAAGCATCAATTTTGATCATGTGATCTGTTTTGATGCTGAAAATGAGCGTCGAGCGTTAGCATGAAAAAGCAGTCTTAAGGTACAATTTCATGCAGCGAAGCTTCGCTGGCGAAAATCCCTCATTTCGTTGATTCGTGTGAAAATGTGTAGCTAGCGATGCTTCGCTCAAAGTTCCGACACATCACTTTGTTTAATGTCATGAGTTTCTAATGTGCATGCTTTGGTTTATACTATATAGACAAGATGTCTGCGCTCTTGTATAAGAGGCTGCGCACAATGCTGCATTCAGCGGACTCAACAGTTGAGAGAGCGCTCGCTGCTATTAATGTATTCTTCCAGATCTAAAATGCTGATTAAATGATCTAAAAGAATATACCAATAGCAGCGTGAAAGAAATAGGGAACAGGGAACAGAGAATAAGAATTCCAACCTATCAAAAACTGTGTATTCTACAATACATGATTTCTGATAGGTTGAAATTCTTATTTTCATTTTATTTAACTTAATTGGGATTCCATTTATAGTACATAATTATATAGCCTGTATAATACAGGGCTGAGTAATATTTAAAATAGTTCCATTTTATATATATATGTATTTAAAATAGAAGTGGCATTTTGCATTTTCCATTTTCTAAATGGTTTATGGAAAATTATTTACATTTTATATTTGATATGAGGAATTATGTCTATTATTTAACCATTTATAAAATAAGTAAATGGTTTTTCTATGTTTTCACAAATTTCCTCTAGAATCATTGATGCATAAGAAGAACCAAGTTCCATGATTGGCCAAAGATTTTTATGAATATTCCAATGAACTGTAAATTAAACTGTAAAGAGAAAATTAATTCCAGCAATAGTAAATATCGAATCTTAATAAAAATGAATATTCCAGTTTTGTGCAAAATATTTCTAAAAATGTATATTACTCTTAACATCTAATGTTGACCATAATTAGCGCTTTTTGTATTAAAAAATTTAAAATATTTCCGTCAGAAATACTTTATTTGTAATATTATAGTCTTTGAGCTTCATTGAAAATGGATTTCAAATGTAAAATATTAAAAAAAAAAAATGTATACCATCCTGACGGAGAGTTTTTACAAAAACTATATAGATTGAAACAAAATTCTTAAATAATAATATGAAAGAGGGCTACAAGCCTAATATAAAAATTTTTTTAATAATATAAATAGTTAAACAAAAACAATGATCTATAACAAACGGTTTGTACTCAATCGGGTCATTTTCAATGTTAACAAATTAGGTTATGAACTTACTTACAATATAAAATATAAAATATATCTAAATAAAAAGATATATAAATTAAAAGGTCTGTATTTTAAAAAATTAATAATGTCTCTAAACCGATAACTTGTGTTTTTGTTTATGATTTAACTATTTATATTATTAAAAAAATTTTTATATTAGGCTTGTAGCTCTCTTTCATATTATTATTTAATTTTATTGAACCTTTTGACATATTGTTTTGACAAAATTTTTAGTTTTTCTAGACACAGAAATTTTTAGTTTTTCATAGATATAATATTTGTAGTGAGACATAGAGTAGTGTTGTTTGTTTAAAAAATCAAAAAATCCTCCGCTCTCAAACAACACTATGACTGCGGTCAAAGTCTCACTATAAATGCTTTGAAGCGTTTGATTGACTAATTAGAAAACAAAATTTTATAAATTGACCAATCAAAAATTGCTTTAAAGCATTTGTAGCTTAAAGCATTTATTGCGTTGACCATATCCTATGTTCCACTATAAATATCTACAAAAACTAAGGATTTTTGAGACAAATAAACCTCACTTTACGTCCCACTACGAATATCCACGAAAAATTAAGAATTTCTAAGATCTTTTCTCAATTTATGTACCCATACAGTACGGAAGAGACCCGTTAGCGCCGCACAGTGCTATAGCACAAACATCGGTCGGTTCCTAATAACTTTTCACTGCTTTAATGAGAATATTTTATTTTAAATTAGCTAATTAGCGAATTAGCTAATTAGATGGACTATTGGAACTCTTCCTACAGCACAGACTTGCAGTAATATTGCAGAAATGTTGCAATATTATTATATTGCAAATTGCACTGTATCGTGGAACATTATAGGTATTAGGAATCGTAATATCCCTGCTAAAAATTCCAAGCATGTCATATATGAATTTGACCATATCTGGTTAAATGTGGTTTCTTGCATGATGTAAGAATACAAGGTACTATTCGCATAATAGCGACAACAATACTGGAAACAACCAATCAAATTTTGGTCTCAATTCAATTCTTTACTGCGCATCCTTGGGAATGATATACCTTGTCTTCTTACATCATGGTTTTTTCGCACTGGAAATCTTGTTATATCCAAATTACATGTGGAGTTCCAAATATATTCCATGCTAACTCTTGTCTGGAAATCCCGTTCTGTTCGAATATTTGGAATTTCAGATCTTTCAAGTTGAATTTGTTGTTATATGGGAACTTCAAATATATAATACTCCTATATTGCTAATGCAGCTTCTTTTTGGGAGTGGGTGTGTGCAAAGACAGCGAGATAAAGAATATCGGATCTTTCACTTCGACAGTGTACTTCGACTCATGTACCTCAAGTGTGGGCATGCGTTGGTATAAATAACAAAGTTGCATTTTTGTTTCTTTTTTAGACACTTTTATATAAACAACAATATTGGACACGCGTATAATCATATACGTAATACAATATGTACTATGCAAACGCGGACCAGTGCAGATGTATGTACATATACATGATAAAATTGGTTAGAAACGCGCGCATGCGTACTGAAGCAGGTACACTATCTAAATGAGAAGTAGATATCATCTGCGCCGTGGTGTTTTCGCCAGCTCTTAATTGGCGTTAGCAATATATGGGAAGTTATATATATGGGAATTCCAGATATTAGATCGTGGCAACGTTACATTTTTGCGAGCAGACGAATATAGGCACAAGTTATCTGATATTTATACGAAGATATTTGTACGAAAGGAAAAAATATCCGCACAATTGCACAAAAGAAAATATGTCAAAAGTACAATTTTAGCAAAAAAAGTGTAAAGCAACTCTCGCGAAGAAACGGTAAGAATGCGCAAGACAATCTCCTTATCGGTTCTCGAAAGTGCGATGCTGTCATATTAATAGATGTCCTCAGTTACCGAGAAAATATATAAAATCAAGATTTTTTTATTGACTCAAACTTTAATATCATATTTGTGATATTGTTACATGAGTTTCCTCGCGAATTTAACTATTTGAGACTCATTTTTCATTAACTTTTTGAATATGATTTCGAGACTATCTAAAAATTCGTGTTGCATTACAGCCAAAATATTACAATGATACATATAGAAAAATCTGCGATGTTTAATCGGTTATATATTAGAAAAACAGGACAGAATAATTTGAATTCATTCTTTACAGACTTTATATATTGGGTGGATCCATATATCCGTTCGGTTTTTGTTAGTAGTGAAAAACGGAGAATATAACATTGATGAAAAATTCATCCTTTGTATGAAAAAAATTTATTTCATTTTAGCCTTCAAAAACCGAACGGATATATGGATCCACTCAATATTAATATCTAAATTATTTGAGACGAAAAAATCTCGCACTAATACTATATAAAATTGGGTCTTGGTAAAATCAAATGGTTTTATCATATGTTACAGCTTATGACCTGCTAAACAAAACATATAAGTTTTAGCTTAAAAAAATGAATAGTTTTTATGTTCGATTCACCTACAGTCGCTGACATCTCACCATAAAATACTCAATAACTTCTAAACAGCTGACTTAAAATGAATAAAGTTACACTGTTTTGAAAAGGTCGCAACAAGGACTATAAGAAAATGAAAGAAAAAGTAGAGAGTCTTACTTAAAAAATCCGAGTTGATTTTGCTCTATCTTGACGCCACTCAAAGTCAAACTGATGAAGCCAGCAGTTAGGCATTTTAAAACTCTACAACCTTTATCTAAAACATTTTTTTATAAAACTCATAATTTTCCAGATATTTTGCCATCTCGAAACATTTTATGTTCCTTATATGAGTAAATATGGTGCCACATATAATTATATCCCACATGTAATTATGTGCTATTCATATTTAATGTTCAAGATATGTATACATATATAAAATGATACTTTGTTACAGAATATGTAGTGTAACTCCAAGGATCTGAATGATGAAAATAACTTAATAAATAATTAAGAAACAATTAATTTCTTATTAAGTAATGTAATTGCATATCGGGAAATTGGGAATTGGCATAGTGATCGGTGCGTAATTCGCTTTGAAAAAGCTTTATCTTACGTGAATAAAATGAAATTGTATATGTTTCAGCTAGTCTTCTAGTCTTCTTTAGCAAAAGGACGATGAAAATTCGTGATGTGATGTATATCTCAATTAAAGTCAATAAAATGTCGCAAATAAATTATTATAAATAATATAGTATATGTAAGCTATGCTTAATATACGTGTTTTCTCGAAAAAACTCTCTTTACTAAAATCGTAAAAAATGAGAGCTTATATAATGTTAAAAAAATTATCTTATATTATAAATTATTTAGAAGAGACACATGTGCTTCATCTAAGAATTTGGTGTCGATTTAACGATTAATGCGTTCTTTTGTTTTTTAATATATAGCATCTTAGACATTAATCTTTGTTATAATTGCAATGAGAATCTAAGATGATCACTTCTTCCCAATTGAAATCATGACCGTATTGCAACTTATGTTTAGTTATGACCGAAAGCGTGGATGTGTTTGTACGAATATGATTCTTGTGGTCCAAGATTCTAGTTTTCAGTTTTCTGCAAGTCTGCCCAACATAGATTGCATAACAATTGTTATAACAAATTATAATATTTTATAAACAACATTCTTCTTAGATGTCTTATGAAGATGATTTTTATGTTTTGATCACCCCCCCTCCCCAAGTTTACTAACACTAAAAAACGAAAAATTAGAATCTAAATCTTTAGTAATAGTTTTAAATTTTTTAGAGATGTTATCGATATATGGTATAGTAAACCATAATTTTTTTTTGTAAAACTTTCTGATGAAGCTTTTTTATTATCAACCATTATAGAATTTGTATTTTTGTCGATCAATTTTTTAATTCTATTATTGATCGTGTCAAAAATAAACTTCAGAGGATAATCATTATTTAATAATATCTTAACAATGAACTCTAGATTTGTTTTGATGAAACATAGGATGTGAAATCTGAAAAATCCTATCCACTAATCCGATAATTGTGCCTCTCTTTTGACTTAGAGGATACTGGAACAAAAAAATTGAAATACCTTCCAGAAAAAGTGGGTTTCTGATATCAATCGAAAATAATTTTGTTGTTAGAATTGATGATGATAATGTCTAAAAAATTAATTCTATCATTGCCTACTTCGAGAGTAAATTGTAGTCACGAGTGATAAGAGTTAAAATCGTCTACGTTCTGATTCATCGTCTGCCATAACTATGTCGTCAACATATCTAAAATAAAAGAATATTTCAAAATCAAATGTCTCCAGCCTCATCCTTTCCAAATTTTGCATAACCAGATCGGCAACCACCGGGGACAGGGGAGAGTCCATCGGTGTGCTTCTTCCGGGTCCAGATCTATTCTTGGAATGCCAACGTTTCGTGAACCTTGCAGTCCACTTCCCATTAGAGCGAGGAGCAACCTGATATTGTAGTATCAAGAATGAATTTGGACACAGAAGAAACCCGCGAAACGCATAATCTTTATATAGAAAGCACCTGTAGAAGCCTCAAGAATATTTTCAAAATGAAAACATTTTTTTCTCAGAAATTAGACTGAAAAAAATCTAAAGTTCAATTAATATAAATATAATATTAATATTGAATAGTGATGACCCTCTGAAGTTTATTTTTGACATGATCAATAATAGAATTAAAAATTTGATCAACAAAAAAATAAATTCTAATGGTTGATAATAAAGAAACTTCATAAGAAAGTTTTACAAAAAAATTATGGTTTACTATATCATATATCGATAACATCTCTAAAAAATAAAAAACTTACTAAAGATTTAGATTCCAATCTTCTGTTTTTTAGTGTTAAAAAATTTGGGGGGGAGAGGAATCAAAACACATAAAGATCCTCTTCCTAAACATCTAAGAAGAATCTTGTTTATAAAATTTGCTGCAACGATTGTAATGCAACCTATGTTGGGCAGAAAACTGAAAACTAGAATCTCGGAACACAAGAACCACATTCATAGAAATACATTTAAGCTTTCGGTCATAACTGAACATAGATTGCAATATGGTCATGATTTTAATTGGGAAGAAGTGGTTATCTTAGATTCTGAACACAATTACAAAAAAAAGATTGATGTCTGAGATGCTATATATTAAAAAACAAAAGAATGGCATTAATCGTCAAATAGACATCGAATATTTAGATGAAGCATATGTATCTCTCCTAAATAACTTATAATATAAGATAATTTTTAACATTAAATGTAGCTCTCAAGTAGTATAGTATAACGTGTTCTAACTCAGGTCTGAGAGGGGTGCGGGGGAGGAAGGCGCGGGAGGTACTCATAGGCGCGGGGGAAGGCGCATGCTATCAGTGTTTACCGATATCAATCATACATCCCGCCATGTTGTGATGTCGTATCGTTGGAACCCTGTCTCGGACCGCCGCTACCCCATCGTCATTACCCCACCGCTGCCATTGTAGGCCGCTGCCGCCGCCGACGCGGCCGCGAACCCCGCGACCACCCCAAAATGCGCCGCTTTTTTCCTTTTTTTTCTTTTCGCACCCAAATCATTTCACATTTTACATGTTCTGATGATGATATCATCAATGTAATTTTGATACAATTGCGACGTTGCCAAGTAGTGCGCATAATGATATAAAATAAAAAGATCAATTTTAATCTCCGAATTATTTTCATACTTGTTATTCATTTTTTTTTCTTCTAACGGATAGGTATACATATGGATAGGTCGAGTGGGAAATAAAGAAAGTACATATACTCGTATATAATGATGTGAACGAAAAATTTTTTATTCACATGTTATTACATCATTTTTTCATATCTATTAAAAACTACAGCCAATAGCTCGCCATCGACGAGCTGATGTCTATTGAAAATGTTGCTATCGCGTATAATGTCTTTGGACGCGATGTTGAAGAATCGCGTATACTTGGCATCGATCATATCGACGAACGACTAATCGTTCGAATGTTACATCGATATACCCATCAAACTTAAACATACGTCGTAGCATCGTTTCAGTCATCGTCATGCGTATGGACGAAGTATCGAGACGTACGAGCGTAGCATCATTCAGCGTGCAAAGTCTGACAGTTAGCGGTCCAACGCTTATAAAATTATCCTTTCGTATTCGTTTCGAAGCATCTTGTAAATATTCCATCGTTGCTCATAGAGGCCCTTCCACGTTTCGAAAGACAGCAACAGTTCGTGTCCGCGATGATCTCCCAGAGCGATCTCCACGTAACTCGATGGACCAACGCTGATTCCAATTTCCAAATACTTGTAGCCCGTAGCCGTCAGGTATTGTAACGTCTACTCAGTAAACGTATCGCACGATGCTCCATATTGTGTACGTATGTAATGTTAAAAACGTTTTTTTTTTGTATATAAAACGTTGAAACTTACGTGTTACTGCAATTCTTCTTAGTTTCGTACGATGCACTGCTCTCTTTGGCGAAGTACATTTTCAACCGTTCGTACAAGCAGGTATCGCAAGACTGATCGTACCCGCGTAAATTGTGACGTATATGATAAAACTTCTAGAATTAAAGAGGAAGTAACTCCGTCCCTCTTTCTAAGTATCGAACGTATCATGGTACATTTTATCGCATTTTTTCTATGTATTTTCTTTGTTCGCGAGTTTATCAATGTTGTATCACGTCTTTCCACGAATTTTCTTTGTTTGTGAGTTTATCAATGTTTATACTTTATGGCTTATATTTCGATGACATTGATGATGAACACGTTGGCGACTTCGATGCTTTTTCCCCAGGACATTCTCAATATTTCGCTTTTTCCTTCGATGGCGATGGACTTGGCGGACTTGGTGACAAGGGACGGTACCCCTTTTGCTCGATTTTCGATTATTATATTGTATATTTTTTTATTCGGTTCATGTCTTAACTGAAGCTTACAATTGAATGAAAAAAGTCTTATACGCTGCCTATATCTTATACATTGCATATATATACTGTTAGATCGGACATATCGCGACGCGTTTGACATAAGCGTCAATGTTTCGGATACATACATACATACTATAACCGCGTGGTATAACTTCATCGTGCGTTCGCAGCTAATTCTCTCTCGACTCGGTAGAGTTCCTTTCTTTATAACAAACATTCGTCTGACCTTAAAAGAAATGCGACAGAAAGGGGGTCTTTGCGCGATCACTTCTGAGAGCAATGTGGGACTTCTACACCGATAATTGGGCGCCAGGCATGAGTGAGCGTGCCACTCTTTATCGAAATTAATCAGGATATTCTCTACGTGATATTCTACAAAACTGCGAACGTCGATGGCTCTCGTAACCGGCAGCTCAGCTTCGGAAATGACAGAGGGAGCAGTTCGCGATCGAGTATAGAGGATCATTTGGAGAGGCGAGTATGGCGACAGCAATGAAAATACATAATAATTAGTAATACTAATAAGAAATAATAAACATATTTAGTGAATCTCCGACTCTCGTTCGTACTTGTTGACAATATCACGACGACAGCATGTGATCGAAATGCATTATGTGCCCCGATACGCTCTATGCGATACGCGTAGGACGGCCCACACTTGAGCGGCGACGAAGCGTTCTTTCCCCCTCCTTGCGCGCCGCCGCTCGAGTGTGGGCCGTCCTACGAATTCGCGCGGCGCGGCTTAATCGCATATTGGCTTAGACATTTTCTTTTTTAATTCCAAAACTACAGTGAGTATCTCAAAATGGTATAAGAATTTTTTGTTCCCTTTGATCCATTCTCCCCCCCCAATGTGGCCCCGACTCATCTTAAAAGACACCCTGTATATACATACATACATACACACATACATACATACATACATACATACATGCATACCTACATAAATATATACGTATATACATCATACTTTATGGCTTATATTTTGATGGCATTGATGACTTTGTTGATGAACACGTTGGTGACTTTGCTGCTTTTTCCCCAGAATATTGCCAATATCTAGCTTTTTTTCTCGGTGGCGGATTTGACGGACTTGGTAACAAGGAACGGTACCCCTTTCGCTCGATCGATTTTTAGTGTATATACTACATGGACTGAAAAGTCCCGGGATTTTTAAGTGATCAGATGAATCTCTCGAAATGAATCATGTTCATTTTCTAGTGGCGCCACTTATTGAAAAATCCCGGGACTTTTCAGCCCATGTAGTATATATATATATATATATAAATATATATATATTTTTTTTTTACTCGGTACATTTTTTAACGTTCCTAAAGCTTACGATTGAATGAAAAAATGAAGCCTTATACACTGCCTACATACACTGCCTATATACGCTGCCTATATATACTGTCATATCGGACATGTTGCGACGCGTTTAAGAGAAGCATCGATGTTTCGGATACATTCACGTAGATGAAAGACACCTTTACGAGTTAATAATTCGAATTCTTCGTCTGACAAAGTTGAAAATTCGAAACGTACAATTTTTAATTTGTTTTTGTCGAGACGCCAATTTATCGAGGCTTGCATTTAGAAACTCATAAGAATCAATGAACCTTTTTTTTTTTTTTTATATCGGAGGGGAAATGCCTGACGCATACCCCGGGTCTCGGGGGAGAGGTTATGTGGGGCTTGCACCCACTAAAACCCCTCCGGGTGTCCTTACCATGCCATAGTTGAGGGGCTCCCAGGAACGCGTGCAGCATACTTCTGGGAGCCCCTCTGGCCAATCGGCTTGGTGCCGATATCTTGTTCCCGCCCGGGGATTTTAGAACGTCGAAAGACGAAAACCCCGGGCGGTGCAAAGGCACTGACTGCCCATGTTCGGTCGCAGGGAGGACACCCCCTGCGCCTGCCCCCTCGGTTGTTGTTGGGGGGCGGGAGTTGGAGACCCCAGCCCCCGCCGGGATCCCCAGCCCCCCAAGGGGCTCCAATCTCTAGAGTTTGGCGCCCCTCGTGCCTTGGCGCCACGAGAGGTCCTCGCGGCGCACCCCGCGCGCGCGGTGATGCAGGGCTACCGGCCCGGGCGCGAATACGTCGCGGCCGGGGGATGGTGAACCGCTGCACCCCGCGCGCGCGGAGGGTCAGCCTGTTTCCGGCGGCGGTTCGACCCTAGGGTCGGCTAACCGCCGCCGCTTCACCGCGCCCCGTGTCCGAGACCCGGGGCCGTCGCTGATGGTGGTGGCGGCGGAGGTGGAGGGTTCACTGACCCCACCACCCCCGCGAACCACTCCAACGTCCTCCTCTTCCGTCCTTTCCGCAATGGGGGAAGGAGGTCGCCGCCGTTCTCGCCCCGTGGGGCGGTCCCGGCGGCGGGTACGCGCGAGCGATGACCCGGAGCGTGAGCGGCCCGGCTGGAGCCGGCGCCCACGTTGTCCCCCAACGCCATCATCCCTCGCATCTCCTCTCCCCTCGCCACCTCCGCCGCCCGGCGGCGGCGGCGGGAGAGGGCCACGGCCTCCCGGTGCCCTCTCCCTTTGCCTCTCTGCCTCCTCCTTCTGCGACATCACCCGATCGCAGAAGGAGGAGAAGGCCCTCCAAGCGCTCTCCCTGCCGACCATCTCCTTGACGACAGCCGGCAGGGAGAGATCCTCCCCAATCTCCTGGACTAGGACACCGCGCTCGCCCGCCCAAGCCGGGCAGGCCTCCAGCGTATGCTGCGCGGTGTCCCGGTCCCCGTCGCAGTGGTGACAACTCGCAGTCGGCTCCTTACCAATGCGACACAGGTACTCCCCGAAACATCCGTGTCCGGTGAGCACCTGCGTCGCGTGGAACGACAGTCCGCCCCATCCCCTGGCTATCCATTGTTCGAGGCAGGGGAGGATGGCCTCCACAGTCCGTGCGCCCGTTGTCGGCGGGTCGTTTTCGAGAGTGGCGCGCCACTCTTCGAAGACCCGCCGACGGGCGTTCCCCCTTAGTCGTTCTACGGTCATCGGGGTTACGATCCCCCCCCGTAGCCGAATGGCCTTCATCCTGGCGAAGGTCTCCGCCAGGGCGTCAGCCACATACTCGGCAGGGGGGATCCCCGCGAGGACCATGGCAGCCGCATATGACACCGTCCTGTAGGCTCTACATATCCGAAGGGCCAGCCGCCGTTGCACGCTGTGCAACCTTTCTTTGATGCGGCGGCTGGCCAGAGCCTTCCCACTCCATACCGGGGCTCCGTAAAGGGCCCCGGACAGGACGGCGTGCATATACGCCCGCCTGACCGACTCGTTCGGACCGCGAAGGTTGGGCATTAGGCCGAGCAGAGCGTCCGCTCGGCGGCCCAATCGCGGGGCTATCTCGTCGAAGTGTTCGACGAAGCCCCAGCGACCATCCACGGTGAGGCCCAGGTATTTGATCGTGGGCCCCACCGGGACGCGGACGTCGTCCACCACTATGTGTGCCCGAGGGGGCGCCCCGCTCCTTCCATCGTGGAAGAAAAGAGCTTCCGATTTAGCGGGGGCTACCCTCAAGCTCAACTCCTTTATGGAACCGACCACACACGCTACTGCGACGTTTGCTGAACCGACGGCTCTCTCCCAGGTCGGGCCCCCGGCCACCACCAACGTGTCGTCCGCGTAGCAGACGACGTGGCAGCCGGGAGGTAGGGCCGCGCGGAGAACGTAGTCGTACGCGACGTTCCAGAGTAGGGGGCCCAACACGGACCCCTGTGGAACGCCGCACGACACGTCCCTCCGCTGCTGGAGTCCCATTTTGTCGTAGAACTCCAGCTGCCTGTCCCGGAAATAGTCCTCTATGATGGCGACCAGGTAGGGGGGCAAGAGGTGGTGTCCTCTTAACGCCCCCACCACCCGGCCCCACGGGACGCTGTTAAAGGCGTTGGCGATGTCCAGGGACACCGCCAACGCCACCTCTCCTTCCGCGGTCATCTGCTCCGAGAGGGCCCGAACTTGCCTGACGGCGTCTATCGTCGACAAGCCCTCCCGGAAGCCGTACTGACCGCGGGATAGGTTGGGACCATCCCGGGACAGGTGCCGGACGATGCGGGCAGCGATCACTCGCTCCAGCAGTTTTCCCGCATCGTCCAGCAGACATATCGGCCTATAAGCGGAGGGACTCTCCGCTGGCTTGCCCTCCTTGCGGAGGAGGACAAGCCTGGCCGTTTTCCACGACCTGGGGAATATGCCGTCTCTGAGGCAGCTCGTGAAGAGCCGCCTCAGACGGCCGCCCACTATGGGGGCCGCGACGAGCCAGACCCTGCCGTGTATACCGGAGGGTCCGGGTGCCCGCGGTCTCCCCTTAAGGCGGGCGAAGGCCTTCACCATCTCCTCCCCGGTGACGCTCAGCTCCTCCGTCCATCCGGACGGGCGACCGACCCTCTCGGGAATATCCTTTTCCCTGGTGGGAAAGAGGGCGGTCACCACGTCGTCCAGAAACTGAGCGTCCAAGGTTTCCGTTATAGGGGGGGCCCACGGACGAAACTGCTTCGTCACAATCTTGTAGGGCCGCCCCCACGGATCTCTGTCCAAGGAGTAGACTAGCTCGCGCCAAGCGTCTGCCTTCGCCCTCCTAATGGCCGCCCTAAGGGCGCTCCTTGCTTCACGGAGCGCCCCGGCGGCCATTTCCACCTCGGCGTCGGTGCCGCGCCGTCTGCGGCGAGTGTAACTCCTTCTGGCAGCCACGGTGGCCCGTCTTAGCTGAGCAAGTTCTTCGGACCACCAGTAGGCTGCCTTCCTCGCCACAGGTCGGCAGCGGGGCATCGACGCGTCGCACGCGCGCGACATGGCGTCCCCAAGCCAATCGGCCTCCTCCTCCACCGAGCGGGCCGGGTTGGGTTCCGGCCAGGTGGAGGAAAGGAGGCTCACCTCGAGGGCGCCGGGGTCCAATTTGCGCAGGGCCCATCGACGTTCCTTCTCGTGTCGGCGGCGTCTTAGTGACACCTCCACGGGAGTGGACACCAGCTCCATGCGGATCAGGCGATGATCCGACATCTCTCCTAGGGAGCCGGCGTCCACGCGCCATCCCTTGATCCTGATGGCCGCCGCAGGGGTCGCCCACGTCAAGTCGACGATGGACTCCCCCCGGGCCCCCACGAAGGTGCTGGCACGGCCTCTGTTAAGAAGGACGAGACCGTGCCTCGCCGCCCACAGCAGGGTGCTGTCGCCCCTGGAGTCGGTGGATGGGGAACCCCACTCTAACGCGTGGGCGTTGAAGTCCCCACCCACCAGTACGGGCCTGGGGGAGCGTCGTCGAATATGCTCTCCCAGAGACTCCAGGGCGTCCTCGTACTCCCCCCTCGTTAGACGAGGAGGGAAGTAGCACCCCGCTACATCGATGGGTCCCCACTCTACCAGAGTGAACCCCTCCCCCGCCGATATGGGAATCATCGGCGGGGTGTCGCGCGCGTGCTGGCTGACCACCGCCACTCGACCCAGAGAGTCCCCCGCCCAGTTGGGGTGACTCTCCGGTATTCGGTAAGGGTCTGCGGCGATGGCCAGTCCCCCTCCCCACTCGGCGAGGCACTGCATTAACATGCTTTGCGCCCCGGCCGAGTGGTTGAGGTTAGTATGTGCGAGGGCGAGGGGCATTACTTGGTCCCTCGCTCCTCACCCTCACCGACATTGTTGCTGTCGGCTACGTCAGCGGCCGTCGCGAGGGGTGACTCCCCCCCGTCAGCCATTTCAACTTCGGTCACGATTATGGCCGACGTTGTCTTCGCGGGGTTCTGCACCGCGACTGCAGTGGGGGGGCCACTGGGCTTTTGCCCCCCTTTCCTCCCCTTCGCTTTGGCGGCGGCGCATCCGGCGCCGCCGATGCGGTGCCCCGAGGGGCGGCCGAGCCCACGACACGCGGGGCAATCGACCTCGCCGCGGCATTCGCGAGCGGCGTGGCCGATGCCCCCGCACCGGTAGCACGACCCGGATCGGTCCACCGTGCTTGTGCACTTCTGCTGCACGTGACCGGCCTCCAGGCATCGATAGCATTGGAGGCCCCGGGCCGGCAGCAGAGCTACTTTGCAGCTCGACCACCCCACCTTGATGCGTGAAGCGGCCACTAATTGTTTGGCCGCCTCTACGGGGCACCGCACCCAGCCGGTGCCCAACCCATTGGGGGCCCTGTTGATTCTTCCCACTTTAAATTGCGGTGGGAGTCGTCCGCAGGTCTTGGCCAGTTCGTCGGCCACCTCAGTGGGGGTGGCCGAGTCGTCCAGCCCGGAGACCCTGATCTCCGCCGTCTTCGATGGACGAGAGACTCTGACGTCGTCCCTGTTCGCGAAGACGGCCGATAATTTCTCCGCCAACTTATCCGCCTTGGCTCGGCTCTCCGGTCCCCGGACTTCCCATATGAGGGCCCCGGTGATGGCCCTCCTGGGGCGCAGATCCTCGATCCCGACGTCTTTGAGGGAGATCGAGGATCGCGCCTTTGACACCACCTTTGACCCTGGTAGGTGCCAGGGTCGGCACACGTTAGCGTGATCGCGGCGGAGTTCGGCGATCTCAGCTTGGGAAGGGGAGCCTTCTTGCCGGAGACTTGAGGGCCTACGGCGGCGCTCCCCCTCCTTGGCTCCACATTCATTTTTCCACCGCTCCCCTTTTTGGTGGGAGCGGGAGCCGCGGGCGCTTTGGCGCTCTTGAGCGTCTGCCGGGGCGGCGCCGTCGCGGTCTTCGCCGCCTTGGCGGCCGCCCTCTTCGCCGCCCTCGAGACGACCTGCGCCCAGGTCGCCTCGTTGTTATCCGCCACTCGTCTTCCGTCCTCAGCTGTTGGGGAAATCGCGGGGGGCGGCGGGTCCCTTCTCGCGGAGGGAAGCGCCACGTCAGGNCCTAGCCGCCGTTGCGACCAGCGTAATATGCGCCTCCCGGTGTCCCGCTTCGGAAGGGACGCCGTCGCGGAGACANGGGAAGCGCCACGTCAGGTGCCTTCCCTCCAGCCTTGGCGATCTTGGCTCCCTTCTTGGCGGGGGGCTGTCCTCCCTGCTTTGCGGGGGGTTGGCCGCCCTGCTTGGCGCGTGGTTCCTTTGGGGGCGTCGCCGTCGCTGGGACCACCCCCATTCCCCTCAGGACGCGGGGGAGGAGCCTCTCGAGGACCCGTTCGATACGGGCATCCTCGTCGTCCCGTCGGTCGGTCTTCTGTTTCCTTCTAGGAGGGGCGTTCTTACCAGAGGGCGCAACCCTGTCCGCGACGGTCGCCAGGGGGTTCAACTGTCTCGAAACCCCCTGCAGAGGAGGCCTGAAGTATGGCGATCTCAGGTCCTCCTCCGTGACCGTCATGGGGGGCCGCGGTTCCCCCCCTTCCGCGGTAGCAGTCCTACTCCGTGTCCTTATAGGGCTACGGGCGCCAGTCGANACCGTGGTAGCAGTCCTACTCCGTGTCCTTATAGGGCTACGGGCGCCAGTCGAACTGTCGAGACCCGACCACTCCATGGTCGAGTCCCCCTCCAGTCCCGGCGCTTTGTCCTTTCTGGACGTACCGCGGGAGGCAGACCTCCCTCTGTCGTGCTCCATGACCGCAACCCTGGAGCGGAGAAGCACCAGCTCTTGGTTTAGCCGGCGTCTCTCCTCCGCCTAGGCCCCGGATCCGGAGCACTCATCGCTTTGGCCGCCTTTGTCTGCCGCCAAGTTGCCGTCGCTCGTCCTTGTGAGGACCGACATGAGGGCTGCGGACAGCTTTGTGTATACCGTCCACATGTCTCTCACAATATCGCCCTTGATATTCTTTGACCTCTCGACCGATTTTGCAATGGTCGCCAGTTCGCGTGTTGCGACCGCGGCGACTGCGCAAATCGGCTGCTCGTCGAACTCGAGGGCGAGCTCGACGGCCTTCTTATTGGCCCTCCTGACCGATGTGGAGGACGGCTCGATCTCCGGATCCACGATGGCCCGGTGATCCTCTTTCAATTTGCGGGCCTTGGCCTTGTCCGCCTTCCTGGCTCTAGCCTCCGCCGTAAATTTCCCGGCATGCTCAGGATTAAGAGCCGGTCTTCCCCTGGACCTTTTCGAGGACTCCCCCTCGGAATCAGAGGAGGAGACCATGAATTCGGCCACCCTCTTACGGCTCTCTCCTCCGAGGGACCCCAACGAGGCCGTAGAACCGACTCTCGAAAGGGCGCCCTCAGAGGTGGCCGCCTCCACGCGCGCCCCGACCTTGCTACTCGCAGGGCCGGGACGCGACCTGCGAGGGTTCTCGCTCAGGTCTGAGCGACCCTCCGTCTCGACGCTCTTAGTAGAGCGTGTTTCCTCCACGTTGTTTTTTATTAAATTATAAGATGATGAAGACATTGGAAATATGCCCACGGCCCGCAGCGGCTCCGCCAGCCAGGGTGTACCCTCACCCCTCCCCCGGAACTCCAGAGGAGGGGGCCCCAAGTTCCCCCGGGGAGCTGGCATATGGCTCGGGTCCCCGGAATGTGTCATCGGGGACACTGGCCTCCGGCCCCTTACTTCCCGTGAGCGGACTTAAGGCAAGTCCACTCACGAGTTTCGGGGGTCCCTCGCCTCCGACTTCGAGGGCACCGCTGCGGGTGGCGCCACCCGGGGCGGCCCCACGGACGGTTCAGGTCACGGAAGCGGCGCCCCTTCCGGACCCTAGCCGCCGTGGCGACCAGCGTGTATGCGCCGCCCGGTGTCTCGCTTCGGAAGGGACGCCGTCGCGGAGACACCGGGCACAAATACTCGACGCCTCCCCCGGCCCCGACCTCGGAATACGTCCGAGCGGCCCGGAGGGGGCGGGGATCGCACGCCCTGCCTCGGAATACGTCCGAGCGGCCGCACGACCCCCTCCTTCAGGAGAGACGGGTGGTTCCGCGACGGACCGAAGTCCGCGCGGCCCCGTCCTCCCCTACGGACAGAGTCCGCACCTCTCGAGGCGGGAGAGGCCCCCGGTGCAATGAGCCGAAGCTCTCGGGAACCCTATCCCCCCCAGTGGCATGAGCCAGCCCGCAGCCAGGAGCACCCGGCATACGGGCCGACCCGCCTTGCGGGAGCATCCGCTCGACACGTTCCGCACCCGGGGCCCGAGGGGACCACCCCAACCCCCAGTAACGAGGGATGGGGAGGGCACCACGGGATCCCAAGTGCGGTGGGGGTCGAAGCCCACACCCGCACGGGCAGGGAGTAGAAACTCCCTCTAACGGTGCCGTGCCACCGGGCGATTGAAGTCAGGGCCGCCAACCCCTACCGGCACATTGGGGACCGTCCTGAAAAGGACGAGACCCCCAGGGGTCCCTCCCTCGAGGAGAGAGAGACCCCCTTGGGGTGCCGGACCCGGTGTACAGACTCCTCCCGTCGGGAAGGAGTCCGTACAGGCTGCTCTTAGACCCCCACGTGCCGCAAGCGACCCGTCGGGGAGCCCCCTCACCACGACAAGGTGGCAGCCCGCGAGGGGAAGAATCAATGAACCTTAATTTTATATAATTTTTCTGAAAATTATTTTTATTTTTATCTTTGGTGCTATCGACATGTTTAATAAACAAAATATATTTTTCTTTTGCAATCGGTAGTATATTTACATGTCCATCGTATGCTGTAGCGATTTCTTTAATTATAAAATGCGCTTCGTAGCCCGATAAATTGTGGAATACAACTGGAATATAGAACGCGGGCAACGACAACAGTTGCCTGACGGGAGATTAGGAAATTTTATCCGGCGACAAAGTCGATACTCAAATTATTCAAAGTATAGTGGCAAATGCCATACATATTGTTGAGCGAGAAGCTGGAGATAAGATGCTGCGCGCTTTGGAGAGCGGACGATATCTGAGCATGGCTTTTTACTCGTGGGATTTGTACGAGTTTCCATTCTTGCAGAGCAACCAAACATCGTGGGCTATCAAGACGGCTACACAGCTTGAGAAGCCGCGCTATGTCATCTTCTCTTTGCAAACAGGTCGAAAAAACATCATGTCCGAGGATATAAGTCGATTCGATGGCAAATTAATCAATGCGAAACTCTATCTGAACTCGGAATGTTATCCGTACGATGACTTGAATCTGGATTTTGATAAAAATAGATGTGCGATTCTGTATGTGTACGCGAGTTTCTGCAAGGGCTATTACGGATATGAGTATCTCGAGCCGAGTCTCACCTTTTTTATGACTTTTTTACGTAATGGTTCATTCGTGATCATTGATTGCTCTCGACAGAACGAATCGGTCAAGAGTGGTACGGTGGACATGAGATTAGACTTTGAATGTAAGGAGAACATACAAACAAATACAACAGCCCGTAAATACAACAACCTATTGTCTCATCATACACGATTGCGTGTTTCAGTATAATCATTGACCAAAATGTTGTGCGCAAAATCACCTAAGTGCATCCTTCGACACGATATAAAATCTACGATACGCCACAATCGATCATAATTTTTTCGACAACACGCCCGTGCCAACGTTCGTGGATCTGCAAGGATTTATTGTTAATAAGAAATTTATCGTGAAGGAAATGGCAATGCTGAAACAGGGGACCGTTCTCACGCATTTTTACGAATGTTATGGAAATTTTTGACAAGATCTGACAGGTCTTGCACTTCTTGGTTGGATGCTTATCATCATGGATTCTGATGGGAGAACGGGATAGTCCCGTATAGCGGTACGTCTGATTACGGCGGCTGTAATAAATGTATTTGAAGATGATGCTATCGTGTAAGTAGTATATGGGTAGCCGTGGGCCCATCAAAACAAACCCCCACCTCCACCTCCGGCGCTGGGGGCGTGGCCTGTTTGGGAAATGGCGCGCTCTGATTGGTCAGTGACGCGAAGGTGTGAGTAATTAAATGGTGCGTTTGATTGGCCCGATCCATGGCTGCCACGCGCTGATTAGCTCTGTCCATAGTCGTTCACGCGGTGACTAGAAAAGAGTGGGGGTATCGCCAGGGATGAATACCGGGACACCAAGGAAAATGGGGACCGAGACATTTTTTCGTTACTGAGAGGAGGGGGGGAGATGCGAGCAACGGATATGAATAGCGCATAGTTTTTTGTTCTGCAAGTCATTTTTTGTTGCAGCAGCTTTATATTTCCAGCATACTAATGTTTTAGCGAAAAGATTTTTTTCTTATTATTTATGACTATTTTTACGAGTATTTTTGGGAGACTTGCTTTCACTTAGGAGAAAGGGGAGGTAAAACAGAAATGAACAAGTTCATGCTGGTACAGGTCATCGCAATGATTCGGCATGATGATTTACTTGTTTTTAGAGAATAAATTTCTATATTCTATGCCGAAGATATTTTTATTTAAATATGATAAAAATCTTCATTATTTAAGCCTGAAATGTTGGGATATTTGAAATGTGAAATAGTTGAGAATTTAAAATACAAACATTTTATTTATTGATAAAAGAGTTATTACATTGATAAAAGAATTATATTACATTATCACACGAGGATTATTAGGCACAAAGTGATTTCCAATTTCTTATTTTTCAGCTATATCGCGCGAAAACTTTGGATGAATGTTTCTCACAAAAATAAAGAAAAACTAGGACGATTGATCTCGAAGTGATGACTCTTCGAACAATGTGACGCGACTATAAAGTATCGTAACACTACATGAAGCGATTTGCACTTTTATATATGCTTTTCGAAAACTAACGAAAATCTGTGCGCGCAGAATGTTTGTTTAAATTGGTACATTTCTAGAAGAATCTTGCTACGCTGTTATGCGACGCAGTTACTGTTTCAGAAAGAATTTTTTCGAAGTTGGATAACGAAAATATTTCATGTCACAAATATGCTTGAATTCGTAAAAAATCGAATAAATCGTCAAGATTATAAAGTACTATTATATTTGAAAATAATTCACCAAAGTAAAGAAAATATTCTAACGTCGAATTTATTTTTCATAAATTTTAGAAATATTTCTCACTAGCACGGCTGGGACTAAGGATACACATAAAAGTTAATCCGAGCAAAAAAGTAATCTTAATGTTTAAAAAAATTCTTTTCTAACGAAAGAGAAACGTCCCTGAGAAAAATTATTTGTCAACCGTCATAAACTTTTTATACAGCATAAAAAATTAAGTCTTAGTTATATAACGAAAGTCAAGAAAAAAATTTAAGTGACGTGAGTTATGTTCAGTGAGTCCACGATTTTTCTTTCTTACGTCAAAAGAAATCTAACAAAAATCAAGCGTTGCGTGATATAGGAATGAAATTCCGTTTTTCTTCATTGAAAAAGTTTTTGTGCTTGTTGTAGACTAATAGTATGAGAGAATTTTTCTAAAAAATGGAAAAGGTTAAATTTGAGTTACTCCGACAATAAGAACACCATCGTATGAAAAAGCATGTGACAAAAACTTTTCCGAGATAATAACGTGAGTGAGAGGAAAGGGATTTCCTAAGATGTGCGATGATGAGAGTGATACTCATATGCGAGGAAGGGAGTTGATTTTATGTTGTCAAGATACAATATGTTAGAATGTTATTCGTAATTAGAGAGTTTTTAATATTTCCCACTCTGAAAAATTTTCGAGAAAATCTCTACGTGTAAAAGGAAGGAAACCGAAAAATTGACCAAATCTACTTGTCAATGGCGTGACTAGAAATTTTTATTGATTTATCCTTCTTTAGGAATTTTCGTGAATACGTAGGCTGCTGGAAAAGTTTCTGCAATCTAATATTTTCAGTGGCGCCAACGTTCTGCTATTATCATATTCGTAAAATTAGATGTTTTTAACCTATAATTCAGTTGACAGTTTATATCCAAGTCAACTAATTTTGTTTGCATAGTATTTTAAAAGAAGTTATTTTATGAAAAAATGGAAATTTCGCGTGAAAATTTTCGGGCAATGATTTTTTACGATTACAAATGTAATTTAACTCCGAAACAATGCATCGATCGACTTCATTTGGCTTTTGGAGATGAAGCACCATCCATAGAACTGTTTATAATTGGTTTGCCGAATTCCAGCGTGGACGTACTTTTTTTGTGATGAATTCCGTGAAGATCGTCCATCCACGTCTGTTGTTGCTACTAATGTTGATGCTGTGCGTGAAATGATTGAGCGAGACCGACATATGACATACCGCGAGATTCAAGCATCCTTAGGCATTGACATGAAAGCAATACATATGATTTTGCATGATTACTTGAGTGTACGGAAACTTTGCAGTCGTTGGATCCCACACAATTTGACCGAAGCTCAAAAAGGCTCGTGTTAAATGGAGCAAAGAAATGCTCAAGAAATTCAACTGAAGTCGGTCAAATTTGGTCTACAACATCGTTAGGAACGTTGGGAACGAAACATGGATCTATTCGTATGAGCCTGAAAGTAAACAACAATCCACTGTTTGGGTATTTCAAAATGAACCGAAACCAACAAAAGTTGTTCGTGCACGCAGTGTTGCCAAGCAAATGATTGCTTGTTTCTTCAGTTATACCGGATATGTGGCAACCGTGGCTTTAGAGGATCGAAGAACTGTAAATACTGATTGGTATACAACAATTTGTTTGCCAGAAGTCATAAATGAATTGCGTAGAACAAACCGAAATCGTCGCATCATCCTTCATTATGACAACATCCGCTGTCACACAGCATGTCAACCATTGATTTTTTATCCAGTAAAAATGTCGAATTGATGACTCATTGTCCGAATTGATGACTCATTGTCCGTATTCACTTGATTTATCACCTAATGACTTTTTTTGTTCCCAAACATTAAAAAGAAGATGGTGAGTGATTTGAGTCGCCTGAAGCAACTGTTGAAACATTTCGTATACTGATTTCTGAGGTTACAGCCTCAGAGCGGAAAAAATGCTTCAAAAATTGATTCGAGCGTATGCAAAAATGTACCGATCTTAAAGGCGAATACTTCGAAAAACAATAAAGTCATTTACCGAATTTTACATGTTTTTTTTTTCATATTGTTTGCAGAAACTTTTCCAGCAGCCTACGTATCACGCGTATAAATGCGCGTATCGTGAGTTAAAGATTAGTCCTACGTTGATTTTCTCTGTCAAGAGTTGATTTTTGTTGAGAGATTATAAAAGCATTAGTTTCGTAAACGATAAAAATGGCACTTCGCAAATCACTTACAAAATTCTTTATCATTACCTGCAATTTAAATCAGAAGTTAGTTGCAGCTGATTATCTGATAAAGTTGACAGAAAATGACGAGAATTATTCGGTCTTCGGGTGTTTCGCGGGAGAATGCTCCAGTACGTTGTTGTGCATTATGCACAAGCTGGGCGATTCGAAATTGATGCAAATAATCTCGCATCATTTAGAAGTACGTGAGTGCTTTAACATGAAGAAGACGATGCTGGAGATTACATAGCCGACTTCAAACGTCGCGCTGGAGGTAAGCAATAACAACATATTTTTTAAAATAAATTAAAATAAATTTTATTAAAAGTTCGCTTCATTAAATTCCAACATTTGTTTCACAGTTTCGAACTATATTGTAGGCCGGGCGATTCCGCATCGTGGGGGACACCCGATAGACTGGCTTAGTCTGAGGCGATGACGTCCAGCCGAACAAGCGATTAATGAAGTCGTACTAGCACGTAAGTTGGAAAATAATAAAAATTAATTAGAAATTAAATTGTAAATTGAATTAGATGATCTACTAAAAATATTTAATTTTCTAGGAAGAGCACGAATCGAGGGCATACGAGATACGTAATGAGTGTAATATCCTCATGATTGTATTATTACCTTTTTTTTTTTTTTTTTTTTTTTTTTTTTTCGGAGGGG